>WHSA01000649.1:0-374807 GCA_012931725.1 Litsea cubeba | reverse complement strand
TTGAGGAATGAGTTTTACTATTTGCCAAGAAATATTTCTGTAAATCCCTTATTTTGGTCGTGTGTCCAGATTTGGATCCGAAGTCATCTTTATATAGATTTTGAGCTTCAATCGACTGGGGTTAAACCTTTGGTTGCTCGAGGTGCAAACAGGCAAAATAAATTCACACAATGGCTATTTCGACTCAGATCTAAACCACTCAGGTCGATCGAGGAACAAGTCGGTCCCCTAAAACCCTTCGAGCCTAAAATACTAGCTCTTGGAAAGTCGACCGAAGTAATGCTTCAGTCCATCAAATGGGTCTTTCAGTCAACCAACACAATCATCTTCGAGGCCAAAACCATTAGAGTTCAACCTGAGCTCTCTAGAAATTATACCAAAGGAAGGTCTCAAGCCTCCGAGGGGGTCTTTCGATCCACCGACTAAAGGGCTATAATGCAGGCCCTAGGGTTAGAGGTTTCGTGGAAGTGTCGAAGCACGTGCCCACAACGCTATACGAGATCTCCGTAGAGATTTCAACACGAGGATACAACTCAAGATAAACACCCACTTAAAATTCTATTAATTATCAAAAGTCTGAGAATCCTCTCTACAATGCCATATAAATAATAAAGAAAACTTAGAGGCTAAGAAACCTAATTAAACTAGGAAACTAAGCAATTTTAGAAACTCGTCCTAATTACAAGTCTTACATAAAATTGGAAACCTATTAACAAATAGTTAGGGAAATAAAAAATTTCCTAAATTATCTGGGGTGGTC
The DNA here is from genome assembly GCA_012931725.1 of Litsea cubeba. Taxonomy (NCBI): domain Eukaryota; kingdom Viridiplantae; phylum Streptophyta; class Magnoliopsida; order Laurales; family Lauraceae; genus Litsea; species Litsea cubeba. Next base: position 374,047 of record WHSA01000649.1, on the reverse strand, counting down.
CCACACATGGGCTTATTTGTTATGCATCAGGCTCGGTCCACCGAAGATCCTAAGAAGCCTTTAATAGAAGGCATTCTCTGGCCGCTTAGACTAGGCTTATTTTTATACCAAAATCACTAAGGGTCTTAGGGCCTATGTTCTTGGTATATACTAGGGGTCAATTTACCTTTAGATTGGCACGTATTGAGGATATGACTTGATGTAGCAAAAGCCTTCCATGACTTGGTCTTCTGGACTTGATCTTGATCTAACTTAATTATTTGCCAGAGGCATTCTCATGGACTAGTCGTGGAATTGACAACCCAAAGGAAATAATGGATTTAACTATGACACTAACACTTCTGACTGAGGAACTACGCTGCATAACTCAAGTTTTGGACCAACAGAAGGCACCTTCTTCTAGCACCTTTACTGTTACCCATGCAAATCTAGGAAAACCAAGTGCCAAAGGTACGAGTAAAGTCCAAATTTATAGTTACAAGGAATTCGGTCATTGCCAATTATTGCAAGAAGCTTTGCAATTATTATAAAGCTACAAGGGATTAATTATAGACTATTGAAACAAGCCTTGAAATTGCAAGAATCGAGCATATTATGTAGATACGTCATCTTCTTTCTCTGCTCCTACAGCCTCCATGCCTACTCAATCCACCATTGTCTCAACCCCTTTTACTCTTGAATCAGTTCGGTAAATGATCCAATCTGTTTTTTCCACTCTTGGTCTCATAGGTAAAACTCACTCTTCATCCATTGTTTGGTTCTCGAGCCTCAAATCAGATGACTTATATTGCTACTAATGCCAAAATCTACAGTGGTGATCTACAAATCTATAGTGCAGATGGAAAACGTCTTCATATTGTTTCCGTTCATGATATTCCTCGTTCCTTACCCTTGCAACATGTATTTTCCTCTCACTTTCTATCATCTTCCATCTGTTGGATAATTAGTTGAGAATAATTTCCCTATCTTCTTTTCGAATTCTAGTTCTCTTATTCTAGATCAGGAATCAAGGAAAGTGATCGGAAAGGGGTTTCGGTCAACTCTTTCCTCTTCGCAGTCCATCAATCCCTGAAAATGAATCTTCATTTTTTTTATGTTTGCAGTTCTTCTGTTAATAATGAATGTCAATTATGGCATAGATGTCCTGGATATCCTAATGCGTGAATATAGCCCATTGCTCTTTACATGATGTTTATTTTGATTGTTCAAGTTGCAAAATACTCAAAGGTAAAATTCTATCTTCTACCACATTGATAATATTATCACTAACCAAACCAAACCAAACCAAGCCTTTTCCCACTAGGTGGGGTCGGCTATATGGATTTGACGACGCCAATCAAATTTGTTTAGGGCCATGTCCTCCGTTAGATCCATGTAGGCAAGATCATGTTTAATAATTTCTTTCCAACTTCTCTTGGGTCTCCCTCTCCCTCTCCTACTCTCCCTCTCATACTCTTGGCAAACTCCATGATTTCACACCTTTTAACAGGTGCCTCTGTTGGACGCCTTCTAACATGGCCGAACCATCTCAGTCGATTTTCTCTCATTTTATCTCCAATCGGTACTATTCCTACTATGCCCCTAATCTCCTCATTCCTAATCCTATCTCTCCTTGTGATCCCGCACATCCATCTCAGCATTCTCATCTCCGCAACTTCCATCTTCTTGACATGATTATGCTTTACTGCCCAACACTCTGATCCATATAACAACGCTGGCCGTACCGCCACCTTATAATACTTTCCTTTAACCTTGAGGGGGACTTTCCGATCACACAAGACCCCCGAAGCACTCCTCCATTTGGTCCACCCGGCTTGAATCCTGTGACTTACATCAGTATCAATCCCTCCATCCTGTTGCACCATAGATCCAAGGTACCTAAAGTTTTCTTTCTCTACTATCTTTTGTGTGCCCAAACTTACTTCTATGTTACCAGGTGTTCCTACTTTGACTAAACTTGCATTCCATATATTCCGTTTTGCATCGACTTAGCCTAAACCCTTTTGTCTCTAATGTTTTCCGCCACAATTCAAGTTTAGCATTCACTCCTTCTCTCGTCTCATCCACTAAAACAATGTCATCTGCAAATAGCATACACCACGGCACCTCATCCTGGATATGTCTTGTAATCTCATCCATAACTAGGGCAAACAAGTACGGGCTTAACGCTGAGCCTTGGTGTAGACCAATCGTGATAGGAAACTCCTTAGTTTCGCCGCCAGTCGTCCTTATAGATGTCACGACTCTATCAAACATATCCTTTATCGCCTCAATATAAGCGACACAAACTCTTTTCTTTTCCAGAACTTTCCAAAGAATCTCCCTAGGAACCCGGTCATAGGCCTTCTTCAAGTCAAATGAACACCATATGTAAATCTCTCTTACCTTCTCTATACTGTTCCATTAACCTCCTCAGGAGAAAGATAGCCTCCATGATTGATCTCCCAGGCATGAAACCAAATTGATTCTCTGAAATATTTGTTGTTCTTCTTAGTCTTCTCTCAATAACTCTCTCCCATAATTTCATCGTATGGCTCATCAATTTAATCCCGCGGTAGTTCGCACAGTTCTGAATATCTCCTTTGTTCTTGTATATGGGTATAAGAATACTTCTCCTCCATGCATTAGGCATCTTCTTGCTCTTTAGCACTACATTAAAAAGCTTTGTCAACCAACTAATACCATCCTCCCCCAAGCACCTCTAGACCTCAATAGGGATACCATCTGGCCCAACCGCTTTCCCATTCTTCATTCTTTTCAATACTTCTTTAACTTCTTCCCTACTGATTCTCCTATAGAACATATGATTCGCTTCTTCTCTAGAAATGGTAAGCTGCCCCAATTGTATGTCACTACTACTGCTTTCGTTAAATAACTTGTAGAAGTAGCTCTTCCAACGCTCCTTTATCTCCTCTTCCTTTACTAAAACATTTTCATCCTCATCCTTAATGCATTTAACTTGGTTTAAGTCCTTGGTCCGCCGATCTCTAGTTTTAGCAAGCTTGAATATCTCTCTTTCGCCTTCCTTAGTGTCAAGTCGCCTATATAGCTCCTCAAATGCCTTTGCCTTGGCCTCACTAACTGCCTTTTTGGTTTCTCTTTTTGCTTCTTTATACCTCTCTAAGTTCGCTTCAATTCGATCCTTTTGCCAAGTTTTTAAAGCACTCTCTTTTAACTCTTATCTTGTCTTGGACGGCTTCGCTCCACCACCATGCCTCTTTCTGTACCGGAGCAATCACTACTAATTTTAATTTAGTTGACACTGCTGTATGAGGTGTTTGCACCTACAATTTCACATTCTCATCACAATTATTTTGTCACATTCAAAGATGATTATAACCGCTTTGTATTGATTTTTTTTCATGCTAAATTCGAGGTCTTTGATGCATTTAAATAGAATTCTAGCTAATTGAAACTCAATGCTCTGATTTCATAAAAAAAAAAAAAATGCTCAGATTCTTGGGAGGAGGGGAACATGTTTCTCATGAGTTACAGGAGTTTTTTTTTCAAAATAGTCATATTCTAAAGAAAATGTCCTTACAGTCCACAAAAAAATTGGGATGGTTGGCTGAAAGGAAAAGTCGACATATCCTTAATGTGGTTTGTACCTTTTTATGGTTCTGGGTTGAAGCCATCTCCACAGCCTTTCACCTCAATGGCTGCCTTATATCTCCCGAACTATAAAACCAATCTCCTTGTTTTAGTCTCTATGAAGAAAAGCCTCACTTGTGATCACCTTCATACTTTGGTTTGTTTGTTCTGTACATCTCCCACCTCCAAAGCATAATAAATTATTAACCAAGTCAGTCAAACGTGCTTTTTTCATCTAAAGGGCCTTTTTTACTCTGACCCAATGGCTCGATGAGTTCGTATCTCTTGCTATGTCGTTTTCATTGAAAGCCAGATCTTTTTTTCAACAACTTACTTGTTTCTCCTTCTTCATCCACCATGTCTTTCGTTCAAGGCTAAGAATAAGGAGTGTGGTGGCTATAATTCAAGGCTCTTATGTACAGGATGGAAGACTTACTAGATTTTAAAAGTCATAGAGATGAGGATCAGGATTTAGATTTAAGTGACCAATATTATATTTGATATGAAATTGTAAGGGAGTCTTATTTAAGGTATGTCATATGTGTAGAGGAGAAGGGAGGTGAAATACGATGGAAGCTTTTCTTAGAGTGGTATTTGAAACTTTTGAATCTCAAATCTTCGAAGATATAATTTCAGGAGTAGTATTTTGCCGTGAAAGGGGAGAATAGATTGATTTGGATTCCCTATTCTCTTGGGGTCTTTTCAAGTAAGAGTATACTATGATTCTTCACTCATAATCCTATTATTCATTTCCCTTCAAATAGAACTTGGAATTCTTAGTCACTCCTAGAGTTGTTGCAATTTGTTGGATGACTATTTTGACTAAAATCTTAACCTTGAATAATCTTATATATATATGGGAGATGCTTACCGCGGGAACCCTAACGAAAGCAGTAGTAGTGACATACAATTGGGGCAACTTACCATTTCTAGAAAAGAAGCGAATCATATGTTCTATAGGAGAATCAGTAGGGAAGAAGTTAAAGAGGTATTGAAAAGAATGAAGAATGGGAAAGCGGTTGGGCCAGATGGTATCCCTATTGAGGTCTGGAGGTGCTTGGGGGAGGATGGTATTAGTTGGTTGACAAAGCTTTTTAATGTAGTGCTAAAGAGCAAGAAGATGCCTAATGCATGGAGGAAAAGTATTCTTATACCCATATACAAGAACAAAGGAGATATTCAGAACTGTGCGAACTACCGCGGGATTAAATTGATGAGCCATACGATGAAATTATGGGAGAGAGTTATTGAGAGAAGACTAAGAAGAACAACAAATATTTTAGAGAATCAATTTGGTTTCATGCCTGGGAGATCGACCATGGAGGCTATCTTTCTCCTGAAGAGGTTAATGGAACAGTATAGAGAAGGTAAGAGAGATTTACATATGGTGTTCATTGACTTAGAGAAGGCCTATGACCGGGTTCCTAGGGAGATTCTTTGGAAAGTTCTGGAAAAGAAAAGAGTTTGTGTCGCTTATATTGAGGCGATAAAGGATATGTATGATAGAGTCGTGACATCTATAAGGACGACTGGCGGCGAAACTAAGGAGTTTCCTATCACGATTGGTCTACACCAAGGCTCAGCGTTAAGCCCGTACTTGTTTGCCCTAGTTATGGATGAGATTACAAGACATATCTAGGATGAGGTGCCGTGGTGTATGCTATTTGCAGATGGCATTGTTTTAGTGGATGAGACGAGAGAAGGAGTGAATGCTAAACTTGAATTGTGGCGGAAAACATTAGAGACAAAAGGGTTTAGGCTAAGTCGATGCAAAACGGAATATATGGAATGCAAGTTTAGTTAAAGTAGGACACCTGGTAACATAGAAGTAAGTTTGGGCACACAAAAGATAGTAGAAAAAGAAAACTTTAGGTACCTTGGATCTGTGGTGCAACAGGATGGAGGGATTGATACTGATGTAAGTCACAGGATTCAAGCCGGGTGGACCAAATGGAGGAGTGCTTCGGGGGTCTTGTGTGATCGGAAAGTCCCCCTCAAGGTTAAAGGAAAGTATTATAAGGTGGCGGTACGGCCAGCGTTGTTATATGGATCAGAGTGTTGGGCAGTAAAGCATAATCATGTCAAGAAGATGGAAGTTGCGGAGATGAGAATGCTAAGATGGATGTGCGGGATCACAAGGAGAGATAGGATTAGGAATGAGGAGATTAGGGGCATAGTAGGAATAGTACCGATTGGAGATAAAATGAGAGAAAATCGACTGAGATGGTTCGGCCATGTTAGAAGGCGTCCAACAGAGGCACCTGTTAAAAGGTGTGAAAGCATGGAGTTTGCCTAGAGTAGGAGAGGGAGAGGGAGACCCAAGAGAAGTTGGAAAGAAACTATTAAACATGATCTTGCCTACATGGATCTAACGGAGGACATGGCCCTAAACAGATTCGATTGGCGTCGTCAAATCCATATAGCCGACCCCACCTAGTGGGAAAAGGCTTGGTTTGGTTTGGTTTGGTATATATGGGAGATGCTCCTATGAGTGATGCTCTCACCTTACTATGAGAGATAAGGTGGGGGCCCTCACATCCATATCCAATACCAACAACTTAAATGTGAGCGTCCCCACCTTATCTCTCTCCCTATATATATATATATATATATAGGGAGAGAGATAAGGTGGGGACCCTCACATTTACGTTGTTGCAATTGGATATATATATATATATATAGGGAGGTGCTCCTATGAGAGCATCTCTCACCGTACTATGAGAGATAAGGCGGGAACCCTCACATTTAAGTTGTTGGCATTGGATATGGATGTGAGATGTGAGGGCCTCTACCCTATCTCTCATAGTAAGGTGAGAGATGCTCTCATTTTAGCCAATAAAAGTGTGACACTGTGTCTAAAAGATAAAGGAGTTTGGATTTGGAAAGAGAATGGGATGTGACCTTAGAAGGGAAAAGGCAGTCCTTTGCCGGGAGAGTAAAACCTTTCCCGGGTCAGGGGACGTCCATACAAATTGTAGTGCATTAAGGATACCCGTTCCCATCAGGGGCTGGATGAAAGGAGAGCTTTTCTTGACATTCTTTGGCATGCTAGATCTTAGCAATTCTAAGAGGACAGGGTCAAGTTATTCCTACTATCTTGTTCATGCCCATTGGTGACTTAGGCAGACTCGGCAGACTCAAGTAATGAATCATGATGGGCTTAAGGATCAACGCCCTCACTGTGGAGGTTAGTGACATTCCAATCTTTGTGAAGGAGATAAGATGCTTACCTTTTTAGGTGGATCGGTCTCGTTTACACATATTTCTAGAGAAGACATGGAAGCAGCTTCACCAGCTAAACCAGGAGTTTCTTCATCTATATTGAATGGGGGAAACTATCTATTTAATTGTTTTCATATTTTGTAGACCATAACCTTATTAGACTGTTTTCGATATGCTTATGTATGTGTATTTTTTCTTTTCAATAAGCTTATTAAACTTATGTTAGTTTCTTTTCAAAAAAAAAAAATAACGGATAATTGTTAGTAAGTTGATTTTGATCAGGTTGCTCAAAAATCTCCTCTTTCCAAGAATAAAAAAAAGGCAAGATAAATTTCATTTCTGAAAGCCACCTTAAAATTCATGCTCTATTATTGCTTCCTGAGATGGTCTGTTTTCTTTTAATTTTTTTTTTCAAGGTAAACCTATTCATCTTCTCATAATAGGAGATTGCAAACTATAATATTTGTCTCTTCTGTGTATAATACCTGGTGTATCTATCTGTTACCCGCTCACCATATATTCTGGCTACTAGAGTGAATTTTATATTTAGTTCCTTTTTACAAGAATCAGTTGAGTGAGTTGTATATTTACTTCCTTTCTGCAGGAATCAGTTAATAGGTCTCTGTTGAACTTGCTTACATACCCGTGGATTGAGGAAAGAGTTAGCAAAGGGATTCTTTGTCTTCATGGCGGTTACTACGATTTTGTCAACTGCACATTTGAGAAGTGGACACTTGATTACAAGGGCAGCATGGAGGTTCAAAGCAAACTTGCCATAAAAAATTATGAGTCTTGGGGTGCATGATTTCAAATTTGACCTCCTACATTGAATGTAATGTAATTTATATTGCAGTAAGTAATAAGATTGCTCCAATATTTCTTTTCCATTTTATTTTTATTCGTATTTTTTATTTTTATTGGTAATGTGAGTTGAACCCACTACCTCTAGGTTGCAAAAATGAGCAACTTCCACTGTTTCAACCGCTCGTCAAACTCCCATTAGATCTGTTGCTGTCTTAAGATCTCTATTTTATGTATCTTTCCATGTAAACGTTTACTGCATTGTTGTATTTGTATCACATTCATATATTTTTCAACCATAACATCATATAGTGGTTGCCTTTGAAATAATCTTCTCTGTCATAATTTCGAAATGATCTCTCTCTCTCTCTCTCTGAGATACACATGCCTGTCCTCAAATCGAGATTAATTTCATGCAAAGTAAATGGAGTTAGCATTTTAATAGATGGATATTCATTGGACATCAAAATCTTTGGGACATTTGTTTTTTCCCATCGGCGCATTGATCAAAGGGGTGAGTGACAAATATATGCAAGTAACCAACTCTCTCCAGTTTTTCATCCTCGCCTAGAGGACTTGTTTGTACAGTAAGAGGATTTATTATAGAAGAGAGGAGTCCTACATTCCTATTCCATATGGGAATCTGAATTCCTCTATCAAAGAAAACCAATTTTTTTTGCCGGAACATGTGTCGCACCAAACAACAGAACCTTGGCTGAACGGAAAATCAGAACACCTACGAAGTAAATGCTAATACATGTGTGAAAATTTTAATGCTTTGTATTGTTGGCCATTCTCTTTTGCCCATCATTTTTCTTCTTTCTGCCATCTCTGCCCTTCTACTGAGGTCAAAGTTCCCTTGGCCAGAGCTAAAGGGATTATTGTCATTACAGTAACTTCCACTGCTGATCACATTGTAGAACAACACTACAATCATCTGAAGCTCTTGCAAATTGGCTTGATGGAGTATGCTCCATGCATATCACATGAGATTCAGCTCTAGTCTGCTTGCTCCATTTTGATTTCATTGTTCATAAAACTCTAATTTTGAGACATAAATCCTCCTCTCTCTCTCTCTCTCTAAGCTTTTATATATGATATCAAAATAGTCATGTCATATTGCGTCTGAAACTTCAATTTTATAACTAAATCCACGTCCCTTTCACATCCACGGCTTGCCTATGCTCCATGCGGGCATCATAGTATTCAAGTGTCCACCTCAATCATTTCTTTAGTTTATATAAAGATGAAACCTAAATAAAGAAATTACAGAATTATTTTGGTTTAGATTTCAAAATTGGTTCATCCACCCAGGATCTTGAATTAATGGTGTTGTATTTCAGGGGGCAACCAATTAAAATTTTAGATTTCCCATCTCAATGCTGGTACATTGATAAACCCAATTTAGTTCCACAAAATCTACAATGCCCTAGATGTTTCGTTAGTCCAAAGATGCCTCATTTGATTATGGTGACTGTTTATGGAGCAGTAAGCAGTCCCCCTCGGTTATTACCACCTTTGTAAGTAAACAGGGAGATACTGTTTCGTCTAATCAAAATTACCAACTGTGTAAAATCTCATGCAAGCTAATTCATCCTCTCAATTGCTTCTTTGGAGTGAGCCTGGAGTTCCGCTTCTAGTGGTTTGGAGGTGCAGATTGCTCGCGAGGATGCTACAAGCATTACTGCATTAGTCCTAGATGGCTGCAAATTATTCCTCTCATTCCAGTCATTTGTGTGAATGGATTGACAGATCCATCAAAGTTTAGATTGTAGACGTCTGTAGGAGGCCGACTCCAATGATGTACTGGTGCATCTGAAGGAAAGCCTAGCATTGACAATTGTTAGCAACATTCCACTCATGCAAAGAGTCACTTTTGGGTATTGTAGCTTTTGGCTCAGTTCTTGGTGGGTGAACACATAAGGATTCCTCATTTCCCACATGTTCTACATCAACATTTTCCCTAAACAAAGATGGAATGGTGACCGAACCAGCCAGAACCAAGTATTGAGATGATTGTTGCTAACAAGGTTGTTGATACTTGATAGGACGGAGTTTACCCCAGATGCTACATATTTTTCCAAGGGTGATTCTATATGCACCCACATATTTTGCTGTATGCACCCACATTTTGTTTTTTTTTTAATCACCAAAATACCCTAATGTCAAATGACCAACTCACCCTTTACCATTTTCCTCTTCCTTTCTCCTATTCCGGTTACCCTCCTCTCTACTCATCACTTCTTCTTCTTTTTCTGCTTCTTCTTCTTCTTAATCCTAATTATCCATTACATCCACTGTTCGACCATTTCATCTGCACTCATTCATCCCCATTGATCTTCATCTCCTTCCTCATCATCTTCTCTAACTCTTACAAAGTTTGCTCAAGTCTCATCCATTTGTTTGAAGATATTGGAGGCACTCATCTCCCTTCATCACATTGTCTATTGGAAGTAGGCATTTTCAATATGGACAAGCAACTAACGATCTATCCAGAGGAGGTATACATTTTAGTTCGTTTTCATCGTTTTAAATAAAATTCGCGCGTCATGTTCGGTATACCAGAGCCGTGCAAGTGGAATTTGCACGGCAGAATAGCATCAAACATTCTAGTCTTCCACGGAATAAATACGACGTGCAAAAAAAATTTGCACGGAATAAATATTCCGTGCAAAAGTATTTTGCACGTCGTATTTATTCCGTGCAAATTTATTTTGCACGTCGTATTTATACCGTGCAAAAATGTCTTGCACAGCATGAGTAAACCGAGCATATTTCACAAGGACAACATATAGTGTTGTGCATTAATATACTAATATTTAGCAATTATATTTTCAGGAGATTCAGTCAACCGGTGCCAGTGAGTGCTCTATGGATTTTACTAATGTCTTCACCACTGACATGATATTTAAAAGCCGAGAGGACCTAATCCAATGGACAAGGGAAGTTGGAAAGAAACATGGGTTGGTTATTGTAATCAAAACTTCAGATGCTGGTGGAGATGGTAGGAAGGCGAGAATAATGTTATCTTGTGAGAGAAGCGGAAGCTATAAGGGTCAATCGAAGGTCCCTCAAAAGAGAAATCCTAATAAGGCAACGGGAACGAAGAAGTGTAATTGCCCTTTCGCTTTGAAGGGACGAAAGTTGGCAAATGATGATGATTGGATGTTAACAGTGGTTTGTGGGTTGCACAATCATCCAAACGCACAACATCTCGAGGGGCGTTCATTTGCTGGAAGGCTATCAGGGGAGGAACTCAATGTTTTGATTGATATGTCGAAGAGTATGGTGAAGCCAAGGAACATCCTTCGTACGCTGCAAGAAAGGGACGTGCACAACACTACTTCGATGAAGAGTATTTACAATGCCCGTCAGAAGTGGAGGGTGACTGAGTTGGCCGGTCGATCACAGATGCAACAACTCATGATGCATTTGGAGCAGAACAACTACATTGAGTATCACACTAGCAACCCATCTACAGATGCTACGATGGACCTATTCTGGGCACATCCATCATCTATTCAGTTGTTACGTGCATTTCCAGAAGTTCTGATAATGGATTGTACGTACAAGACTAATAGATATCGACTTCCCTTGCTTGAGATCGTTGGTGTGACATCCACTCAACTGACTTTTTCCGTTGCTTTTGTGTACCTTGAATCAGAGAGGGAGGCCAATTACAGATGGGCTTTGGAGAGGCTTAAGGAATTGATGGATGGATGTATTATGCCCCGTGTCGTTGTAACTGATAGAGAGTTAGCACTCATCAATGCAATACACGTTGTCTTTCCGAATGCAGCAAGCTTATTATGCAGGTGGCATATTTCAAGGAACATATTGGCAAATTGTAAGAAGTATTTTGAGACCAACGACAGATGGGAGGCGTTTATATCTAGTTGGAACATGTTGGTAGTCTCTCCCACTGAAAATGACTACATTCAGTTTTTAAGTGCATTGGACCGGAATTTCTGTGGGTATCCAAACGCCGCTGATTATGTGAAGAAATCATGGTTGAATAACCATAAGGAACAATTTGTAGCTGCTTGGACGGATCGGCATATGCACTTTGGAAACGTGACTACGAATAGGGCTGAGAGTGCACATGCAAAATTGAAGAGACACCTTGGCACATCGAACAGTAGCTTCGATTCGTCCTGGCAGATTATCCATGCATTGCTTGAGTTGCTCTTTACGGAGATAAAGGCATCATTTGAAAAGAGCTTGAACACCGTGCAACATAAGTTCAAACCAGCACTGTTTCGCGAGCTGAGAGGATTCATATCAAGGAATGCTTTGGATATAATATTGAATGAGTCGATCAGAGCTGGTTATATTGGTCCAGATTCCTTGGCATGTGGGTGCGTAATTCGACGGACACATGGGTTACCATGTGCACACGAGATTGCCGAATACATAAGGGAAGGCACTCAAATACCACTGAGTTGTGTCCATCAATACTGGAGGAAGCTCAATTCAGAATCCACTAAGGAGAATGCAGGCCCCGAATTAACCACAACTTCCGAGTTCGAATTGATCAATAAGAGATTTCATAGTACCGATCACGCGGGTAAAATACAAATATTGAAAAAACTAAGAGAGTTGGGGTGTCCGTCATCTACTTCTCTTCTTGAGCCGGATGTTAAATTGAACACCCGGGGTCGATCATCCTCGAAAAAGAAGAAGTTGGATCGGTCTACGCGTCGGGAACCATCTGCTTTTGAGTATGCACTCTCGATCGAAGCTACCGTTCCATCGAGAACCAACAGTCTAGATTCGAAGAAGGGGAAGGACAAATTAAGTGTTCGACGCACTCGTTCAAGCACATTCGAGCATCAACTTCCTAAGTCATTAGGACCCTATATCGAGGCTATTAAGGATGTCGAGGCGGATGGTAACTGTGGTTTCAGGGCAGTAGCTGGTCTATTGGGAATGAGCGAGGATGGTTGGATGCAGGTTAGAATGGATTTAAGCAATGAACTACAGAGGCATCAAAATTATTATTCATTGCTATATGGCGGAGATGATAGGGTTGGGGAACTGTATTATGCATTGGCGTACTACGACAGCCATCCCCCATTTGCTCGTTGGATGACAATGCCAGACATGGGTCATCTGGTAGCTTCATATTATAATGTTGTATTGATCCATCTTTCTTTGCAACAGTGCCTTACTTTCCTGCGTTTGAGATCAACCCCGATTCCATCTTCTGATCGGAAAGTTATCGCGATCGGTTTTGTCAATGGTAACCATTTTGTTCAAGTCTTCATGACACCCGGGGCTCCCATTCCTCCCATTGCGACAAATTGGTATAGACATCACCATCCTAATGCTGACGGATGGCAACTACCATATGCGCAGAACATCGAGCGATTCAAAGAAATAATTGGAGACAGTGTCGCAACACGCGAGTCGGTTAATATTGACAGTGATTAATTTCTTGTACTTTGAACTCGATGTAAATAAATTGTAAGAAATGATGTTGAAATGCAATCAAGTTGTTATGATGTCCATCATTTATTTTTTGTTTATATTCCATCATAACCCTCCTTAGTTTATTGTGGGTGGGCGAATATATCATACAATAAATCATCTATTACAAGCCACACAAAGAAAAGGCACACAAAATATATGTGCGAAACCATCCTGCACGGCCAACAGCTGCTGAGCAGAATGGATCTGTTCGGCACATATAAGCCGAGCAGAATGGATCTGTTCGGTACATATCAGCCGAGCAGAATGGTTCTGCACGACATATGTACACTGAACAGATTGCATTTGCACGGCATATGTTGGCCGTGCATTTAAGGGATGTGTGGATTATTCATCATTAACTTAGAAGGTTGAAACTATTTGTATCCAAATTCGAAGAGGGATGTAGATGTTTAAAAAAATCAAAATTTGAGATGAACTATATATCACAATTTGACAACCATAATTCCATAAACAAACAAGTTCTTGTACAAAATTATAATATTCATTGATTGAAATGTGGCAGTTTGTAGTACACTGTTTCCTTGTAATTAGTTACACATCTGAAAAGAAGGATACATTGTCAAAAATATCTAAAATATCCTTACATCCCACAAGTCTCTAAAAAAAATAAAAGTCAAATATCCTTTATACAAAAACAAAAGCATGTTATCAAAAAGTCCTCCGAGCGTCATTGTTGCGCACGCCGACGATACGTCACCGGCAAGCCATCAAGAATCTCGAGGGTAGTCCGCAATGCCCTCTGGTAGAATTCAACTGGCTGGTCACCTCGTTCAAGCGTGGCACGAATATGATCCTTTGCTCGAAGGACCTATAAGAGACAATAGAATGTGTCATATTAATAATTTAATATGATACTTGCTTCAATGTACGAAATAAGATAGTTTACAATGCACTCACCGTTCTCGGAGTCGGGTCCTCTCTACCCTCATTAGGGTCATAGTGGGAATGGCGTGCGGGGTTCTGTACACGAGGGTGAGATATCCTAGTGTACCAATCGAGATAGTCCCGCGAACACTCCCATGCATGATGTGCACGATGGCCGCGGTGCGCAATAGATAATACATGGTCCTCCCAAGTAATCCAATACTGATCCAGAAACGTATAGGAGACCTTGTATTTACCGGCAGTACTACCCCGAGTGGCACGGATGGGGGCAAGAGGTGCGGGTGGGATGGTCTGTACGTAGCCGAACTGTCGAAGAACCCTGTGTGGGTGGTAGGGTTCAATGACATCTAGGGACCTCAAGCAACCACAGAAGAATGATATCTGCTGTAGTGGATGATGGGCCCTAACACTAGCGTACGGATCCCAAGCAATCTGTCACAAGTAAACTAAACAAGTCACTACTATAATAAAACATGCTCCTTCTCAAAAAACGTAAAATAAAATAATAAAGAAAGTCAGAAATATATAACATAAAACGCTCAAATGGGTGCTCACCTCACTCGGGTGTAAGGCATCCAATCTCTCCCGCATCAGCTGTATGTTTTCAATTGCATTTCCGGAATCCTGTCCAGGATTCCAGCGGCTTGCTAGAGCCATCCCTGCGGTGTATCCCCATTGTGCAGGAGGACGTGCGAATGGGAAGTGCTCGTACACCCAAGACTACAAATGACAACAAATATTAATAATTATATAGTACTTATATCAATTATAATGATAAAGATATATGAATCTATAAAATGTACCGTTCTTACCGTTAGCAGTGTCAAATATCCCGCAATCTGCCGCACATCTGCCCTCGTGGCGGTCCCCAACTGGCGATACAGATACGCAAGTGCGGCAGCCCCCCATGCGTATTGACGGACCCGTGGCAGGTCCATCAATAAGGACAAGTAGTAGACAGGAACCCTCGTGGCGGACTTATCAGTGAATAGTGTACAGCCCAATAGGTAAAGAAGATATCCTCTGGCTGCACACTCTACCTCCTCAACCGACGATGCGGGAGTCACTTCGCCGCACACCCGTCGGATCCACCCCATCCTCACTACCCCACCCCGTGCCAGGTTCAACTCGGCTGATGCAGATTCCCTATCCACACCCAGTCCTAGCTCGAGTAGATCTACTTGGTCAGTAAATCCCATAGTAGCAGATACGTGGACAGGAAGTCCAGTGACTGGGATGCCGAGTAGAGAACTCACATCATCTAATGTGATCGTCATCTCACCAAACGGCATGTGGAAGGTATTGGTCTCGGGCTGCCATCTCTCCACAAAGCTCGAGACCAAGGGGCAGGAGATATATCTGTAGCTGAAATGCCTCAGGTCTGCCAATCCAGACTCTTCTATGATAGCGCGAAACATAGGCACCTCACTATCAAGACGATCTCCAGGCCGAGGTATGTACCAGTCCTTCAACTGCCGCCAATGACTGATACATTTGAGAGGGCCACGTTCCTGCACATTACAAGTATAGTATAAATCTTCATTAGCATCTGGTATTATATAAAGAATTAGTTAAAACATATAAAGAATGAACGTGTACCTCCCCGTCCCATATGGATATGGCCACGTGAGTCCTGAAACTCACAAGGACGGACTCGTCGGCCGGACCGCCTGGAATAGGTCCATCCCCTGACCCCGAGGCATGAGGACTGGGTGGCTGTGCCTGGTCCTCTGACGAATCATCCTCCCCTACTGGCCCAATCGGAGTACTGGACGGTTGGGGAGGACTAGACGGCCCTGCCTCATCCTCTGAGGAATCGTCATCTGAAGAGCTCTCAGGCAGTGGATCCTGCCGTAATTTGCGTCTTCGTTCAGACGCCGTTGGCCGTTGACGGCGAGGAGGTCTAGCAACGCCAACCTTCACCCGCACTCTGGGTGGATCGCTAGAAGTACTACCACGTCCACCGGTCGGATGTGAGATGCCACCAATACGGCGAGCTGGTCTCCTAGGCATATCTTCAAATCTGGATTTAAAATGAAAATCATTAGGAAGATAAAATCATTATACGAAGAAAATTTTTTTTCTTGTACTGCTCGGTTGAATTGTATCGTGCAAAATCGTTCTGCACGGCACAACTTTTCCGTGCAACAATTTTATGCACGGAATATGTTTACCGTGCATATTTGTTTTGCACGGTCTACATGTTCCGTGCAAAACATTTTATGCACGGTTTCTTTCTTCGTGCAGAAAATCCATGCACAGTATACATTTGCCGTGCACAACATTTGGTGCACGGTTCTGCATTGCCGAGCAGATCGCGAACAATGCCACGATTTTTGGCAAACTGAAGAGATTCAGTGCTTCGAATGCACATGAATTAGCTCGTAATATACTTATCTACTATCTAACAAAGAAATTACGACCTAAAAGGAATGTAAACATGATAAACGAATGAAGAAGAAGAAAAAGGAAAAACAAGAACTTACCTCACGCGTCCTGTGAAGAAGAAGAAGAAGAAGAAGCAGGAACGATGTGCACTGATGCTCTTTGGAGGGAGAACGACCGAGAAGAGGGAAGGCAAGAGGAGGATAAGCAATGTCCAATGGTGCCTTGCTCGTTTTTTCGAATAGGGTCGACGAGGGAAACGCAGAGGAGAACGAAGAGGAAATGCAGAGGAGAGCGTGGGCAGTTTGGGAAATATGGTGGGTGGGCTCAGCAAAACGTTTTTAAGAAAAAAAAGGGGGGGGGGGTGAGTTCAGCAAGTGGGTGCTTAAAGCAATGTTAGTGGGTGCATATAGAATCACCCTTTTTCCAAAGCATGGCCCACTTAAGAGCATCGGCACTAGAGGACCCACATTCCGAACCTATTTAATTTTATTATTAAGTGGGCTCCACTCAAGAACTTCATTAAATGCTCTCTAAACATGGCTGGATGTGACATGGGCATTGGAGATTGATGAGAAGACATTGCCCAGAGAGGGAGAGAGATAATACGTAGGATTCAAATAATACTATAAGATTCTCTTTTTCTAGAAAAGAAAAGGTCAATAATGCCATTATTAAGACAATAATACCCTCATCGCTCTCTAAAGCTCTCAAAGAGCAGAGAAAGTGAAGAGGGGGCAAAAAATAAAAAGTTTTTTTGCATATACCCCCCTAAGGTTTTTAGGATTTGTAAATAGCCCTTATGGTTTTAGTATTTGTAAATAGGCTCATGCCTTTTTATTTTAATACCTTTCGTGTCCCTAAGATCAATAGCCTTTTAATCACCAGAAGCTTTTAGAGTGAAATTATACTTTTGCCCATCTCTTTATCCCTATATGCAAATAGATTCAAAAGCTTGGACTTGTTTTTCTTCTAAAATTTGTAACTTTAATAATTACATTTAGTGGGAGAAAATAATTGTACGTATAAATATATTTTTATCAATATATGGCCTATTTCATTAAATCCAAATCGATCGTAACGACAATCAATGCATGTGCTTACAATTGATTATAAGTGATCCAATCGATTACATCTGAAGGAAAGCCTAGCATTGACAATTGTTAGCAACATTCCACTCATGCAAAGTCTCACTTTTGGGAACTGTAGCTTTTGGCTCAGTTCTTGGTGGGTGAACACATAAGGATTCCTCATTTCCCACATGTTCTACATCAACATTTTCCCTAAACAAAGATGGAATGGTGACCGAACCAGCCAGAACCAAGTATTGAGATGATTGTTGCTAACAAGGTGGTTGATACTTGATAGGACGGAGTTTACCCCAGATGCTACATATTTTTCCAAAGCACCCACTCAAGAGCATCGGCACTAGAGGACCCACATTCCGAACCTATTTAATTTTATTATTAAGTGGGCTCCACTCAAGAACTTCATTAAATGCTCTCTAAACATGGCTGGATGTGACATGGGCATTGGAGATTGATGAGAAGACATTGCCGAGAGAGGGAGAGAGATAATACCTAGGATTCAGACAATACTATAAGATTCTATTTTATTAGAAAAGAAAAGGTCAATAATGCCATTATTAAGACAATAATACCCTCATCGCTCTCTAAAGCTCTCAAAGAGCAGAGAAAGTTGAGGAGGGGCAGAAAATAAAAAGTTTTTTGCATATACCCCCCTAAGATTTTTAGGATTTGTAAATAGCCCTTATGGTTTTAGTATTTGTAAATAGGCCCATGCCTTTTTATTTTAATACATTTCGTGTCCCTAAGATCAATAGCCTTTTAATCACCAGAAGCTTTAATTTTAGAGTGAGATTGTACTTTTGCCCATCTCTTTATCCCTATATGCATATAGATTCAAAAGTTTGGACTTGTTTTTCTCCTAAAACTTGTAACTTTAATAATTACATTTAGTGGGAGAAAATAGTCGTACATATAAATATATTTTTATCAATACATGGCCTATTTCATTAAATCCAAATCGATCATAACGACAATCAATGCATGTGCTTACAATTGATTATAAGTGATCTAATCTATGCACAACCCACTGTTAAATTGATGGAAGTTTCAAAGTACATTATTAGACTTCTTGTCCATTAAAGAGTTATTGAGAGAGACCGTTGGCACTTAGGATAAAATAATGGCATTTTTTGTAAATAAAAATATACTCTTTTTTTTAGGGGTCTTGAAAGGTTTCCCATTCTCATTAGGAATACTGATTTAAGGGACTTGAAAGGTATTGAAATGAAGAATTAGGGGCTTATTTATAAATACTAAAACCCCAATAGCTTATGTACAAATCAGAGAAGCCTTAGAGGATATATACAAAAAAAAAAAAAAAAAAAAAAAAAACTCTAAAAAAAAAACTGCCTAAACTTACTCCTATATTTTCTCTTATTTATCAAACATGAAAAGAAGATTTAGTGGAGGCAATTGCACACACTCGGACCCCACCTCCCTCCGTCCTTGGCCATAATGAGGGTTACCCTGAATTCCTGGTAATCACCTAAACAAAATGGTCACTTCTCCATTGTTGAGTATGGTAGATAGTGAACTTACAGAGTCCAACTGACAAGCCGTAACGGTTGGTGGGTGAGCCCTTGGGACAAATTGATTAAAAGGCGATGCCCAAAAAAGATAGCTCAATTTCGGCTCTAGTCAATAGGTGAGAGGGAGATAATGTTGTGGTCAGATGCTACTCTAGCTAAATGTTTTATCATATGATGATCATCATACTCCTTTATCCATTTTTTTTATCTGCTAGTCCATGGTCAAGTCGTTCTATACTATACAATTAGGCCATTTCAGCTTTTATTTGATATCTAAAATACCTTTGAGATCCTTTTAGGGTATATATGTTCTACCCCTTGTTTCTCATTCTCATCTCAGACACTGTTAAAAGTTCCCTAACAAGAGCCAAAAACTATCATGGGAGGAAGCCATAATGTCTTGGAACTCAAGTAATTCATGCCAATGAATCCTACATAACCATTTGTAGGTGCATGCATGCATGCTGAATTCACGTTCTCTTCTTATGAAGGTGTTAGATGATGCATGGTTAGATTCGTGCAAAAACACTCTTATAGTAATTTGAACTTTAAAATATTTACAATAGTAATTCTGGTCCAAAGAGTTGGGACACCCTCCGTTATAAAAAGAAAAAAAAAATTACAATAGCAATGGAAAGTTACAGAACTCTATACAGAGCAGAAACTTATAATTGTCACCACCGCAAAACTGGGGGTTAGGATCTACCATTAGAAAATAATTCTTCTATTTTATTTCTGTGGAAGCACATTTCTCCTTGCAAAAGGAGATGCACGGTTACACCTCATGTTGCAGTAGTGGTTGTTGCTGTAGTGATTTTAACTGAATACGTTGACATCTTAAGCTTCTCTCTTGCAGCTGCCCAAGAAAGCCCAAAGAAGAATGACTTGAATTGTTTTGATAGTTATTTAAGGATTAATGGTTGTTTTTTCTAAACTTTAGATGATGATATATTTGCTCAAACTTTTCTTTTTTATATATATGGACGTGTGGACATATGCAATTTAGAGGGGTCATGTGTTTAATCCATTTGGATGGACCAAAGGTGGGCCCCACAAACATGAGCTTACGAGATTTTCTCCTAAGCTTGAACTTAGGAGAGCCTTGCTCTCTCTCTCTCTCTCTATATATATATATATATATTCTACAATGCGAAACTCAGATTGACGGGAGAAGGCTGAGATTATATTAATGATGATAAATTTCCAAAGCTGATTAGTGTGTGTTTTACTCATACTTTTGGAAGAATAAATTTTATGCCTCATGATGGGACAAATACACATCCATATGCATGGTTTGAAAGCATGTGTTGGGGATATAAGAGATGTCTGACATGTTGCATTGGTCTATGAGTCATTAAAAAGAAATCTTCATTCATTGTGGTTACCACTTGTTGTAGTGTTAGAGAGATATAGAAAATTAAAATGTCATAAAACAGTGGGAAAATAGGTTTTGGTCTGAAATTTTACCACAAAAAATATTGTGATACTCAGGTCAAAACCATTGTTTTCTCATTGCTCATTTATTAAAATAGAAAATTGGTAATCCAAATTTCAAAGGCCTATTTTCACTGTGTGTATAAGGATCAAATTTCAGTAACTAAAATCATTATTATTATTAGAGACCCAACAAAGATAGCTGATCAAGAACCAAAATAGATAATCATAATTGTTTATTTGGTGCATGCAAGAAGAAAACAATGAACCGGTCATACTAAAAAGAGAAAAGAGAGTATAAGATATTTTTCTTTAAGATAAGAGGGAAAATGTTAATTACCTCAAGGTTTGCAACTACACTTATCAATTCAAAGCATTCCTGTAACAGAGTCTTCTCTCTAATGACCACCTCTGCAAGCTCTGAGAGTAAAGGTGCGTTCTTCTGAGCCTGTTAACACCAAATTGCGTTCAGAGGAATCAATGAATCAAATGCATGGTATAAACTGTAATATCCTGGATTTTAGATTTCCTATTAGATTATTAGAACCTCACGTGTATTATTATTGAATGAAAGAGGAGTTGTTTAACAACTCTAATGAGAGGAGATTGGACAGGACTCTATGTCCAGTTACAAAGAAATTAGGACTCTACCTCTCTGTTGCCTATATTAACAACCAACGACCCCTTTTGGAGTATGATATTCAATTCTTTTCCTTGAGAGAAAATCTGAGAGAGAGAGAGAGAGAGAGAGAGAGAGAGAGAGAGAGAGAGAGAGAGAGAGCTTGGTTGTTGGAATCCAAGGGAAGAAGAGGAAGAAGTCAGCGGGAAGACGAACTACAATCGCGTATCAAAGGTAAGTGGATCTTCCTAATTAATTAGTTAATTAAGCAAGATGATTGATATTGAGCAGTGATTGATTAGTTTGTATTAAAAGGAATTGATATTGAGATGTGAATTGATTAGTCTGTAATCAGAAGATTTGTTTGTTAGGAATTTATATGTTAATGGATATGGGAATGATACACGTAGAATGGGATGCAGATTCATGGAACAGACTTGAAACAGACTTGAAAATCTGTTGAATCAAAGACTGTCGACAGGGTGATATTGGGCATTGGAGGGTTGTGGGACCCCCTGGCCCACTACATGATGGATCTGAGCCATGGAGAAAGGGGAACACTCCTGGTCGACTAGTGTAGTCCTAGAATCATGGGAAGTGGACCATGTTTGAGCCACCATTCACTTGATTTTAATTGACACAGGCGTGAATATCAGGGAAAAAGGGCTGGAGGTCGATAGCCATTGTGGGACCCATCAGTGGGCCTGATATGAGATCAGGACCACACATCTCATAGAGGACCCTTGGGCGACCTTGGAGGAGTTGGACATCTTCAATTTGAACCAGTGGGACCCACTGTCCAATAGGTTCAAAGAACCCCAGGCGTGAAAGGGGAATAAACTTCCTGTTCTGTCGATAGTGGTTGTGAGACCACTGGGACCACCTGATCTGAAATCAGGTCCACTTATCTTACATGGGACTCTTGGTCGACCATAGTGCTGGTGGACCCAAGGGAAGTGGGTTCCATCTGGTGATCCATCTTATGACTATCCAATTGCATACGTGATTTGTCTACATAGAGTTTCTTTGAGACTGTTTTGACTAGTGGGCCCCAAGGTATGATCTGATGATGAATCTAATCCCTTAGGATGGAAGTTTAACCCTGGGCGACCATGTAGTCTAGGTCTGATCATGGATTAAATCCAGTGGGACCCACTGGATTTTATAATTGAGTATCTGTAGACGTGAAACACTTGTTGTATGGGTACTGTGTGGTATACACATGGCTGGATGGGTTTTGTGATTGGGGAGATAACCCTAGGCTTGATATGTAATTACCATCTTACCCTCCTCTCTAAATTTAATTGTATGATTATGTGTGGTTTATAATAAATTGTATGGACTATTTGGGAAGGTTGGCATGTTTCGGTTACTTGTGTAATATATTATGAAGGTGGACCACTCCGATATTATTTCTTAACTGTTATGATCAGAAGTGGGCCACTAATCTGATAAGGACTTGAATGGGGCTGGGTCCACACTACTGTTTGTGTATGTTATGAATAATGAATTCTAGTTGCTATGTGATTATGATATATTGTGCACTGGTCCCAGATTTTGGGATGGTCCCAGACGTGGGATGTTGGACTTAGTGTCCGGGCCGTTATAACGGCTGGTCCTTAATGGATGTGATGGGCCATTTTGATGGCTGGTCCTTAGTGGACGTGTGTGGACATTATGATGGCTGGTCCTTTGTGGACGTGTCTGATGAGACAGGGTCATGGTGACCGGTATACATGTATACGATAAGCTTGAGGCAAGAATGGATGCGCTTGGGCCAGGTTCTCTGGTCAAGTAGCCCATGAGCCCAAGAGGACAATATTGCACTGGTCATTGGTTTGGGTCGTTACAATAAGGCCTTTGAGGCGTGGTGATGTGCATGGGCACGGATTTGTATGTAAAAGGATTTTTAATAATATTTGATTATTGATTTAGACTTGCTGAATTATGTGATGTTATGTTTTATGTGATTTGTGTAATTAGGAATATTCATTCACCAGTAGTGCTGATGTTGTGTTACCCCTTCAGATAATCATGTTGCGGGCGGGACAGAGCGGAACGATGTTCAGCACGTAGATTTCAATACGCATGGCTGACAAGAGAGAACGAGAAAAGATTAATTTAGTGGATAAGGGGATAGCCCTTGCTTAGGAAATTTATTTAAAGTTTTCGTACATTATTGATGCAGACAGAACATATTAAAGTATGAGTATTTATAACTCATTAATTAATTGAAATTATTTGATTTAAATGCCAAATGCTTATGAGAATTATTTGATGAATGTATGGTAATTATTGCCAAGTTATCACGATCCGGATATCCGACAGGACCCCGGAATTTGGGTCGTGACAAAGTGCTATCAGAGCATAAGATTTTGCGCAATCTTTTTAAAAGAATTAGTAACCCATAGGTCACGTGGTGAGGACGTTGGGGTGTCAACGGTAGAAATAAAGTATGATATGTTGTAATCAATCTTTGGCTCACAATTTTCCTTCTGCAGAAGAACTAAGACAATGTATAACGCTTCTGGAAAAGAGAATGAGAACAGCAATGTTCTGCTAAACGGTGGAACTATGGAGATGCCGGAGTACGCCGGACAAATGTTTGAGAGCTTTATGAAGGCGTATGCGCAGGTCCAAGAGCAAATTTCCGCTATTCATCACCACCAAAGCAAGAATGGTGAAGGACACGGCGATATCAGAGATGGCTGAGGCGAGCAAACATCTATTAGAACCATCATTTATGATTGTATGTTAAGAATTGGGCAAGCCCGAATGACCGGCAGACCTGGTATTGTTACGTCTGGACGACTTTAATGTTATATTGAAAATGGATTGGCTTGCTAAGTTTAGGGCTATTTTAGATTACTTTTACAGTAGTTCGGTTTAACCTGGAGGAACTTGCTCATGTTAGTTTGGTGGAAAAAGGAGACTTGTTAGGTCAATGGTCATCTCAGCCATCAAAGCTGGTGAACTATTGAGGAGTGGGTGCGAAGGCTTTCTAGCCTTCATTACAGAGGATAAGAAAGAAACCAAGCGTAGAAGATATCCCCGTTGTTAGGGAAATTCCTGATGTGATTTTGGATGACTTGCCTGGGTTACCCTAATTAGGGAGGTCGATTTTCACGATTGAATTAATGCTGGGTATAACCCCGATTTCTAAGGCACTTTATCGAATGGCCCTACGAAAACGAACTCAAGGATCAATTGAAAGCATTATTGGACAAGGGATTGATCCGACCTAGCGTGTCTCCCTGGGGAGCACCGATGATGTTGTGAGGAAAATTAATGGGACCTTGTGAATGTGCATCGATTATAGATGGTTAAAACAGGTGACTATAAAGAACAAGTACCCTCATCTTTTCAACATAAGTATGTTTTAAATTTGGAGGACCAAATTTCCCAAGGAGGGAAGTATGTAATATCCTGGATTTTAGATTTCCTATTAGATTATTAGAACCTCACGTGTATTATTATTGAATGAAAGAGGAGTTGTTTAACAACTCTAATGAGAGGAGATTGGACAGGACTCTATGTCCAGTTACAAAGAAATTAGGAGTTAGGACTCTACCTCTCTGTTGCCTATATTAACAACCAACGACCCCTTTTGGAGTAGGATATTCAATTCTTTTCCTTGAGAGAGAGAGAGAGGAGAGGAGAGAGAGAGAGAGAGAGAGAGAGAGAGAGCTTGGTTGTTGGAATCCAAGGGAAGAAGAGGAAGAAGTCACCGGGAAGACGAACTACAATTGCATATCAAAGGTGAGTGGATCTTCCTAATTAATTAGTTAATTAAGCAAGATGATTGATATTGAGCAGTGATTGATTAGTTTGTATTAAAAAGGAATTGATATTGAGATGTGAATTGATTAGTCTGTAATCAGAAGATTTGTTTGTTAGGAATTTATATGTTAATGGATATGGGAATGATACACGTAGAATGGGATGCAGATTCATGGAACAGACTTGAAACAGACTTGAAAATCTGTTGAATCAAAGACTGTCGACAGGGTGATATTGGGCATTGGAGGGTTGTGGGACCCCCTGGCCCACTACATGATGGATCTGAGCCATGGAGAAAGGGGAACACTCCTGGTCGACTAGTGTAGTCCTAGAATCATGGGAAGTGGACCATGTTTGAGCCACCATTCACTTGATTTTAATTGATACAGGCGTGAATATCAGGGAAAAGGGCTGGAGGTCGACAGCCATTGTGGGACCCATCAGTGGGCCTGATCTGAGATCAGGACCACACATCTCATAGAGGACCCTTGGGCGACCTTGGAGGAGTTGGACATCTTCAATTTGAACCAGTGGGACCCACTGTCCAATAGGTTCAAAGAACCCCAGGCGTGAAAGGGGAATAAACTTCCTGTTCTGTCGATAGTGGTTGTGAGACCACTGGGACCACCTGATCTGAAATCAGGTCCACTTATCTTACATGGGACTCTTGGTCGACCATAGTGCTGGTGGACCCAAGGGAAGTGGGTTCCATCTGGTGATCCATCTTATGACTATCCAATTGCATACGTGATTTGTCTACATAGAGTTTCTTTGAGACTGTTTTGACTAGTGGGCCCCAAGGTATGATCTGATGATGAATCTAATCCCTTAGGATGGAAGTTTAACCCTGGGCGACCATGTAGTCTAGGTCTGATCATGGATTAAATCCAGTGGGACCCACTGGATTTTATAATTGAGTATCTGTAGACGTGAAACACTTGTTGTATGGGTACTGTGTGGTATACACATGGCTGGATGGGTTTTGTGATTGGGGAGATAACCCTAGGCTTGATATGTAATTACCATCTTACCCTCCTCTCTAAATTTAATTGTATGATTATGTGTGGTTTATAATAAATTGTATGGACTATTTGGGAAGGTTGGCATGTTTCGGTTACTTGTGTAATATATTATGAAGGTGGACCACTCCGATATTATTTCTTAACTGTTATGATCAGAAGTGGGCCACTAATCTGATAAGGACTTGAATGGGGCTGGGTCCACACTACTGTTTGTGTATGTTATGAATAATGAATTCTAGTTGCTATGTGATTATGATATATTGTGCACTGGTCCCAGATTTTGGGATGGTCCCAGACGTGGGATGTTGGACTTAGTGTCCGGGCCGTTATAACGGCTGGTCCTTAATGGATGTGATGGGCCATTTTGATGGCTGGTCCTTAGTGGACGTGTGTGGACATTATGATGGCTGGTCCTTTGTGGACGTGTCTGATGAGACAGGGTCATGGTGACCGGTATACATGTATACAATAAGCTTGAGGCAAGATTGGATGCGCTTGGGCCAGGTCCTCTGGTCAAGTAGCCCATGAGCCCAAGAGGACAATATTGCACTGGGCATTGGTTTGGGTCGTTACAATAAGGCCTTTGAGGCGTAGTGATGTGCATGGGCACGGATTTGTATGTAAAAGGATTTTTAATAATATTTGATTATTGATTTAGACTTGCTGAATTATGTGATGTTATGTTTTATGTGATTTGTGTAATTAGGAATATTCATTCACCAGTAGTGCTGATGTTGTGTTACCCCTTCAGGTAATCATGTTGCGGGCGGAACAGAGCGGAACGATGTTCAGCACGTAGATTTCAATACGCGTGGCTGACAAGAGAGAACGAGAAAAGATAATTTAGTGGATAAGGGGATAGCCCTTGCTTAGGAAATTTATTTAAAGTTTTCGTACATTATTGATGTAGACAGAACATATTAAAGTATGAGTATTTATAACTCATTAATAAATTGAAATTATTTGATTTAAATGCCAAATGCTTATGAGAATTATTTGATGAATGTATGGTAATTATTGCCAAGTTATCACGATCCGGATATCCGATAGGACCCCGGAATTTGGGTCGTGACATAAACACACTGTAGGAAATCGTGTGGCCCGCATGCCATGGATCTCACATCAGATCAAGCAGGGCTGATGCCAACACAGAATACAATCCCATTTAATGTAAGACTTGATATGGTCCCACTAATAAGACTCCCAATAGGATTAGAGGATGTGGATTTCTTGGCGAAGAAGTCTCTAGTAAGTGTGACTTTTTGGGACTTATCTATATAAAATAAGGGAGCCTTAGGGTTGGGTATTATTTCATTTCACAGGACACACAAGAGGCGAAGAGATCCGCGGAACTTCCCAATCGTCGGAACGCACATAGATCTTTGACCGCGTGTCGGAGTCTCCACATCCAAATCCATCACACATCATATTAATACACAACTGCATCATGTCATCATGTCATGGACCTCATGAATCTCCTTCATTTAAGTTTGTGTTTCCTCGATTTCGCCCCTTACGTTGTTGAGTAAGTCTTTTCAATGTTGGTCTAGCCGATGGACCAAGGCTCAATCACAACTTCACCGATTTATTATTTGGGTCGGGAAAGTCAACCTGAATCCTAAAATCTCATGTTGGGTAGGTCAGGTTGGTAGATCGAGTACAATTTGTTGGTTTGGGATATTTCCAGGTTGGTTTGACAGGTTCATACGATGCATGGAAGTGATAGAACCAACTTGAATCAAATCTGATTAATCAAATTGAAAATGTGACCTCGAACACACTACCTTAGAATTGGATTGGGTTGTTGAGTACTGAGATAAAATATTGCAGCCTTAATCAAATATCTTAAATCTTATTCTATGTAATAAAATAGCCCACAAACCCCAAATTCCAACAAGTGAGCTGTACTTTGGGCTAAGATTTTAAAATCAGGATTGAACCAGCTGGTTGAACCAATCCGGTTACAAAAGAAACACGGTATATGTATTTGTGAAAAACCAGTCAAAAGATCAAACACAAAAAATCTGCTCAAAATTGGTAAAACCTTGCAGTTGATCTGTTGGTCCCACAATCACCCAACTCAAACCCAATCCTACAATTCAAATAAGTTGTTCAAGTTGGTATTTTCTGATCTGATGAATAAATTTCATCAGCTCTATAGCTGCTAGTCCCAAGCCGGAATAAAGGAGGAGAGTTACATCCGATAGATAGACATCTAATGAATAACTTCTTACACAACTCCAACATGAATTTGGGTTGATCCAATGAATGAACTTCCCCACTTGCTATAACCTCTGGTCCCAAGTCCGAATAAAGGAGGAGAGTTGGATCGAGTAGATTGACGGCTGTCATAGAATTTTCGTGACAATTCCAACATGACTTTGGGTTGAGTCAATTCACATTGTTCAACTTGCTGACCCAACACAATCCACTAATTGCATGATGTCTACCCAACCTGAAACTTGGTCGGGTGCACATTTTCCACCCAATTATTATACGGGAGCAATACATGTCATCCAGTGCTCAACCCATACCATTGTCACAACTAATTTCATATGAAAATCGTTATCCTACATGACAAAGATGGATTGAGAAAGTATGCATGCATAATACATACCATGGGAGAAAAATCCGTTGTCATTGTCTTAATAGATGCTGTGAGATCTGTTGCATGACGAAGCGCCATAGAAATTGGTTGTGTGTCTCCCTACAAATTTCCCAATGTGAACTTCTCATTAGGTTTAAATAGAAATATTGAAATGAGAGATTCATGTTCCTCCCATGGTTCTCATGAGAGGTTTACCTCGTTATTTAAAAGACCAACAGTTGTGATGATTCAATCGGGACAATCTTTTTACCAAAATCTAATCCACAATGAGAATCTTCCATCACATGTGGATCTAAGCAGGTCTTAGAAAGGTATTAGGTTTTTAACTTTCATAGGAACCGTGGGAGGTATCTCTCAAGGTGAAGATTTCCTCCCAAGTGTAAAATTAACTAATTAACACTTTAAGCCTTGTTCAGTAACATACCTTTGCACCTTCTATGAGAGGGACCCTACAGACAACACCATGTAGACAGTCCTTTGTTGTTGAAATAGCTGAGTGATGCTGTCTTTCCATATCTGTCCATTCTTCCAAAGGCTTAATCTACATTCATTGTCATAAAATATCGTTATCAAGATGATATCAATTATTGTCACAAATGTTGAAAGCCTTCTTTTACATCTTATAAAACAGTTTTTTTTTTTACATTTAGTTTAGATGTCTATCTATTTTTGTTTCTCTAAACCCCAAGGGGTAGCTCAATTGGCCTAGTACCACGGTTTGAACCCGGAGGTTATACGTTCGAAATTGCACTACCACACTAGGGCTATAGGGGAGTTTACCCGGCTTCCCTCTGGGCCCGGAGGGATTAGTCCAGTCCAAAGGGTTGGAAACCCTCCGATAACTAAAAAGAAAATTCTTGTTTCTCTACCCATGGGTTGTATTTTGTACACTGTTTGTTTTCATTTTGAGTACTAGAGGTACTGATACGCATATGTTCATTTTTGACATTTTGTTAAAAATTACCATTATTTTTCGTTAATCAATCAATTTTCATTAATGTTGTATGGTTGATGACTCCCCTATTATAGTTGAGTATAGATTCATATACATTGCTGGCTTTACGTTCAACAACTTGTTGACATCAATTGAGGCATCTACCTTCTACTAAGTTCGTTGGTGATTAGATTTGAATCATTGTAAGTTTCTATTTTGTGCATTATTTTATCATTTGAGTTAAAATATTGAATGGAAAGCTACAATTGGTTGCCATTAATTTAAGTAAATGTACTTCTCCAGTTACTTTTTTGTGCCAATGATAGAGCCATGAAACTTATGGGCACCATGATGAAGCTTTGAAAAGAACAGAGGAATGCCTTCTACAAGAATCTAGCATTTTGAAAAATCCGTTTAAGCTTATATTTGGTAGGTTTACTGTAACAGCAATCTTCCTTGCTTGCATTAAAATTCATGGAAAAGTTTATGGCGGAGAGAAAATTTTACATGACTTTATTGATCTAGAGAAGGCATTAGATGGGCATGCACCTAAGATGGCAGACATGGATATATGGCAATTACAACCCATATTATCAATATAGAATGTCATTGTAGTGTTGTCATAATATAACTTGAAGAAATATCAGATTTGATTGCCATAAATACAAATTATTGGTAATAATTGTGATATGGCCTATATGAATAATACGACTAAATAGCCACTCCATGTAACTAAGTTAAGCAATCAAATACTGTATACTTTATTGTTTCTTTCTTTTCTTGGGTGTGCATTATGGCTATTGGCTATCAAATTTCATTTAAGTAATTGAGTATTTGTAATGTAGTGACTAACCTGTGAACGAAGGACCCTGTTCAGCTTCAACTGAAGTTTCTCCTTTTCAAGTTGAATGCGCTTTTGCACTACAGAATATTGTAGCTGAGAAAGAGTAGCCCATGCATTTAAGAAGGTAGCCTGCAGAATTACAGAAAACACATTATATAATTTTGTCCAAGACCTTAGAGCCATCAAAATTCAAAACCATCAATGCTTTGAATGTGACACATCCATGGTAATGGTAAGCCCCTTGTACAACTAAAGACATAGCAAATTGGGAACATCGATCTACCTGGGCCGAGTGTCATATCCCACACTATAGGTTGGGTTGGGTCGGGTCACGTTATACAAGTTGATCCACATTTGATGCGGGTTATGCAGGTTAGGTTGGGTTCTATGATACATGGATATTTCGAAATGGACAACATATCGTACCGTATCGTATTCGATATTTCACTTTTTATAACCCAGCCTGGGATTATCATACTCATTTTAAAAATAAGGAGGATATGGGTTGGGCTTCAACCCCTATTCATATGAACCCACTTCTTGTATCTAAATCCAAATCCATATGTGTAGTTATTTCAAGTTGATGCAATGAAAACCAAGACCCACTCATCATCCAGGCCCACCTTAGATGATAAATTCAAATAGAAGAAAATGACTAAAATACCCTCACACTCACCTCAGCTTGCACCACCTTGCTTGCATTCACTGCATCAGCCTTGGCATTCACAAGCCTCCATTGCAGCACCTTATTGTGGAGCAACCTCAGCTGATGAACAGCTTCTCCATCCACTCCTCCTCCACCACCACCACTCCTGGACGAAGAAGACGAAGAAGAAAATGGAACAGATGAAGATTTCTTCCCCTTGAATAGATCCAACCCCATACTCAAAAAGCTACCCATCCCCTTCCCTCCCTTCATAGTAGAAGAAGAAGCCGAAGAGGTTGAAGAAGACGATGAAGGACTCCTCGGCCGAAGGCTCGAGAACGCCGTCCTCCCCGGGGAAAGCGCCCACTTGGTCGCCGTCGACCCATACGCAGTCACCGGACTCGACCTCTTCATCGCAACCTTCGCCGGAGAAGAACTCACACTCGGAGAATTATCCCCCATCTCCAACAGTAGCGGGCCCGACTCCGCACGCCGGCGCCGGCTCGCCGGATTCTGCATAAACCTCGCCGGCACTTCAATCCCGCCGGATCTCCGAGAACTCGCTGACATGTCGCTCTTCTCCGACTCCGAGCTAGGGAGATCCGAAAACGAGTCGGATCTCCGTCTGGTCTGTTTCGAGTCGAGCGCATTCTCGTCGACTGAGAACCTTCCCGGAGCCGGAGAAGGAGCAGATTTTCCCGGAAAACGGAGTTTTCCAGTAAAACTCATCGATCCGCCGATCGGACGGTTCTCCTTGGAGCTGTCCTTGTCGGACCGGACGAACTCAGAGCAGCTCCTCTGCCGGTTCAGCGGCTGAGTCGGATGCAATTTGATCGATTTTGAGTCTTCGATGAAGTCGATGAGGCGGTCGTTGCCGAGGTGATCGGCGAGGGTGGCGGTTTTCTTGATGGAGGAGGGCCAGAGGCCGCGGAGGAGGGAGGTATCGTTGGAGGCGGAGCGGTGTTTGGAGACGGAGGATCTGGGTTTGGGACGGACGGGGGAGATGGAAGGATCTGGAGGGGGGAGAGTGGATCCGACGGCGGAGGATGAGGATGGAGGGGAGAGGAATCTGGAGCTGATCTCTCTAGATTTTGATCGGTGGTGTTTGGACCGTTGATCTTGACCAGCTCTCTCGGATGGGTTGTGCATGTTGTTGTCTTTCTGAGACTGTTTGAATTGAGAAGAAGAAGAAGAGAAAGAAGAAGAAAAGATGTCAAGTTGAAATAGAAAGAGAGAGAGAGAGAATGGGAAGAAAAACGATAGTGAGAGAAGGAGATGGCGGCAAAATCGAACGAAGCCGGCGAAAGAGAAGTAACAGATTAGAGGGGAAGATTACCAAAATGACATTTGTCTGTCTTGTATTTTGATAGCTATGCAACTTGTAAGTAATAAGAAAAGTGACTTTTTAGTTTGTTAAGATTACTATCTAGCTTGGTTTCCAATTGAAACTTAGTTTGGGAGAGGTTTATGAGATTTTACTATGGAGATTAGGGTTTTGTTAGATCTTATTTCTAATTAAATAGATTCGAGTTCTCTAGTTTTTATTTTTATTTTATTTTTATTTTTTTTGCATTACTACCCATTATTTAGTTTGAGACAAATAGTATTTTTTTTTTAAACTTTGTGTTATTGGTTGGTACTAATATTTTAAACTTGGAGAGTCAATGATCAGTCCTAAAAATACGAGTGATATTAAGGTGCCAACACCACTCGATCATAAATAATATCTTGCTAATTAAAATAGTTATTTGTAAAATATGCAAGGGCATGTGATTATTTTCAACCAGATAATCATAGGAGGCTATAGTTACTTTTCTTTTTTTATTTTTTTTAATTTCTTTTCTCACTTAAAAAGAAAAAGTTGAAACTCTCACAAAGCTAGAGGGCGACACGTGACTCGTTGGACCCACCGAAGAGGTACCAACATGGAAGGAAGCCTTGTTGATTAATTAACCTTTAAAAATTTAGATTGGCCGGACATCGCTAATAGTCCAAATTAAGATTATCCATGGGTTGAATCAGACACATTCAACATTACGTGATAATGTGATATGCAAAAAAATATAGAATAAATTTTCTCTCTATCGTGGAATCCTCTTGCTGCACCGAAAGTTAAAACTATTATATATGTTGGTTAAAATAGGCCAACCTTATGAAAACTGGTCAAAAGTAGTAAAAACTGGCAATTTTATTAGTTGGACCCACCATCTACTATTTTAAAAATATTTTTATAGGCTTTGATAGGCTAACTTGAGAGAATTACACAAATGGAATGATTTTAATCACTGATGAAACCTAATAAAACAGGCAGGCAGGATTGTTTCTAACAGGAATCGAAGAGATCAAACTAACCCAAAAATCAAAATAAAAATAAAGTTCTTGCATTGCCTGTGATGATTATGTAACAATTTGTTTTTCTTTTCTCTGGCGTTGTATGTGATGATTATAATTAAAGCATAGTGTCTTTACAAATACGGATTGTAATCCTACATAAAGAATATTGTGGTATGATCACACACACTATTGATAACTGTATGACCAAAATATGTTACACCATATATTGCCTAGACAGGAGAGAGAGGGAGAGAGGAGAACTACTGATCAATATGACCAATATAACTGATACATATCTTATTGTGTAGGGGTTATTAATAAGTCAAGCGAGCTAGCTCATGAGTCGACTTGACTCAGCTCCGTTGGGCTCAGGCTCAAGCTTGGCTTGTCAGCCGATAAATCAGCTTGACTCGATTGGCTCGTGAGTCAAGCTCGAGCTAGAGCTTGTTTAAGTTGACTTAGCTCACTTATCTCAATTAAAGGCCTGGCTAGGGGTGGGCTAGGGTCTAGGGGTCTAGATTACTCTATCCTCATATATGCGGGCAGGGCTCACGTCAGGCTAAAGCCCTTCGAAGGTTTATATTAGTTAGGTCATTACCCTAGGCTAAAAAGCCTTTGGAAGGTCTGTATTAGCTAGGCCCTTACCCTATTTATTCTCAAGAGCTAAGACCGAGCCAAGCTTAGGCTAGGGCAAGAAGAAAATAAAATTTCTCTCTATTTTTGTTATTGTAAGACCACTACCAACAATTAACCTAATTGATCTAATTCAGAGATTATATGAACTTAAAATACAAAATCCTCAACCATAAATTTTGATAAGATGGTATTAAATAAAAACCTTATTCCTAAATTGATTGGGATAGAAGCTTAGATGCTCCAACTCAGACCATCTAATTAGTGGACCCTGTAGCTGATGGAGCACAAATATTAGTCATCAAACTGTTTTTCTATCCTGATCTAGAAGATGTCATCCATAAAAGTGTCTCCATTAATATTCCACATTAGACTTGAGCCTTTGAGTCACACTAGTGAATTGGCCCTTGGATTTGAGTTTGTCACTTGTCACCAATTTGTGTAATGTATATGGTTTTTGGCCGGCTATAGGATGCGCAGCAGGGATCAACCAAATGGAGGAGTCTAAGCAAGAGACATGAGTGTCAAAAATCAAAGATGCCCCAGCCGGCTTTCCGAGTATTTCAGAGCCAATCACAACAAATCCATTACAAGGGAATCAACAAATGGAACTGTAGGTGCAGAAAATAATGACCAATAATAACTGGGGTGCCTAAGAGGACTTATCCAAGATGGTGAAGGTGTCGTGCCGCCTGAAAGCCTGAAAGGGAAGAGCAAACAGTCAGAGGACCCTGGCTGTGGGCAGCGCAAGGCTCTCCGATGCTTAAGTCAGTTCAGGGACCGAGTAAGGGAGATAGAGAGGAAATTACAAAGTGAGTTCGTATGTTATGGGTTGCGTACCTTTAGGATGGAGATGGAGATGCTATTTATAGGCGATGGGGATGACTAACGTGGGCGAGTCCCAAGATTGGGCTGGCCACTTGAGTGGCTACATCCACTCAGCCTATAATGCATTAAATGCTGCCTCACCTACCCATGCTTCATTAAATGCTAGCCTTGCCGGGTCAGGCGGCGGTTCTGACTTTTGGGCCATGTCCCATCGGGCCTGGCCCGGAGCCATACTCTGGGGGCGCACGTGTTCTGTATACGCCGTTTTGTCAGTAATGATAGTCTGCAGGGCATGCCTTAGCATGCGCCGTTGTCCTGTCGTTAGTCCCATCAATATCCGTCAAATCCGCATTGCCGAGGTGTGATGCAGAGGTCGGATAGGTCTGACTTCGGGAACTCTCACCTCGGCGAATGCCGCGATCCTTCAGCCGTGGTCAGCCTTGGCCTAGGGGAGGCATAATCAATCTGCCTTAAGACCGGGGCTAGCACTGATCTCGGCTTAGTGGAAACACCCCCACACAATTGCCCCCCAGTCTTTTGAGCTCTTAAGAGTATCCCAACTCTTTGAGGTCGGAAGCTGAATAGGTCTCGCCGAGATGCAGTATGCCGCGGTGCTTCAATAACTCTGCTTCCGGGTCTGGGGGAGCTCAAACGTCTCCTGGTTTTTGGAATCCCACCGCCGTTTCGGTAGCTGGCGTCTTTACTTCTATCCGCTGTCGCTTCTGTACCCGAGGCATTAAATGGCGCACGAGAAACAGACTGGCGCTTCCACGCGTCTCCTTCTGCTTGGCTGGCCCGTCCTCTCATGACGGCGCGCGCAGTGAAAAGACGCGCCTTCTTCGAAATTCGAAAAGGCGCCATGATTAGGCGCCCTACTTTTAGCTATAAGTAGGGGGCTCGCCCCTTCTCCTCCTCCTTTCCTTTATTCTGTCTCTCATCCTTCGTTTTCCAGAGCTTTTCTCTTCCCTTCTACTTTTCGTTCTCAGAGCTTTTTCTTTCTTCCCCTGCCTTCGCCTCTGTTGATCGAAAGAGACCGCTGCAGAGATTCTCCGGACTCTCGCCGGAAAGAGGTGCTGTCAGGACTCTGTTCTGCGTCTTGATCTTCTCGTAAGTCTCCTTTCCCTTCTTTCTGTTTCATTCTGCTTTCTAGGGCTCTGTTCTGTCTAGGGTTCCCTCTGTCTAGGGTTTTCTCTCGTTCCTTAGCACATTCTTTCCTTCTCCTAGCATTTTTATCTGAGAGATGGGCATTTACAGCCACTTGATAGAGTCCGAGAGAGGGCTAGCCGACCTTAGGGTTAGGTATGGTATACCAGATGGGGTCCAGGTCATGGCGGCTCCTGCCATGGCCTACGCTCTTGGTGATTTTTTTGACGGCTGGATGCCGTTTCCCTTGGTAGCCGTAATCAAGGGCGGGGTTAGGTTTCCCCTCCGCCCTCTGCTTAGGGAGTGTCTCCGAGCATGGCACCTCTGCCCTTGCCAACTGATGCCTAATAGTTTCAAGATTGTAATGGGTACGGACGCGTCAATACAATTTTGGGCATCAGTCTCGGCGTCCATGATATCGAGGAGGCCTACGATATCTGCAAATCCGGGAAGGATATGTACTACCTTCGCGTCAAGTCGGGTCGGAGGCCATTCGTGCAAGCCCTGGAAGACTCCAATAAATATGCCGGGGACGATCGTCTGATGGTCACTGGCAACTGGGAGTTCGGCGATGACGAGCCCATCTCGGAAAGATCTTTCAGGATCCCTCGTCACTACGGCACCCCTCCAAGTAATTAAAACTTTAGTACGCCCTTTTATTCCTTCTGCTTTTTTGTACTGCCGATCTGAAGTCCTCTGTTTGCTCTGCAGGCGTTCGTCAGAGGAGAGCGGCTGCTTTCCGAGAAGGCTGGGAGCTGAACAGATCTTGGATCCGTGCCTTAGAAAATTACCACGGCCACAACGACAGGTCTGCGTGGAAGCTGCTGGGGTACGAGCCCAGGTACCGCGGCTACAAGGACAAGAAGCAGACTGCCCACCGCAAGCAAGCCGCGGCGGAGGTAGAAGAGGAAACCAGAGCGAGCGAAGATCAGACCGCGACGGATCCAGGGGATCGCTCTGAATCCAACTCTGAGGCGTCCACTTCGGGATCCGATGCCGAGCACGACAAATTAAAGTCGGCATTTGATCTTACTAAGAGGAAGGAGGCCGAGCTGGAGAGGACTGTTGCGAGGCTGGAGAGCCAAAAAGGTGAACTAGAGCTCACCCTCCAAGCCGAAGTCAAACTCGCCTTCCAGGACGGTGCCGATGAGGCGGGCGAAGAGTATGCTGCGCAGGTCAACGACATCCGGATCTCGGCTTGGGAGATGGGGTGGAGGGCGGCCCTGGACAAGATGGGCGTCTCCCACGATCATCCTGCCTATACGAGGCCGGATGAGTATCCGTGTTCGGACGCCGCGGAGGATGCAGAGATGGGCCCTGCTGTCCAGCCGGGACCGGAACTCCCCCCCACAGTGCCTGAGGCGCCAGCTGCAGCCGCGAACCCCGCCGCGGCATCTACATCCGAAGCTCCTCCTGCAGCTGCGACTGCGGGCGCGGGCAGCGTTACTCATGCCACGTGAAGTCCATCTGCCGCTGCTCCCTCCTTTCTTTTTTGATGTAATTTTTGTTCAGGCGCATCGCGCCCTTTATGTAGGGAAACTCTTATCATTTTAAATGGAAATCTTTCTTCGTATCTGTCCCGTGTTTCTCTTGACTTTGTGCTTGTGTTTGATCTGAATGTTCCAAGTGTTTCGTTTCGGCCATATGGCCGAGACCCGTACCTTGGGAATCCACTATTAAGTAGCCGCGCTTAGTGGCTGTAGCTCTTAGAATGCGAGGCAGGGTTTGATCCAAGGCACTGAGCATTTTCCGTAATAAAAAGACGAGGGAGTGATATTAGCCAAGTATATGGACTCGGTAAGTGCCGTGCTGCTTTTTTTTTTTTTACTTCAGTTGGCCGAAATGGACTAGCTTTGGCCCAGAGGAACTGTCGTGCGCCGAGTTGAGCGCAGAATCTTGGTGATCTTGGCTGTGTTTGAACCCAGAGTCCCGGAGATTTCGGCTGCGCGAGCTCTAGGGGTGTATGGGCCCGGAATTTAGGAAACGACTGAGCGTCCGAGCTCGAAGCCTTTTCCAGGGTCAAGGACCCAGGGCTTTAGGAAACGACTGAGTGTTCAGACTCGAAGCCTTTTCCAGGGCGGTAGACCCGGAGCTTTAGGAAACGACTGAGTGTTTAAACTTGAAGCCTTTTCCAGGGCGGTAGACCCGGAGCTTTAGGAAACGACTGAGTTTGAACTCGAAGCCTTTTCCAGGGCGGTAGACCCGGAGCTTTAGGAAACGACTGAGTTTGAACTCGAAGCCTTTTCCAGGGCGGTAGACCCGGAGCTTTAGGAAACGACTGAGTTTGAACTCGAAGCCTTTTCCAGGGCGGTAGACCCGGAGGTGCCGAAGTCAGTTAAGGAGAGATGACACAGATTGATGACAGGGTAAAAGCTGCTTTCATTGATTCTGAGACTCGTTACATCTTTAGAAATAAAATTTCTTTAAGTGGGATGCATTCCATGGCCTCGGTAGTGGCTTGCCTTCTAAGTCCTCGAGCTTGTAGGATGATCTTCCCGCCAGTGAGACTACCCTGAACGGGCCATGCCAGTTCGGTGCCAGTTTTCCTTCGTTGGTTCTTTGTCTGCTGGCAGGGTCTTTTTTAGGACTAGTTCTCCCACAGAGAAGCTTCTTTCTCTGACTTTCTGATTGTATGCTCTGGCCAGCCGCTGCTGATAGTCAGTCACACGTAGGGCCGCCGCTTCTCGGCACTCGTCCGCTAGGTCCAGCTCCATCGCCAGGTTCGTCTCATTTCGGCCTTGGTCGACCAGTTCTGTCCTCAGGGTGGGGAGGCCAATTTCTAAAGGAATGACCGCCTCCATCCCATAGGCCAGAGAGAAAGGTGTCGCCGAGGTGGACCTCCTTGGAGTTATTTTGTATGCCCGTAGCACGCTCGGAAGCTCCTCAACCCATCTCCCCTTTGCATTGTCCAGTCGTTTTTTCAGGCCGTCCAGGATCACTTTGTTGGATATCTCGGCCTGGCCATTGCTCTGTGGATATGCCGGAGTGGAGTAATGGTTTCTGATGCCATGCTCTTGGCAGAAGTCTTTGAAGGGTTTGGAGTCGAACTGAGTCCCGTTATCCGAAATCAGGGTCCTGGGGATGCCGAACCTCGTTAGGATGTTCTTCCATACGAAGTTCCTGGAGTCCCTATCCGTGATGGAGGACAACGGTTCAGCTTCTATCCACTTCGTGAAGTAGTCCGCAGCGACTATCAGCCATCTCTTGTTCCCTGGAGCTCGATGGAGAGGCCCCATAATGTCCAGGCCCCATTGAGCGAAGGGCCACGGACTAGAGAGGGGACTCAGATCTTGCGCTGGCTGATGGAGAGAGTGGGAGAACTTCTGGTATTTCTCGCATTTCCTGGCGTAGACCTGTGCGTCTTTCTGCATGTAGGGCCACCAGTAACATTGGCTTATAGCCCTGTAGGCCAGTGATCGACCTCCTATGTGACTGCCACAGATTCCCTCGTGGATCTCATACAGGAAGTTGTCCACCTTGCTTGGATGGACGCATTGGAGGTAGGGGCCTGTGAAGGATTTCCTGTAGAGTCTACCTTCGGGAGATAGCCAGAATCCAGCTGCCTTGAGTCTGACTCGGTGGGCTTCAGTCTTGTCCTCGGGGAGCTGATCGTTCTTCAAGTAAGTGATGATCGGATCCATCCAGCTCGGGCCGAGATCAGCACAGAGAACTAGCCGCAGTGAGTGGAGTTCTAGGCTTGATCTCGATATCGACCCGACCTCGACGGTCCTTTTCTTTCCTGCTTCGACTGCGGAGGCCAGGTTTGCAAGCGCATCAGCGTGCGTGTTGGCATCTCGGGAGATCTGCCTGACTTCGGCTTTATGGAAATGAGACAGCAGCTTCTTTGCGAGGGCTAAGTAGGCAGCCATCCGGTCGTCCCTGGCCTGGTAGTCTCCAGCGAGTTGGCTTGTTACCAGTTGCGAATCGCTGAAGATCACCAGGTGCTGGGCTCCGAGGATTTGGGCGCTGTTTAACCCTGCTAACAGTGCTTCATACTCTGCCTCATTGTTTGTTGCCTTAAAGTCCAAGGTGAAAGCCTGCTCTATGACCAGACCCTCTAGCGATTGGAGGACTATGCCGGTGCCAGCTCTCCTGGAGGTGGACAAACCATCGACAAATATCTTCCATGCAGAGGCGGGAGACTGTTCGACCTCGGTTGCTTCGGGCACATGCCCTATGCCCCCCAGTTCCGTGCCGGACTGGGGCAGAGCCGAATTTGGCGAGGCGAATTCAACGATGAAGTCTGCCAGAATCTGGGCTTTGATCGCAGTTCGAGGACGGTACTGTATATCATACTGCCCCAGTTCAACAGCCCACTTTGATATTCGCCCTGAAAAGTCAGCCTTTTGGAATATAGAACGGAGTGGATGCTCCGTGATCACCACGATGGTGTGGGATTGGAAATAATGGGAGAGCTTGCGTGAGGCACTGACGAGAGCCAACGCGAGCTTCTCCAATAGAAGGTATCTGGTCTCGGCATCAAGCAGGGTCTTGCTCGTGTAATAAATTGGTTTTTGAACCCCCTCGTCCTCTCTGATGAGGACGGAGCTCACTGCGTGATCCGAGACCGCGAGATATAAATACAAGATCTCCCCCCGAGTTGGGGTGGAGAGTAAGGGTGGTGAGGACAGATATGCTTTGAGCGCGGCCAACGCTTGGTCGCACTCAGGAGTCCACTGGAATTTTAGATTTTTTCTCAGAAGCTGAAAGAAAGGCCTGCACTTATCTGATGACCGGCTAATGAAGCGATTGAGTGCTGCAGCCATTCCTGTGAGCTTCTGGACCTCTTTTGCGGTGGAGGGGCTCAGGATGCCCTGGATTGCGGCGATCTGGTCTGGATTGGCCTCTATCCCCCTCCGCGTTACCAGGCTGCCGATGAACTTGCCAGAGGCTACGCCGAAGGCGCACTTGGAAGCATTGAGCTTGAGCTTGAACGCGCGAAGGATGCCGAAGACTTGGCCGAGATCCGCCAGGTGGTTGCAGGAGTGCACTGATTTGACGACCATATCGTCGATGTATACTTCCACCGTTCTGCCGAGCTGAGCCTGAAACATCTTTGTCACGAGGCGTTGATACGTTGCCCCCGCGTTCTTTAGCCCGAAGGGCATCACCTTGTAGCAATAAGTGCCGCGGGGGGTTATGAAGGATGTTTTCTCCTCGTCAGGCTGATATAGTGGGATCTGGTGGTAGCCCTGTAGGCATTGAGGAAGCTCATTCGGTCATGGCCAGAGGTGGCGTCGATCATTTGATCGATTTTTGGAAGGGGGAAACTATCTTTAGGGCAGGCCTTGTTGAGGTCTGTGAAGTCCACGCACACCCTCCATTTACCAGTTTTCTTTTTAACCACCACCGTATTGGCCAGCCAGACCGGGTACTGGACTTCCCGGATGGCACCTGCTTCCAGCAGTTTGTCGACTTCTTCGACGACCGCGGCTGTCTGCTGCAGCCCCGTCCTTCGGGCTCTTTGCACCACTGGCTTGTGGCTGGGGTCCACATTCAGTTTGTGGCACATGACCTCGGGGTCGGTCGCAGGCATTTCGCTCGGGCTCCAAGCGAAGACGTCGACGTTCTGCATCAGGAACCTTGAGAGTTCGGCTCTCTCCTCGTCTGGCAGCTGAGTATCGATCAGGAAGAACCTGTCTGGGTCCGCCGAGTCGAGCCTCACCTCGGCCAGATCCTCAATGCTTTTCTTCTCGGGATCTCGGCCGATTTCATCTAGCCCTTTCTCGAACTCGGCGAGATTGACGTGCTCTGCCTCTTTCTCTGTTGGGACTGCGGCCAGCATGCACTGCCTGGCCTGTTGCTGATCTCCCTCCACTGTGACCACTTCCATCTTGCCCTCCTTGTTCTCGAGTACGAACTTCAGCTTCTAGTGGAGGGAAGAAGGGACTGCTTCCAACTTGTGGAGCCACGTTCTGCCTAAGATGACGTTGTAGGGAGAAGGGGCGTCCACGACCAGGAAGTCAGCCAGCACGGAGGCTCCACCCACTCGGGTCTCCAGGGTGATTTTACCCTTGGGATAGACTGGCTTGGCGGATAACTCTAGCAAGGGTGCACGGACCTCCGTGAGGTCCGTTTCTGAAAGGTTCATCTTCTTGAAGCACTCATAGTAGAGGACCTCGGAGGAGCTGCCGGAGTCGACGAGGATCCTTTTTACGGTAAAGTCTCTCAATTTCCTCGTGAGGAGCAGGGGGTCGTTGTGGGGAAGCTGGATTCCCTCCAGATCTCTTTCTGAGAAAGAGATTGTGGGTCGGTCGCGGCGAGCTCTCTTGGGCGCAGGGCCGAGCTCAGCCTTCATCACTTCTTTCCCGTACGATGCCCGCCTGGCCTCGGCACGAGCCTGTGAGCTGCCGCGTGATGAGGGAGTGGGAGCTGAGGACGCCAGGTGGATCACATTAATGATCTTTTCGGAGTCCTCGCTGTCTGGATCCCGAGCCGCGCTCTGGTGAACTCGGCTCTCGCTCCCGCCGGCATCTTCTGCCTTGACGAACTCTGGAATGCGGCCTTCGCCGGCGAGCCTCTCCAGGTGCCATTTCAGAGACTTGCACTCCTCGGTCTTGTGCCCCTTACCTTTGTGGTAGGAACAGTATAGCTTGCTTCGGCTGCCGGCGGTGGGCTCATTCTTCAAGGGCAGGGGCCACTTGAAGAACGGCTTGCCCTTTATCCTGTTCATGATCTGGTGTATCGGCTCCTTGAAGACGATATTGATGCCCTGATAGGCGTCGGTGGGAGGTCTGGGCCTCCTGGTGCCCCCAGATGTGGACGATGCAGGCTTCGCCGAATTGGCGACCCAGGCCTGCTTGGGCTCTTGCTTCTGGAAGGGCCTCTGCCCCTCTGCCGAGGCTGGCTGCTCTTCTGCTCGGGCTCCGGGTCTTCGTCCTTTCCCGGGCCCGGATTTCGTCTTCCTCCCGGGCGACAAAGCGCTTTATCCGGGACATTAAGGCCGGCATGGATTCTGGGGGGTCTCCGACCAAATCCTTCCGGAGGTCGTGGCCGGGGATCAGGGCATGTTGGAAAGCAAAGATTGCTATTTCCTCCCTGGAGCCCTCGACCTGACTGTAAACTGCCCAGAATCGTTGGGCGAACTTGGCGAGGCTCTCGCCCTGCTTCATCCTCAGGGCGAGAAGGTCCCCCTCTGTCTTGGGGATGGCGCTGTAAGCTTGGAACTTCTTTAAGAAGGAGAGCTGGAGCTCCTTCCAACTCGAAACTGACCTCTCTGGGAGGGCGCAGAACCACTTCAGAGGGAGGTCACCCAAACTGGAGGAGAATATTTTGCAGTTGAGGTGGCCCTCGTTTCCCCAGATGGACATCTTCTGGGAGAAGTGTCGGAGGTGAGCGGATGGGTCGGACAGTCCGTCGTAAGGGACGAACCGCGGGACAGAGAACTTCTTGGGCAAGGGAGTCCGCTCGATGTCTCTCGTGAAGGGTGAGGCCCCCAGATCGGTATGGCCACAGATTTGTTTCTGGTCCCGCGCGTCCAGGTTGTGCTGAAGAGCCAACCTGACGCGTGTGTCGAATCGCTCCTGCTCGTCGTCCTTCTCCGGTGTCCGCGCTCTTGGCCTCCGCTTGGAGCGGTTCGGGCTGCGATGGCTATGGGCTCGGCCATCGCGGCTGTGATGACTTCGGCTGTTGCTTGAGCCTTCATCATGGATCTGGCTACGCTTGTGGTCCAGATGGTCTCTCAGATCCTCACGAGGAGGCTGGGCTGCCCCGCTCGGGGCGTCCTTCCTCTGTCCCTGAGGATTAGAAACCTGCCTCAGCGAGGTAATTTGCGCTGCCCTCAGTTGCTGCTGGAGCTCGCGGATTAACCACTCCTGCTTCTGGAGGAGAGCATTTTGAGCTGCGACATCTCCTCCAACGGCGGGAGGTCGCACGTGGCGCGTCTCTTCTACGGCCACGGCTTTATCTTTGCGGGGACGCTCGTACCGGCGCTCGTCGCGTCGGGGTGGCGTGACTTCATCCGCCGAAAGCGAGGCCTCGAGTCCCTCCTGGAGGGGGACCTCGACGTAGAGCTGCGATCCTAGGCGGCCCTCGCCTGCAGACGTGCCTTGCAACCGTTCGGGACCGCCCTTGAGGAGGGTCGTCCGTCGATGGTGCTGGCTGCTCGAGCACTGCTCTCGAGGATTCTCCGCCCTTCCTAGCTTTTGGAGGCATGGTTTCAGGGATGATTGAGGAGGTTGGGAAGGTTGGGATATTACTTTCCCACAGACGGAGCCAATTGTAGGTGCAGAAAATAATGACCTACAATAACTGGGTGCCTAAGAGGACTTATCCAAGATGGTGAAGGTGTCGTGCCGCCTGAAGGCCTGAAAGTGAAGAGCAAACAATCAGAGGACCCTAGCTGTGGGCAGCGCAAGGCTCTCCAATGGTTAAGTCAGTTCAGGGACTGAGTAAAGGAGATAGAGAGGAGATTACAGAGTGAGTTCGTATGTTATGCGTTGCGTACCTTTAGGATGGAGATGGAGATGCTATTTATAGGCGATGGGGATGACTAACGTGGGCGAGTCCCAAGATTGGGCTGGCTACTCGAGTGGTTGCGTCCACTCAACCCATAATGCATTAAATGCTGCCTCACCTACCCATGCTTCATTAAATGCTAGCCTTGCCGGGTCAGGCGGCGGTTCTGACTTTTGGGCCAGGTCCCATCGGGCCTGGCCCGGAGCCATACTCTGGGGGCGCACGTGTTCTGTATACGCCGTTTTGTCAGTAATGATAGTATGCAGGGCATGCCTTAGCATGCGTCGTTGTCCTGTCGTTAGTCCCATCAATATCCGTCAAATCCGCATTGCCGAGGTGTGATGCAGAGGTCGGATAGGTCTGACTTCGGGAACTCTCACCTCGGCGAATGCCGCGATCCTTCAGTCGTGGTCAGCCTTGGCTTAGGGGAGGCATAATCAATCTGCCTTAAGACCGGGGCTAGCACTGATCTCGGCTTAGTGGAAACACCCCCACACAGGAACCATCATGTT
Source organism: Litsea cubeba (assembly GCA_012931725.1). NCBI lineage: Eukaryota > Viridiplantae > Streptophyta > Magnoliopsida > Laurales > Lauraceae > Litsea > Litsea cubeba. Next base: position 329,259 of record WHSA01000649.1, on the reverse strand, counting down.
ACTTGACTTAATTTTTATTTTAGTCATGTGCTTTAGTGATCTATTTATCCATCTTGCTAAAACTCTGATTGGAGTGAATTTTAGCGATGGTATATTCACTGGAGGTTCGACAGTGGGTCCACTCCTTCGCACTAATTCAAAAGTGAACGAGGTACCATCAATCCAAGCTCCACATCTTCACTAACCACCCCCCCCCCTTGCACTAATTCAAAAGTGAACGAGGTACCATCAATCCAAGCTCCACATCTTCACTAACCCCCGCCCCCCCCCCCCCCCCCCCTCCCTTCCTCTCTCTAATTGGGCGCTCAACCAATTTCGCCACTCATCCGAGACACTTGGTTTCAAGGGTCTAGCTCGTGCACTCTTACTACACACACCCATGTCCTTAACTGACTAAGCTATATGGTAAGAAACAATCATTCGACCACTTGAACTCTCAAAAGAAGGCTGCCATCCTATCAAGGGCAGAACCAGGAAATTTGCCTTGGGAGGAATACTATGTTTTTACATTCTTGGGGGGGGGGGGGGGGGGGGGGGGGGGGGAGGATTGGATATAAAAAACTAAAATCCACCCCGGGTGGGGGGGGGGGGGGGGGGGGGGGGGGGGGGGGGATGGATTGGATATAAAAAACTAAAATCCCCCATAACATTGGGGTGGATTTTCAATTTTTTTTTTTATTGGTGGGGGTGGGGAATAAAAACTATTGATCAACGTTGGAAAACTCGTTAATGGAACTCGACTCTAGTCTAATGTAGAAAAATTGACTCAGATAGAGTCAAAGGGTAACTCAAGAGAATCATTTGTTTTTAAATAACTTTGAAAATATTTAAACATGGATGAAATACATATCATATATAAATATATATGTATTTTCATGCATTCGTGATTATCAATTCAAATTAATAAATTTATTTATGCAAGAAAAACACTATAATAAGAAAAACAAAAGAATAAAAAGATATTTTTAATTAAGTAGTTTATTAGTTAAAATATCGAATGCAAAAGATCAAATATAAATTTCAAATTTACATTCTAGCAATCATTTTTCAATCGTTGACACGAAACCTGGTGCATTCTTACTTAGAAAAAAAAAGTATTCATTATTTAAAATCAAATATACCTGTCAAATTGTTCATCTGCAAGCAACTTACTAATATGAGGGGGCTCGGCCGAGTGTCCCCAATATTTAACCAAGTCCTTCGTAAAAATGGGCTGACTCAAAAGAATATAGATTCAGCTCAAAGAGCTTTCCAACCTTGTTTTCAATCAACTATCGCTTGCCTCTGCTAAATTGAAAACCTTGGCTCTGCCAATACTTAGGCCATTTCATGTTGAGAATAGGCGAAATGGTTGATTTCATCTCATGCCCTCATTTGGAGCGCCCAAACGCACTTGAAAAATGAAGGAATGGAAAGGAACTAACTACAGGTGATAATAAGCCCCATAACCTGTATTCAGTTCATTCACACTACAGCCCCTCCAAGAAGCCATAGATATGGGGCTTCTTTGCGGGTTAGCCTGGGAAAGGAGAGGTCCTTTATTGGGCACCTAAAGTGTGGGCTTAAATGGTTAAAAAATTAATAATAATAAATAAATAAATAAATGTTACTAAATGGAACATTCTATCCAACGACCAAACCCCATGGTGTTTCTATATGGTCCAGCTAGTGGGGGCCACTTGGATGCATGTCTGCTGAATCGGACACGTTAGATGGAAAGGTCTCCATATGGATAAAGGCTAGCAAAAAAATCAGCCCTCTTAGATTATCCTAGCCCTTGATTTAACAGCCTAAATGTTGAATAATACTTTTTCACCATAAATTACTCTTGTGATTCAATCCAACTGTGAAGTAAGGTTTGATTAGGAGAAAATTAGGTCTCATAACAGATTACGGGATCAAGTGTGTGAAAGAAACTGCACTTATCAAAGATAGGCCCATAGAGCTGGAGTGCAAATGCAATCAGCTGGCAAGAGAAAATTACCAAATACCAGCTTTTTGGCCTCTCACCTAGGGGTGTACACGGATCGGATTGGTGCGGATTGGGCCAAATCCGTCACCAATCCGTTACCAACGGATTGACGGATTTTGAATCCGTCACCAATCCGTTGCTATTAAAAACCGATCCGATCCGATCCGTGGAGGACTGGATCGGATCGGATCGGATTCCGTTCAATCTAATTTTAAAAGAAAATTATCAAATATGTTATAAAAAATTACATTTTGAACTCTTAATTTTTTTTCCTTATTTTAAATTTAGACATCTTAATTTATATTTAGACCCCTTATATTTTTTTTATTTATATTTAATGCCAACGGATCGGATCGGATTGAATCTGCGGATTGATGGTGAAATCCGCCACCGATCCGTTGCTAACGGATTACAAACTTTTCAATCCGTCACCAATCCGTTTACCTTCGGATCGGATAAAAAATCCGCGGATCGGATCGGATTTGATTTCCGGATGGATTTTTTGTGCACCCCTACTCTCACCTAGCTAATTTCCAGCAATGCATTTGAATGTTTTCAGATAGGCCAAAGATGTGAAAAGTATTAGTCATTCCTTAAAAGGGCCCAATTGTCGGATATGCTCCATCAAGGATTATTAAAGAGGAGAAGAGTTAGTAACATGAAGTAAGAGGTGTAAGAAATTAGTAGCAAGGTCCATACCTTTGACTTTTCCAAGGATTTGACTTACTAGGGTGATTGATAGATGGGTATGCATTTCCCATCTTCCCCTTATTAACTTCTCATTAAAGAAGAGGTTATTTGATTGTCATTTCTGTATATCCACATTGGATCTTCATTATTACCCACTTACGACATAAATTCGTATGTATTTTGTGCAAACAAAAAGGCCCTAAATAAGATTGCGGCTCGATTAATTCTGTTAAATAAGGCTCTGGTTCAATCTACAGTGAATTAACTCAATACGCAAATGATTTCAGGCACATCACCTATAGCTGAGATTGGTTTGAGACCCAATTGTTTATCATATGATTATAGTAAGTGGGATACAAATGCATAGATCTCTTCAGTATGTCCGTTTCATCCCCATGACTCATAAGCAAACAAAATGCCTCGTCATCCAATCATCCATGTGCATGGGTGGATTGATAACAGCCCTTTATTTGATGGAACCTTGTAGCCACTCTTTCTGTAGTCTCTCTCAATTGCTTTCATCCCATTTTTCTGGACCTCGCTACTGGATCTTCACTGATACAGGGCATTCCTTCACAATTAGCCTCTCTGATGTGGGGGGGGGGGGGGATTCCTTAAATATTCTATATAAGTTATAACGATTCGAAAAAGAAAAAAGAAAAAAGAAAATCCTACAAGACTAAACAAAGGTAAAGCTTTGAAGCTACCTACCAGATCCAGCTCACAGTTAAACCCCAAGTGAAACACAAAAGGCAATCTGCCTGGAAATATCAACAAAAAGCCAAAAATTACCACATTTGGAAAAGATAAACCATTCAAACCATAATTATAAACAGAAAAATTCTTCTTTCTTCTTCTTTTGACAGTTATCTGCCAATAATCTTCTATCTTGGGAGGAAAACCAAATATAATAGCTAAATTAAACTGAGATATACAATGCTGAAAAGAAATACTTCAAAATTTCCCTGAAAAAGAACAATACCTTGCGGATTCAAAACAAGATGAAGGAAAGAGCACAAAAAGAAACTCACAATTGTGACCATTAAATAATCACTGCAAGGACTCAAGGTTAAGTTCCAAATAGGAGCACGGGTCAGGAATGTCAAACTTGGCCAAAACCTAGGCAGAGACCCAAAAAAAAAAGAAAAAAAAAAACCCTTAAGAATCTGATTCAAATTCAAGTTTAACGGAAAAACTAAAAAGCACATGTTATGGGCATCAGCATAGAAACCAGATATCTGTTTTAAACATTTTCTCATGTTTCTGCATGCATATTAAAGCGACTAGCTAGCTAAAGCAAGCAAGCAAATTCAAATATTTTACATGTATAAACACTATACATATAAAATATAACATACAAATATTAACAATTTTTCAGTGTTACATTCATATTATCAAATTCATAAGAATGGAGGTCCGCCAAATGTTGAGGGCTCCAAATGTACTATTAAGTGGGCTTAAGGTGGATCCTAGTGTCTCAAAATCAAACTCGAGTTCATACCCCATTGACAAGGTTGCATTCAAACCCCGTTGACGAGGTGGTTCAGTGCTCTCTTGCCCAAACCCAGACCCTTTAGCGGAGCTCTCTCCCACCACAACCCCATTTCTAAATCAAACCCAGCCCCATTTCTGCAGGCAACCCTGAGAGCTATTTCATCTTGAAAAGAGTGTAAAATTGAGAGTGAGTTTGATAATGAGAATAGAGAGGTCAACCCTACCGACAACACGTTTCTTTTAAGTAGGATAAAGATGTAGTTTCCTCTTATCTGACAAATATGGGTCTTCCAAAACTCTTCTCTGTTATTTGTATCAATAAAAGCAGGGCCTAAATCAAAGGCTGTGATTCTGTGGGGGCCCAATTAGAAAAAGGAAGTAGCAAGCCACTGAGAAAGGAGGAAACTGGATTTGCTGTTTGATTGGAAGGGTCTCTTCTTCTTCGATTTCAATTCTTAATTCTTCGGGATTTTCAGTTTGAGATCTATGAATTTTTTTGAATTCCTAAAATTACTGATGTGCTCAATCTGCCACTTCTGAGTTTCGGGATTCCTGTGGTGCGTCTCCATATCTGCTGCTCCACTTTGTGTTCTTTATTTTCTAGTGAAACTACCATCTCACCAGATCTAGACTGATATCTGAAGGACGTTTCTTTCACAGCCACTAGATTTGCTGTTTTATTTGTTGGGTGCAATCCTCCAGATCGTCTTCACAGAAATATATCCCAACTGATTCACCTGCTTCCCTCGATATTTTTTTTTTTTCATAATTTTGAAGATATGAGATTTTCCGATGCTTACAGTTGGGCAATTTTCCAGGTAGGATTTCAACTTAGCCGTTCAAACTCTTTGATTTTGCTACAATCACAAAGATCTCTGCTCTGCAAGGTCGGTTCTTCATTCCTTTTACCATAATTGAGTTTGGATTTATCAATTAGAGGTTCCAGAAATGCTTTAAGGCCCATGTACTTCATTATAGTTGGTCGCCAGGCCCTATATTTTTTTGGAACTCCTGAGATATTTTTTCCTGTTTGGACTAAAACATCAAATCAGTCCCTTTAATCAGATCTTCTAGTCCCTACAGTGTTTATGATGGCTTCTGATCTAAATCTAGTTACTGTTGTTCAATTTGATGGGACAGTTTATGCTTACTGGTCCCATCTGATGCAAAATGTTTTAAAAGGGTAGAAGTTAAGGAAACATATTTCCAGAAAAATTGAAAAATCCCTTGTCAAGGAGGATTCCAAATTTGAAGGAGAATGTGATGTGGGTAAGATCCTATGGCTATGATGCATACATTCTTCCAAGTTCCAAATGGGTAACAAATTGTGTCATGTCGTATATCCGATACTACACTTTTTATGTGTAAATTCCATGTCCCTGCCACCCCGTCGCATCCATGCCATATATGGGCATCATAGGTAACATCAATTGGATAGTAACTCGGTGTTTCCATTAATGGGAAGTCAGTTGAGCAGATTTAAACAAGCTATATTAAGGGATGGAGTTTATTTGGCTCATATGTTCAGATGATTTTGGCACAAACATAATCAAATGGGAAAACAGAAATGCAGAAGGGAATGACACAATTCATGATTATTTCATTAAAATGACTGGATTGTGGGATCAGCAGGCCCTTGCGGAGCCTCAATCTATTTGCAGTAAGGATTCATCACTTCTGAACAGTGCAAATAGGAAACCAGATCGATCCAATTTCTAGTCACACTCCGATCTGAGTTTGAAAATGTTCAAGGATTATTACTACATCGATTTCCATTGTCTAGTGTAGATAGTGCCTTTTCTGAACTCTGCCAGACCTGGATACTTGTAGACACCCAATGTATCCTTGTCAGAATGATACAACACTTGGTACTAGATACTATACTAATGCTTCTAGAGTGCAAGTCCAGCATATCATACTTAAGTCCATTTTTTCATATAGTTCTTTCAGTTTTCTTACTTTTGACGCAGCAAGCACCACCTAGACCACAGTTGCCCGCACAACAAACTAGACCTCTATTGCCCGTGCCACCTAGGCCACAGCAGCAACCTAGGCAACAGCAAAATCAGAAATAGCCATATCAGAGGGCAAATTCTTTCCAACCCAGGGAGAATGATGCGGAATGGATTATTGATCAAGATTTCAAAGTGACAGAAGCCTACAGGTGCAAATTGTGCATCCTAAGAAAGCCCACAATGGTTCAATAAAACTTTGATGAAGAATCGGGCCCTAAACAATCCTCAAATTTAATTGAGATTCCACGTCGGGCCATTATGATATTTTTATAATTTTTCTGAAATTCTGATACATGAAGTGGGCTGGACATGCAGGAACTTGAAGCTACAGTTCAGTTGGCCAAAACAGATCCAATCAAAGAAGTAAAAGTAGCAACAAGGTCGCCCAAGGCTCCCCTGTATGATCGTGAAGCTGATTTATCAAAGGCAGCCCCTGTTGGCCCCACAAGCTGATTTGTCCAAGAAACTCCAGACAACCCTGTTGGTGGAAATTGGCTGGATCTTTTGATTTCCCTCTCAACTAGGAGCTAATTTGAATCTATAAAGGTCTTGAATTAAGGTAATAATAATAGTCAACTGTGCCTTCCCAGACAGTTAACAGTGACCTATTTCTGCTATTTCCTTTTTCTTTGTTTATTTAGCTATTTTAGGATCTCATTAGTAGGAAATCATCATTAGTGAAGAGAGTGATTAGATTCCATGGATATAGATTAGGTTTTGGAGCTCTTTACATGCGATGTATCAGTCGGCCGTAGTACCACACTATGCTATGAGAATAATAGTGTTGTTCTTGATTTTTACAAATCTGTGGTGCCCTCCACTTACATCTATTCCACCCTGTGTTGCTAATCCAACAAAATAGTGTGGGAACGAACCAATTTTCTGGACTGTTTTGTAATGACAGTCCGTGTATGATGCCAGGCAGTGGTATTTGATGGAACTAATATTGACGTGGGTTATGTTTGATACTCGCGACTGTCATCGACCTGCATATATAAGCTGATATAAACGGGTATGATGGTTTAATGTATTTTTTATTTTGATTCTTTGTTGTCAACAACTCAAGTCAAATACAACTTCAACACTTGAAATGGATTGGGGCCTTGGGCGAAATATTTACAAGTTGAGTCGGGCCGATGCGGGTTAAATGGGTTGAGCCATGTTGGACGAGGGTTATGCTGGTCGGGTTTGGTTGACCGGCACCAGATGCAAGTTGAAAGACAATACAAACTTGTACTCTCAGCTTTCATAGTGTACTACTTATTAGGACTCTCATGACAACCACGACTCCTAACTAATAGGAAAAATCAAAGATAATGGAAAATCTTGATTAAATTGGACTTTCACAACCCACATGCCTTGTAAAATTGATATGTCCCCTTGTATATAAAAATATCAGCCCCATTTTGAGATCTTGATGGACACAACAGTATCAGCCCTGTTTTGTAAAATTGGTACACTGGAGTTTTGCTAAAACAAATTTAGTTGAAACGTCCTTTTACTGGACAGAATACAATGAGGTCGGTTTGATTAAAGACAAAATGGTGCAGCTACCACTGAGAAAAGGCACAAACCTTGAGAAATGAGTCACTAATGCCCATCATTTCCCATTGAGAAAAGGTACAAGCCATGAGAAATGAGTCGCTACTACCCATCGTAAAGGCACACTCCTTGAGAAATGAGTTATTAAAGACCCCTAACCTAGAGAACAATTCAGTATTCTAACAAATGAGTTTGCCTAAATGAGGATCAAAGATGTTAAAAGTACTAAAACAATTAAATTAAATAAGAAAGTTCTCATGCATGAAAAGGGAAAACAAAGATGCAAGAATAATTTATGATCCTCAACCCAAGAATTTGCATACTGTCATGGGGCCTTGAGCATATGTACAAGTCAGGAAACAGTTGCTTCAACATGTCTCATGGGGATAGAACCATGCAAGAAAACTCAGCACATGGAGCAATTGTAGCTCTTTCAATAGAAGGCCAACAAATAAGTGAGGATATGGCAATCAGATCAACTTCCAGCAGAATCAATTGAGGAAAGGGCAACAATTAGACAAGATCTGCTAATATGCCCCATTTTTGGCGCTTAGTGACAGTGGGACCCATTTCAGCAAATCAGCATGGATCAACCTCCAGCAGAATCAATTGACAAAAGAACAGTTAAACAAGATATAATATGCCTTACTTTTGGCGCTTGGGGTGAAAGGGAGACCCATTTCAACGAACAAATGTGTATCACCACATCATGGGCCCAAAGACTAATTCATAATTTTGGCTAACATATAATTACGCAAAACTTTGGCTAAAGGAAAATATAATTACTCATAACAGGATCTAAAAATCAAATCCTCTTATCACTTCTGGAGTTCTATAAATAAAATATACCTCTGGATGGACCATGCCAAAATTGCCAATGTGCTTCCCTTTAAAAATGATGCTAGCCTGTCTACCAGGGAAAAACTCAGGCTCCTAAAATAGGCAATTAAGATGTTTCAGTACCTTATGATTAAACAGAAGAGAGAATTACTCCAGAACAGATGTAATGCAGAGTTAACATAACACTTGGCAACAATTAAGATGTACTCATCCTTACATTTGATTGCCTTATGTGGTAACCAGTGTCATCTCCAATCCCAGTGTCAGCATCAACTGGAATAAAAGGAGTTCCAACAACCTCCATAATTCGGTCCACAAGACAATGAATTACCTACAAAACCAAAATTTGAGATTAACCATGGATCATAGGGGTCTTTTAATTTCTGAAAATAGATAATAATATAAATAAAGTAAGGGCTGGTCATAAGTAAGGGTTGGATGACCAGTCCCATGGTCCTCTCAAAATAATTTCTCAAAAAACCTATTCTTCTCTAACTTCTTATCCATTACATTTCAAGTTTCTTACTTATCTTTTTATTAATTACCAGTTTCAACAAGTTCTTTGACAGTGGCTTGAATCTAGACTTATATTACAAATATAGTGCTTTATTCAAGTAAAGCATTTAATCTGCTTGGATGAAAATAAAAACTAGCTTAAATCAACAACATTTTTATTGCTGAATATCCAATCATGAATTATAGATGCCAAATGTTATACCTCAAACCCTGACTTTGAGCTGCAATACAATGCTGCAAGATGGCGACGGTTTACTGCACCAACATCTTTTGCATCATCCAATACTACCACATCACCCGCTTCAAATATCTGTACAATCATACAAACTACATGTCAGGTGCCACACACACACACACACACACACACACACACACAAAACATAGGTTAAAAGGAAAAGGGAGTTTAAAGTGGATGCTTTTTCTTTGGCAAAGTTTCGGAGTTTGTTTGAAGATAAGAGTAACCAAGAACTAAAGAAAACTATCTTGGCTGTTGCCTCCTTTTGGAGCTTTTAAGTTCAATGTTGATGGAGCATCGAGGGGAAAACCGGGGCTGGCTGGCATCAGAGGTGTTCTAAGAAATCACAAAGGGAAAGTTGTCTATATGTTTTCTAAACATGTAGGGTTCAAAAATTCTAATGAAGCGGAGGTTTTGGCAATTCTAGAAGCTCTCCATGTTTATCACTCCTTTTATCATCATAATCTGATCGTGGAGAGTGACATGGTCAATGCTATATCCTAGGTGAAATCATTGAGAGGACCTTGGAAAATGCAATTCTAATTCAATGAAATCAGTCTTTTGGTATCTAAGATGCAGATCACGTTTCAGCATATTAGCAGATCTACAAAGGGAATGGCGGATTCTTAAGCTAAGCAAGGCGTAGAAAGATCATGTAATCTAAGTGATCCTATAATGTAGTTGGGCTGGGTTTGGTGGCTGGTACATGTCCCTTGTACTGGATCACCTGAAAGTTGTCTTTATGTATGCTTTTTTGTTTGTTGTATTTGTCTTTGTTTCAAAAAATCGTATTGTTACCGATAAAAAAAAAATCTATAACATAACACTCATAGTAACTTTCAAAATAACAAACTACATATCATAGTATTAACTAAGGGGGTGGGGGCAACTAATTCCGGTACAGTAATAAGTTTCAAGTTGGCTCGAGCCTTTCTTCATCATCATACCATAATAGTCCTTATTGGATAATTATGGAAACCAAATGGATAAAATACCTATAACTATGAAACAACTACAGTTTCATCGCCACTTTGGTAAATCCCATGTAGCATTAACAATCTATTTTGTAACGTCCTCCATCGTACTAATATTGACTGAAGCCCCATTATCCATATTGGGTACGAATTTGTTTTGGGAAATGGGAACTATAATAGTCCAAATCACTTCAAAGTTCAAACTCAAGAGGTGAAATATAAAAATAAAAAAAAAGAGTGTCCATTTTGTATGTTTTAGATTGAGTTATGTGACAGCCTCATAACAGTCCATGCCAGACCCATACAAGGCTTCCAGCATCGATCCGTGCAAATCTTGCGCCATCCATGCCAGTCCAACTCAACCAAATCATCAGGAACTTTCCTGGATCCCAGTCCCTGACTCGTATCCTATAGACCAACAACGAGTCAAGGTGAATTGACTCGGTACCTGACACAATTCCAAACCAGTCCAAATAGAGATAGCCAAACCATGCAAAGGACTGTATTTTGGAAGTGCTAATCCTAAGATGCCACAAATTACAATAAGGTCATTTTTACCTATGGCAGACCAGCCAAAGGGATACAGTGAGTACTTTTTGTGAGGAAAATTCTCCTCGACATGTGATGCAACTCCATACTTTTGGAGTGGATCTGAGTGCCCTAGGAGCACATTCTAAGTGGATTTGTAGCACTTCAAAAAGAAAGAAAAAAAAAAAAAAAAGAGCCCCCAAGCCCAGGGCCGGAACTTTGGGGTGGGTGGGGGGTTTAACATTTCTCCATTTTGGCCGCTCCAAGATTTTATATCTTTTCCAGTGCGCGCCACCCCCCCCCCCCCCCCCCCCCCACCCAAGGCATAATCCACCCCTGCCCATGCTCGCAATCTTACCCTCAAAATCCTTAAAATCTATGATTTGTGGATACGTGCTCTACCATCAGCATCTTTCTTTTGCTCCAAAAATCCACACCGCTGTTCATCATATACTCATCTTAAGAAGAATGCCCTATTGTGAGAGAGAGATTTCATTTAACAGTTGACAACAATTTATGGCTGGAGTTGTTTTAGGTCTGAGAAGAACCTTCATGAACACACTCATTTTAGGTTTCTCGGTTGAGTAACTCGCCTTCTGAGTGTGCGACTTCATTTGGCCCGACAAGATATTGGTGCATGTGCAAGATCTTTTGAACCCATTCATAAGAGAAAACCTCCTTACCTATGCACATGAAAATTTTCTCCTAAACATTGGCCCACATGTAGTTACTGAACTCGTCAAGCCAACCTATGATGTGTTCAACCCCGCACACTAAACTACCCCCTCTTCCCACAGAAAATGGCATCACCCCAAATTGATTCTCATCTTGCAGTTATTAACCATTGGAATGAACATTCGACTTTTGGAAAATGCTTTGACAGGGGATATTTGGGTCATACAAACAATGATCTAACTAGACTGCATTTGTGGAATAGATCTCAAACCAAACCTCTTGATTTACACTCATTTAGGAGGGTCCCCACACAGACAATATGAGTGGATGGAGACCAGTCTACTGAACAGAAGACTAAATTCAAACAAAAAAAAAAAAAGGGTGTCAAATAAACTAACTCGAACAAGTTGACCATAGACCTTTGATAAACAGGAATGAAAATTCATGAGGCTTACAAGCATGTAAACAAAGTTACACAACCAAAAAACATGTTTCATACATTCTATACAAAAGCTTACAAACCACATAGAACATTATATAGCCATTAAATATAAGATACGATACCTTAATGGGCCTAGGATGATCCTTGTTGTGTCCCACAGTTTTGAGAATGCCTGGCATGAGACTAGTTCGAACAGCCAGTGCAACCCATAATCAAATAAAGCCAACATATAACAAACGAGTTAAATGAAGGTACTATTTCATTTGTAACCCCTTTTAATGGGTAACATAACTCAAATCCGCAACCTAGTGGTTGCAACAATGAGTACAGTCCAACTATGTTACATGCTCTTGTCAACATTTTGTAAAAAAAAAATGTGTATAATTAATGAACATTGTAACAGCCATCATACAGCTTCAAAACAAAAAAAAAAAAAAAAAAAAAAAAAAACAAAAAAAAAGAGAAAGAAAGAAAATGGTTATCTATACATTCAGATCAACATGCACTTCTTACAATAGACACAGTTTAAAAAGCCCACCAATTACACATATTACAAAAAATAGGTACAACTTCACATCCAAGTCCAACCCCAGATTATTAGGATAGATGATACTACAACTTAGTAAAAAAAATTAGGGGATTAAATTATGAGGATTTAACGAAAATTTGTTCTGAAAAAGCTTCATAAAGACTATCTGCTTTCAATGAAGACAAAATCATATACAAATGATTGAAAGAACAGAACATGTCATATATTGAATCAAAATCTTTTCAAAAACATGGAGCACAGGCTGATAGTAAAATAAATAAACATCATCCAGAATTGGTAAAGATAAGTTGTTCTCCTATGCAGAAACCACATTTACAAACTTTGCGCTTGCATTTTAAAAATCAGTGTACAGTTATGATCAAAATCCAAATTAATGATAACAAAGTGCAAATTTAGATCAAATAATGCATCCAATTAATATTTATAATCAATAGAAGACTAAACACACCTCAAAATCAGACGAACGCGGATTTGCAATGATAACGCGGATTTGACGAACGCGGTTTTAACTTGGATTTTCATTGTACGAGCACAAAATCCAAGTTAAAACCTCTGTGAACCCAGCCATAGCAATCTGTAACGTTAAAAAAGAATAAAACAGCATTAGATACTGTCAAGAGAGAGAGAACATGTATGTACTTTCCCAGTTCAACATCATGCAAAAAACGAAAGCACAAAAAATTGCCATTCACAGTCACACACAAATTATTCACTCATTCCATGAACTAAAAACCAGACAGACCAGTCAGCAGCAATTTAGAAATTGTTCACAGGTTGAATGGATGGACAACACAGGTAATATAGGATAACATACCAACTCACAAAGCTAGAAATTTGCATAACCTGTATGAAACAACAGTCTTGTAGGATGAGAAACTCAAGAAAACAAATTTAAAAAAAGCATATAAATATATAATCTATAATAAATGTCAAAGTTGCTAGCCAGTAATCCCAAAACCAATTGGTGATAGGAAACTGCACAAACAACTACTTAACACCCCCCCTCGGGCGGGACACCGCCCGGATCCGAAGCACACGCCCGCACAAGACTATAACGCGGCATGGGGCCTTTTTGCCCTGCGCATTTTGCGCCCGCACAAACACACAACGCGGCATGGGGCATTTCTGCCCTGCGTGGTTTCGAACTCGAGACCTCAGGCTCTAATACCATGTCAAAGTTGCTAGCCAGTAATCCCAAAACCAATTGGTGATAGGAAACTGCACAAACAACTACTTAACAATAAAGACCCCCTAACAGTTTAGAGTTCATGAATCCAAGGGCTTTAAAATAAGTTTTACAAAGATGGTATATATGAATTCCAACTTCAGTGAGGATGTGCATACAAAGACGGAATATATGAATTCCAACTTTAGTGGGGACAAGCAAGGAGATGTAACTTTTGTGAGAATTGAAGCTCAAAAGATACAACAAGAGTCCTTCTAACACCTTGGCTATATAATTAGTAAGGATGAGGAGATGGAGGAGGGTATCAAACATAGGATAAGAGTCGGATGTTTAAAGTGGTGACTTGCATCTGAAGTGCATTGTGATTGACACATAACAACAACATTAAAGGAAAAGTTTTACAAGGCGGCTATAGACCAGCAATGACCTTGACCTATGAACTAGAATGTTGGCCAATTAGGAAACACCACATGCAAAAAATGATTGCAGCACAGATGGATGTGAGGTAAAACTAGGGAAGATATAATCAAGATTGAGGGCATTCAGGAGATAAATGATAAATTAAGAGAGACTCGTTTAAGATGATATGGACATGTGCAATGCAGGGCAAAAAATGGAACAGGTGAGAAAAAAAATTCTCTATGCCAGTTGATGGCTCCTCAAGGAAAAGGTGTAGGTGTAGGCCGAAGAGGACGCAGATGGAACAAGGAAGGATCTATCTGAATAAGGGCAACCTGTCTGAGCATTTCACGCAGGATAGACTTGAATGGCGAAAAAGAATGCATTTTGCTGACACCAACATATTTAGGACAAGACTTTAATAATGATGAAGAAAGATATATATTTATTGAAACAAATGACGAAGAAAGATATTGGAACTTTAAGATCAGAATAATGACAGATATAGGGTTTTAAAGAATAGGGGGAGAGAGAGGACTGAATTTTTTTTTAAAAAAAAATTCTAAATGGCAAAATCTCAACTAGAGTTTCTGCTGTAATTGGGCCTTTGGAATTTTTCAGAAGGACAAACAAAAACAAAAAAAAAAGAAGCAAGACACAAAATTTGATGCTAACCATAGGAAAGAGTTTGGATTGGAAAAGGATAGAGGTTCCGAAGCACATAAAACAATGTCTCTAATAGATTCAGAGATTATACAAACCTCGAAAGGAGATGGGGAAAAGACAAGCAAACAAAGGGCAACTTCTACTAATCTTCAACTCCGAATCAACCTACTGCATTATATCTGAACAATATTGGAAAACAACCCCAGAATCCAAATCACCTAATGAAACTAGGAAACTAGTCAAAACTCATACTTGAATTAGAAAGCCAATCCTAATTACAACTCATTAAAGTAATAAAATTAAAAAACAAATTCTAGACTTCTTTAGGTGACACAAGTGGGCCACTTGTCCGATTGTAAGCCCATAAGATTCACATCATTGGGCCATCTGGTTTATGCTTCTGAATATACAACATTTGCATGGCAAAACCGATATAGAAAATTTAGTGAAGTTAGGATTCAATTAAGTGATCTCCCATTGTGGTTTGTTCCCTCAATTATAATCACTACCTTCCTTGTTTACAAGGCAGTTACAATCAACTATCCTATGTACAGTTAATAATAATCAAATCAAACATCCTTATGGTACACCTATGGTACATAAAAATATATGCTCCCCAATTCTTGTGGTAGTTTGCATGACTATCATATTTAATAAATCTCTCTCTCTCTAACAATTTGTATACAAAGAATTGTTGCCGATCACGAGTTAATGCCTTTGTGAAGAAGTCAGCAATTTGAAGATTGGAAGGCACATATGAGAGAAATAAGATCATCATCGAAAGCTCCACAAATAGAATGGAAATCTACTTCAAGATGAAGTTCAAATGGTAGTCCACAAAGCCAAATTATTTTGAAACAAGCACGGGACATGGCACAGTATTCCTATCTTTCTAACCATCTAGAACTAGAAGGGAACTGCGAACCTTTAGGTGGTTATTGTTGTTCGTGTGCGCAGAGAAACTGAGATCATCACACAAGAAGACCCAAAATACAGGGTCGCCCGTCTCTGTTCCTGAATACCTATTCTGTTTCAGTATAGCAGAAAAACAGATACTTTTCAGTATTAGTTCAGAGGACTTGTTTTCAATACAGTTGGACTGCTGCATTTTATGTGGGGTCCACTTGTGTGATCAGCACCTTCCAGTCCATCATGGCTTGGTCGCATATATTATTAAAGGAGTTTTGGGAAGTTTTTCTGGATCTTTTTTATTCTCATTAAGAGGTAGAGCATATCTATTTTCTGCTCAATCAGCAGTTTTTTGGTCTAGATTTCATCACAGTAGTCCAATTTCTTTATTTGCTAATAAAAATCCAATGAATCTAGCTTCTTGGGAAAGATAAAATGATATTGAATCCATATTTATCCTTTAATCAGTGATAGCACTTATGTTGAGACATTTCTAAGCATTTTTCCACCAAATTTCTTGGTTGCCCAAACCCTATTTTTTTAGTCTTTTTGGATTATTGCTGGATTTCTTTGAAATGGGTATTTTCCATGGTTGTCATGGATAAATCTAATATTTTTCCTATACCATTTAATCGAAAATTGTATTTTTGTTTGGGGATTTCTGTCCACTAATGTTCGTAAAAAAATAAAAATAAAATAAAACTCGGGGGTCAAAATGCTGGGAGTGGAGCTATGCCAAAACCTCAGGATCCAACCGAACTCAATCAATGGGAAACACGTGCCCAAATTATTAGTTGGACTTGGAGTTCTGTTGAGTATAGAAATTCATATTGTCCTTAATTTGCATCCAACAACCAAAGACTCGTGGGCCTATCTCAAACGTGTCTATAATGAACAAAATTTTGGTAGGCGATTTCAACTTGAACACCTGGGATAAATCCATTCGAGACTGTTATTCTGTATCTATAAATTTATGGACTGAATATGCTGCAATAGTATATGCTACAATACCTATTGGCTTCAATACAAGTCCATGAACAAGGTAAGAGGGATCAAATTGGATGAAGCTTAGGCGAGACCATGAGTTTGTTTGACCTAATCTCATGAGCGGGGATCCCTTCCCATCATTACACACCTGTCTGAATGAAATGCTATAGGAAGAAAAATGTTGCCAAACTCAAGCCGTGTTGGATCAGCAGCTGCCCATCTGAAGCTGCCTATGCTGCCCAAGGAAAACCTCAGACCAGGGATATGAGTAAAATTCAATGTTACTCATGTAAAGAACTTGAACATTTGGCAAATTAGTGCAAAAAGAAATTCTCCAATTACTATAAAACGGCAGGGGATTTGATTTCTGAGTGCGGATGGTGTCAATCAGCCCTATCATGCTACAACATCAGATGCTTCCTCTACATCAGCCATAGCCGCATCAGTTACTTTGTCCTTAGTTCACATCTTCTCTTCCACCCGATACTGTCCAACAAATGATCCAAGCTGCTTGAATGGGTTTGTTTGGTAAGTCACTAACGTATCTTTTCAGTAATTTGGTATTTATTCAGGTGCATCCAACATATAGCATGTTCTCCTAGTATTCTTCAAGATATAAAACCCTATAATGGGCCTAAGTGTCCTTGCAACTGACGGTCCTATTTCTCATTCTTACCTTTGCAAAATGTGTGCCTTACTCCTTGCTTATTCTAATGTTCATTTTGTTGGTTAGTTAGTTCATAACTGCCAGGTCTCATTTTCTCGTGATGTTATAAGGGATTAGGGGACGGGATGTGATCAAGACAGGACCTAATGGTGGACAACTCTTCCCTCTGCGCTTGTCAATGCGCTTTTCAATATCTTGTTGCGTCTAATTGTTTTTTCAATGTTAGGTATTCTTTTATATTTTTCCATTTTTCAATCACGTCTTTTCCAGAAGGAACACTGGAATTGACTAGAATACTGAAACGTACCACTACAAGCCAAACCTGTGACAGGGAATGGAACGGAATTGACAACTATTGTCCGAACATTAGGAGAGTATACATGTCACATGAGTTTCATAATTTTCTACAAACGTACATGTCTATATAAACAGTAGCAAAACGGGGTTGCGAAAAGAACAAATTGCCATCTTCTTGTTTTTGTTCCTACCTTGCTTCTTGAATCCTCCATCACATTCTCTTTTTGAGTTGAAGCTAAGTTCATCTCATCAATCAACTTTCCTCTCCTGAGCTAAACATCGAACTTCTCCTGAGCTAACCATCGAGTCTTGATTTATTTGGATCAATTTCAAAGGTCCAATGGGTTTTTAATCCATTTAAATCGGAGCCCAATAAAAAATAAGGGCTCAAATATGAATTTTAATGGGTCTAAATTGAGTTCAAGAATCTCTCAGCCAGAAGGAAAATTTGATCCATAACCATGATGGATCGACCCTTGGGTGCAGTAAGATACAAAACCATACAAGTTCCATAGGTGGGACCCAAGAATAGGCCAATGCCACCAAGGTGGGATTAGAAGTGCAATTTTTGAACAAAAACCAAGAAACAAAGACGCACAAGGAGATTACGGTTTCTTTCCATGAAAGCATTCTGAAGACATGGCATGTGGGACGTCCAACCCTTTCTTGGACTTCATTATTTTTGTTCAATAAAAGTTGCATGGATTTTGCAATTGTTTCTCCTCCATTGACGTGAGAGTGTCTCCCAAAGATTGAAGACTTTACGGGTGGTGGATTAGCTTTTTGGGGTAAGCATGCTACAAGTTTTCTCCTTGTATTGATTAAGTTCCTATTGATTTAAAGTTAGAGATTTGAGTTAGTTTCCCAGTCAATTGGGCTCACCCTTTTTGGATTGTGTTTAGAAATCCTTATTTTCGCCTTCATAGACACCATCGCAGCTATAGTTATCTTCATACCTTTCGTTCCACTTGCTTTGTTCATCTACCACCTTTACAGCTCAATCCACTAAATTTGCTTTTCTGAGATGTGCTCCTCAGAATAAAGGGTATCTTTGCTATGTTCCTGTCATCCATTGCACCTGGCCATGAGTAATGTTCTTTTCCTCCAAAATCAATATGTTTTCCAACAACATACTGACTCATCACCTTCCTCTCCAATCTCTTATCTCCTTAATTGTTATGGTTAGCCCCATCAAATTCTATAACTCAATTTAGACCAGGAGTTGTCTACCAATGACAAGGGCTACTTGGGACTCTATTAATGCGCATCTTCCCAAGGATACAACTCTTGAAGCCGATCCAGGCCGTCAATTCAATCTTCACAGATCAACTCAGCCTTCACAACCTCCTGATCGTTATGGTTATTCACATTTTCCATTGTTTGCCTTACTCTTTTCAATGCAGATTCTTAGGTCTTATTCTTAGGTGTGAAAAACGCATGCTTCTATAAGTCTAGGTTCCTTGTGTTAATGAGGCCCAATCTCACAGGCCTAGTTAGGCCCAGTCATTGTATTTTAGTCAAAGCAAACCTGTACATACTTAGTTTGTTAGCTAATCTTTAGGATCTAGATTTGACTAGATATTGTTGATTGGCTGTAATTAGGGCATTCAGCCCCAACTTATATTAAACACAGTCGTCCCTCAAAGGACACGTCATTCAGCATATGTTTCTGTTGCGTCTCTCACATTGTCATGGTATCAGAGCCAGTCAACAACTAGTCAGTTATTTTTTCTTCTTCAAGATCCAATGATCTTTGGATCCTCATAGTCATCTTCCAAGATCTGGAAGCCATTCAGAGACCCTTTCTTCAGCCTGATCATCTCTGATCAACTCAGATCAGACGTAGCCCACCTGCGATCATCTTCACCATATCAACGGAATCAGCCCATCTTGGTCGCCTAGTTCTCTTCTTATTTATGACGAATTTTTCAAGATTTATGGATCATCAGAGGTAGGCCATCTAGCATATTTTGTGATATTTCAGTTTTGTCCAGCAGTTTTCGTCACAGCCGTTCAAATTTGTGGATTTTGATCCGTTTTAAGTGGGACTTCTTCCAATAATTGCGAAAATACTTTGCCCTTCCATCCTCATCCTCTGATCTGATCACTGATCATCTGATGGGGCCCACGTGGAAATCCTTCCACTGATTGCAAGGACGTTTTTTATACTGTTGCACTGTTTTGTGCAATTTTTTTGCTGCTGCTGTTTTCTGCTTGCTGCTGCTGTTTTTCTGCTTCTCTTAGTTTCATAAATAGTTGCATCAATCTGCTGTTATACCATCTACATCCTCAGATCTGTCCATAGATCACTTGGTGGGGCCCACATACACACCTTCACAGTGACGACAGGATCGTCTGTCATTCTGTGTATTGTTTTGGTGCACTGTTCATTTTGTACTTCTGGCAAATATTCTGGCCATCTTCAAACACAGATCTTGGAATTGTTGCTGCGTGACTGGTTTGTTCTTCATTCTGCTGGTTCATCTGAATCGTTGTTACATATCGAGAAATCTGAAATCCACTTAATCAAGTTCAATGGAAAAAATTATCCATCTTGGGCTTTTCAATTAGAACTTTACCTCGAGGGTAAAGAATTATGGGGCCATTTCTCTGGAACTGATCCAAACCAATAGAAGATGAGAAGAAAATTGTGTCTTGGAACACTAAAGATGCTAAGATCAAATCTTGGATTCTCGTGTCCATGGAACCACAGTTTTTCATGAATTTGAAACCATACAAATCTGCCAAAGCTATGTGGGACTATCTTCAAAAAGTATATCACCAGGGGAATTCTGCCCGACAGTATCAATTGGAATTTGAAATTGCAAATTATATGCAAGGTACTTCTTCCATTCAAGAATTTTATTTTGGTTTCCAGAATTTATGGACCGAATTAGATGAAATCAAATATGCAAATATCTCTGCACAGGCTCTTCCCGAATTGCAAATAATACTAGCAAATAGTCATCGGGATCAATTTCTTATGAAATTACGGCCTCAGTATGAATCGGTCAGATCTAATCTCATGAGTAGGGTACCTTCTCCATCACTAGATGAGTGTCTAAATGAATTACTGCGGGAGGAACAAAGACAATTGACTCAATCTAGTGTGCTCCAACAAGCTTCTCCTTGTGCTATTGATGTTGCCTATAGTGTACTCACTTCCTATCAGACACCGAACTCACCAGTACCTGTTGCTTATTCTACCAAAGGAAAGCAACCAAGCAGAGATATAAGTAAAGTGCAGTGCTTCAAGTGTCAGACTTTTGGCCATTATGCAAATCAGTGTAAGCAGCGGATCTGCAATTATTGCAAAGCATCTGGACATTCCATCAATGAATGCCGCAAACGTCCTCAGAACAGAAATCCAAAAGTTTACCAGGCGGTTACTGCTACTTCTGGCACTATTGATTCATCTTCCATATCTTCTTCTGCACCTGCTTCTGCTGCGCCAGTTTCCCCTGACATGATCCAACAGATGATCTTCCGGGCCTTTTCAACTCTTGGTATCTCTGGTAAAAATCTCTCTCTCATTGGTATTTTGATTCTGGTGCCTCCAATCATATGACATCATCATCAAAAAAACTTCTCTACAATTAAACCATATGATGGACGGATTCAGGTCCATGCTGCTAATGGTACCACAATACCAATTACCGCTGTTGGTGATATTTCTCATTCTCTACCCTTACACGATGTTTTTTGTTCACCAACTCTTTCTACAAATTTAATCTTTGTCGGTCAATTGGTTGATGATAACTGCAATGTTTCTTTTTCCTCCTCTGGTTGTGTGGTGCAGGCTCAGGAGATGGGGAAGGTGATCGCGAAGGGGCCTAAGTGTGGGCGTTTGTTTCCTCTTCACATAGTAACACCGAATCCAGATATGTCTGTGTTTGCTTTATCAGTTGTCTCTAAGAATAATGTGCAGTTGTGGCACAATAGATTAGGCCATCCCAATTCCACAGTTTTGTTATCTTTGTTCAAATCTGGTCATATTAATAAAATGAAGTTTTTATCATCCAATGTCGCTCTTGATTGCACCACTTGTAAGCTGGGAAATAGTAAAACTTTGCCTTTTCCATTACGTGTTCCTTCTACTACCAAATGTTTTGATTTAGTACATAGTGATGTTTGGGGTGTTGCACCAATTGTTTCTCATTAACGGTATAAGTATTTTGTGACTTTCATTGATGATTATAGCCGTTTTACATGGGTTTATCTTCTACATGCCAAATCTGAAGTCTTTGATGTGTTTAAAAAATTCTTGAATTATGTTCAAAATCAATTTTCAACATGTATTAAGGTTATTCGTACAGACTCCGGGGGGGGGGGGGGATATGTGTCCACACAATTTCAAGCATTTTTACAAGAAAAAGGGATTTTATCCCAACTAACTTGTCCCTACACTCCCCAACAGAATGGTGTTGCAGAACGGAAAAATCGTCATCTTTTAGACATGGTCAGGTGTTTATTATTAGAAATTTAGAATCCTCCGTTCCACCTCGATTTTGGGCAGAAGCTTTAACCACTGCAACTCATATCATCAACCGCCTTCCTTCTCCAAAACTTCAAAACACATCACATTTCCGTCTTTTTAAAACTGAACCACAATACACACTTACACACTTTTGGATGTGTTTGTTTTGTTCATCTTCCCACACATGAACGTTCAAAATTATCCGCACAATCTGCAAAATGTGCCTTTCTTGGTTATGCTTCCCAACAAAAAGGTTTTATTTGTTATGACCCCATCTCCAAGCGTATTCGGACTTCTAGAAATGTTGTCTTCTTTGAACACCAGTACCTATTTCAGTCTTATCCTGATTCATCTCCAGAACTCTCCTTTTCTAAAGTACCATCCTTTGATGATGAATGCATTCCTTCACCGCTGCGATTTCATCCGGACAAGGTGTATGCTCGTCGACAAGGAACAAACCCCACCACTTTACCTTTTCTGCAAGAATCGGCCCCGAATCCTGCTCCAGCATCAGATTCCCCTCCACTTGCTATTCGTCGTTCTTCTCGTCTCTCTCGCCCACCATATCGATATGGTTTTTCTCATTCTTTATATTTCGCTACTTTGTCATCTGTTTCCATTCCTACTTCTTATTCACAAGCAGCAAAGCAGGACTGCTAGAGACAGGCTATGGAAGAAGAACTTAATGCTCTACAGCAGAACCAAACATGGGTTGTGATTCCATGCCCAGCCTCGGTTAAACCTATTGGGAGTAAATGGGTTTACTCTATCAAATTGAAGGCAGATGGTACTTTGGATAGATACAAGGCAAGACTTGTGGCCCTTGGCAACAGACAGGAATATGGCATCGACTACGAAGAAACTTTTGCGCCTGTCGCAAAGATAACCACAGTTCGCACCATCCTTGCCATAGCTGCATCTCAATCTTGGCCCCTTTTCCAATTTGATGTGAAAAACGCCTTTCTTCATGGTGATCTTAAAGAGGAAGTTTATATGCGACTGCCTCAAGGTTTTCCAAAACCATCCGAAGGACAAGTTGCTCTTTTGAAACGGTCCTTGTATGGGCTAAAACAAGCATCCAAAGCATGGTTTGACAAATTCAAGGATGCTTTACTCAAGCTGCAGTTTCAACAAAGTCCTTCTGATCCATCACTGTTTTTGCATCAGAAATCTACCAGAATCACCATTCTTCTAGTCTATGTAGATGATATCATAATCACTCGCACAGATACCGCCATGATTCAAGATCTACAAGTTTCTTTGCATCAATCTTTTCAAATGAAGGATCTGGGTCCTCTGCAATACTTTTTGGGATTGGAAGTTCATCACTCTGAGAAGGGGTTGGTTTAACATCAACATAACTATACTATGGATTTAATTGAATCAGCAGGCCTGCCAACCTCCACTCCAGTGGATACTCCTCTGGAACTGAATCTTAAACTCCATAGTGACAGTGGTGATCCCCTTCCTGATCCGACATATTATCGACAGCTTGTCAGTAGTCTTATATATTTAACTACTACTCGGCCTGACATCAGTTATGCAGTTAACTTGATGAGTCAGTATATGACCAATCCCCATCATCTTCATTTAGCAGCTGTTCGACGCATTCTTCGTTATCTTCTTGGCACTTCTCACAGAGGCTTGTTTTTTCCTGTTGGCTCTCCAATGATGTTTTTTTCCAGTTGGCTCTCTAATGACATTGACTGCCTATTCTGATACCGATTGGGCAGGTTGCCCTGATACTCGTCGTTCCACAACGGGCTAGTGCATGTTCTTAGGTGATGCTCTTATTTCATGGAAAGTGAAAAAACAGGACAAAGTGTCTAAATCATCAACTGAGGCAGAATACCGGGCCATGTCTGCCGCATGCTCCGAAATTATATGGCTTCGTGGACTTCTTGAGGAACTTTGCTTCTCCCAAACCTCTCCCACACCATTGCATGCGGATAACACCAGTGCCATTCGGATTATTGAAAATCCAGTGTTTCATGAGAGAACTAAACACATCGAGGTTACTTGTCATTTTATCCGGGATGAATATCTCCGTGATGTTATTTCTCTACCGTTTATCTCCTCAAGCCTCCAAGTCGCTGATATTTTTACAAAAGCACTTCCTCGACCTTGTCATCAATTCTTGACAGACAAATTGATGCTGGTTGATTCATCAGCATCAATTTGAGGGGGGGTGTTAATGAGGCCCAATCTCACAGGCCTAGTTAGGCCCAGTCATTGTATTTAAGTCAAAGCACACCTGTACATACTTAGTTTGTTAGCTAATCTTTAGGATCTAGATTTGATTAGATATTGTTAATTGGCTGTAATTAGGGTCGTCCCTCAAAGGACACGTCATTCAGCATATGTTTCTATTACATCTCTCACATCGTCACCTTGCTCAAAATCCTACATGGGATTGTGTTCTTTGTCCAACTCATGCAGCTCCTATTGGATGTAAATGGATATACTCCATCAAACATAAATCTAATGGACTTTGGATTGTTGCAAGGCAAAATGGCCATATAGGAGAACGAAAAATATGGACTCACTGATTTTAAGACCTCAAGGGGATGGGTCCCATCGAGAACGGTGGCTGATATTCACTAATCTAGTAGGGAGTTGGACGAAGAGCTTTATCGGTTTATCCCAATAGGTCTGTGCAATTCATTATCAAGATATAGGTCAACCCGATGAGTCCGGTCGACTCAATAAGACTCAGTCCAAAGATAAGTTGTAATCTATCCTTAGGATGTGTTGTAATCTCTCCATAGGTCTCATCTTTCATTTGAATGTACCGTGTTGTACAATATATATGGAGACGAATGGAAAGCCTAAATGGGACGTTAATCTTCAAAATCCTATGGAAATAACATTCACAATCCCCATTAGAATAGCATGAGTTACTTCCAGCAAGTGTCGATTCTTCTACTGCGGCATCTCAGTTTCTTGAGTGTACAAGCAAGAAGTCTGATGTTCGAGACTATTTTAGTATTTTCATGTAAAAAAATTAAGATCACAATATAGGTATTCTCTACCATTGGCTCCAAATTTTCAAACATCACAATTAAATTAGGTCTGAATAATTTTATGGAACATTAACACCACATTGTTCATTTCTTTTGCTCCTTACAAAAGATAAATCCAGGTTCCTAGAATAATCATCAACGGAAGAGACAGTATTTAATTCCAAAATAAAGATAAAAAGTGGTGAACCCCATACATCAAAATGGATGGTTTCAAACGGTCTTGAGCTCGCTCTAAAGCAAGATTGGTAACTAGTCCCACAATGCTTAAACAAAACACATTTCCCAATGTAATGTTAACTCAAAACTAGAAATCTCATTTGAAAATAAAAATTAAGCGGGCACATAGAGACATGAAAAAAGAAGGGAAAGGAGAAATTAATGATCTTCAAAGTTCCATTGTAAAGACCTTTTCCACAAGTAATAAGTGAAATAATCTATGATAAGATTATATGAAGAAGATCAATACAATATTGGGAGAAAACTTGATCCCATACAGAGAGGATCGATTGTGTATTTATAATTACATTATACCCTAATCAAGGGCAATCAGACTAATCAATAAACAATCTCCTAATCTATACAAGTAAAGAGAATAAATCTTATAATCTATACAAGGAAGAAAATATGAGAAAAATCAGCAGGATTTTATATACACAACACCCTTGATGGGTTGGGCTGGGCCTAGTGGGCCTAAGCCACATTATCTTCTACACTCCCCCTCAAATTGATGTGGTAAGGCTGAAAACATCAATTTGCTAGTTAGATCATGATGACGCGGTTTGGGAAGAGCTTTGGTGAAAATATCCGCCAACTGGTTATAAGAAGAGACATGAGGCAGAGTTATCTTCTCAGTAACAACATGTTGACGTATGAAGTGACAGTCAATCTCAATGTGCTTTGTTCTTTCATGGAAAACCGGATTGTTGGCAATTCTGGTAGCACTGGTATTGTCCCCATAGAGAGGGGTGGAACGACTAACAAGAACACCGAATTCACACAGAAGGCGGCGGAGCCAGATAATTTCAGCACTGGCGGATGACATCGCTCGATATTCTGCCTCAGCCGAAGACTTTGATACGGTGGTTTGTTTCTTTCACTTCCATGAAATCAGAGATTTTCCGAGAAACATACACCAGCCAGTGGTAGACCTCCGAGAGTCTGGACAGCCAGCCCAGTCAGCATCCGCATAAGCTGTTAATTGCAGAGAAGTATCAGAAGGAAAGAAGAGTCCATGATGAAGAGTCCCTTTAACATAGCGGAGGATGCGTAATGCAGCAGCAAGGTGCGGTTTGTGGGGATTGCTAACAAACTGGCTAACCGTATGAACTGCATGAGAGATATCCGGCCTAGTCATAGTTAGGTAGAGCAAGCTACCAACTATCCGCCGAAAAACAGATGGATCATCCAGGGGAGTGCCATCATCGGAACTGATTTTGCTGTTCAATTCCAGAGGCGTATCAAAAGGGACAGCATCATCAAGCCTGGCCGATTTGATCAAATCTGTCGCATATTTACGCTGAATGACCCTAATGCCTGATTTGTTACGCACAAACTCAAGTCCCAGAAAGTATGTGAGAGGACCAAGATCCTTCATTCTGAAGTGGCGAGTAAGGTGGTTTTTGAGATCTTTAATGCTTGCATTATCATTACCACTGATAATCATATCATCCACATAGACTAAGAGGAATGTGTAGCCCTTCGATGTCCATCTCAAAAAGAGGGAACTATCAGAGTGACTTTGACGAAATCCAGCTTGAAGAATTGCTGTCCGGAACTTATCGAACCAAGCCCTAGGAGCTTGTTTAAGTCCATAAAGAGCTTTCCTCAATTTGCACACATGCTTCGGAGGACAAGCATAGCCAGGAGGAGGTTTTAAATAAACAGTCTCTCTCAAGTCCCCATGTAGAAAAGCATTTTTGACGTCCATTTGCCAAAGAGGCCAATTTCGGGCAGCCGCAACACAAAGAAGAGTACGAACGGTGGTCATTTTTGCCACTGGTGCAAAAGTTTCCTCATAGTCAATTCCATATTCCTGCTTATAACCCTGTGCAACCAATCTTGCTTTGTAGCGATCAAGAGTCCCATCAGCATGTAATTTGATGGAGTATATCCATTTACTGCCAATCACAGAGGCTCTATCCGGGGTCGGTACCAATTCCCATGTTTGGTTTGCTTCAAGAGCGACCAATTCCTCAGTCATAGCATCCTGCCAGTAAGAAATCTTTGAGGCCTGTGAATATGAGGTGGGTATAGGAGTACTATCCAAGGAAGTAAGAAGAGCAGGAAATCCATAGCGGTTAGGGACAACAGAAAGACGACTAGAGCGTCGCAGAGAAATGGTGTTAGAAGAAGTATTATTACCTGAAGACTCAGTAGGCGGCGCTGGGAGAGGATCAGGAGAGGAAGTCGCCAGAGGAGAGACCTTATTCCGCCGGACATAGACTTTAAGAGGAGGTGATGGAGAAGTAGACTCTGAGAATTGTGGCAGATAGGAGACAGCAATAGGATGACTATCCAAATGTAAAGAAAAGAAGGGAATATGTTCCAAGAAAATAACATTACGAGAGATACGCATGCGTTTGTCCAAGTGATCATAACACAAAAAAGCTTTGTGTTCATTACTGTAACCCAAAAAAATGCATTTAGCAGCTTGTGGAGATAACTTTGTGCGCTCAGTAGGAGGAAGATGAACAAAACACAGGCAACCAAAAACACGCAAGTGAGAGTATGAGGGGGTTTGACCAAAGAGAACTCCGTAAGGAGTAGTCTTTCCTAGAACAGTACTAGAAAGACGGTTGATAAGATACACAGCGGTATGTGCAGCATCACACCAAAATTTGGGAGGGACTAACGATGCAATCAACAGAGTACGAACAGTTTCAAGAACATGTCTGTTCTTTCTTTCCGCAATCCCATTTTGCTGAGGAGTATGTGGACAAGATTTTTGATGAAGAATTCCTTTATCAGAAAGGAAGGCAGAGAAATCATGAGACATGTATTCTCCACCAGAATCTGATCGAAGAATTTTGATAGCTTTTTGAAATTGAGTTTGAACCATGTTATAAAATTTTTGAAAAATGGAGAATACTTCAGATTTCATACGCATAAAGTAAATCCAAGTATAACGAGAATGGTCATCAATAAAGGTCACATAGTATTTAAATCCCGTCCTACTCAAGGTAGGAGCAATTCCCCAAACGTCTGAATGAATGATGTCAAATGATGCCAAAGCACGAGCATTATGAACAGGAAAAGGCAAAATATGACTTTTACTAAGGCAACAAGTTTCACACTTTGATTGAGATAAAGAAGACATCATTTTATTATCAATAGTGGAATCCAAATAACCAAATTTAAACAAGGAAATTAAATTTGCATTGTTCACATGACCAAGACGTTTATGCCAAACAGTCCACATTTTATTGAAGTTAGAAGAAGAAGCAAAAAGAGAATGATGTCCAATGTCCAGCAAGAACAGGCGCCCATGTTTACTCCCCGTCGCGATCACCTTCCCAGTTTGTCGCCCCTGTATAACACAACCAGAGGAAGAAAAGTGAACAAGATAGCCATCATCAATAAGTTGTCCTACAGAAAGAAGATTGGTTGATAATTTGGGAACAAAGTAAACATTGGGAAGAGTGAGGTGCTGGCCAGAATTACTAGATAAAGTAATGGTACCAACTCCTGAAATGAGAAGTTGATCACCATTAGCAGTGGTTATTTTCTCTTTTCCAAGGTAAGGGTGGGAATCTGTAAATCCATGTTCCACAGATGTCATGTGATTGGATGCTCCTGAATCTAAAAACCAAGTGGAAGAGGTAATAGGAGAAGAAAGAGAGGCAGAGGAATGAAAAGCAGGATATGCAATATGAGAATGAGTTTGATACCAACCACCAGATATGCCCATAGACGCATATGCAGAAGTAACCGTGCTCTGGATCAGTTCTTGAATCTGAGCAGGAGTCATGGATACAGCCCCCGAGGAAGTGCTTCCTGTATCAGATGATGGTGCTTGAGCCTGGAAGGCGGAAGGATTAGTCTGTCGTGGCAGATTGGAGGGAGGCTTCTTCGGCAGCACCTCATTCTTACGCTGGAGGCTGCGGCAGTCATCTATAAGATGACCAGACCTCTTGCAGTAGCGACAAACCAACTTCTTGCGGCAATTCTTGGCAATATGACCAAAGCTTTTGCATTCATAGCATTGAGTGGGCTTCGGAGTTGGGGTTGCTAGAAGAGCAGAGTCAGCTGGAAGGGGTGTAAGGAATGCCTTGGGTTCGTCAAGAATAGCCCGCTGGGAGGTGAGACGAAGTTCTTCGCGAAGTACTTCTTGAACGCAGGTATCAAGATTAGCTGACTGTTCTCGGTTCATTAGGGCAGACCGAACCGATTCAAAATCTGGCCGTAGATTCATAAGGAACTGGCTAATATGAGTTTCTTCTTGGAGTTTAAGAGCCTCGGAGAGAAAGCCAGGAGAGACTGTCTGAATCAACATAGAATCCCGTTCAGTCCATAAAGTGAGGAAGCCATTATAGTATTCCTGTACAGATTTATCCCCTTGAGTAAATTTAGCAATTTCACTATCCAAGTGAAATTTACGGGCTTTGTTGGTTTGATGGTAGATTTTCTTAAGATGAGCCCACATAGCTGCTGCTGTAGTATAAGCTTGAAGAGCCACTGCAAGCGAAGAATCAATGGAGTTCAGAATCCAAGTAATCACTTTGGCATTTTCCTTGGACCAGGTGGCTATGGCTTTGGAGTCTGTGGTACTCGTAGTAGAAGGTTTGGTAACTGTTCCATCCAGATAACCAAATAAGCCCTGACCTTCTACGAAATTCTTCAGATGGAAGGACCAGGCTATATAATTCTGCCCATTAAACTTAATGGGGATAACATCGTATTTTTCCATGTTCTTAAAAATCAAGAGGAGAAGGTGTCACAGAGAGATAACAATAAACAGCAATGCACAGAAGCAAAAGAAGGCCTGTCGTCCCTGTCAGAAGCAAAGGGAGGCCTGTCGTCCCTGTCGGCAGAGGGGATAATTCACACGTGGGCCCCACAGGTTGATCTGAACACAGATCAGAGTGAAGAGATGAAAGGAGAGAAGTTTTACCCAAAAACTGGAAGTGGTCGCAGGAAGATCAACCCTAGATCAAGGTTTTTGGACGGCGGAGATGAAAACAGTGTGAGAAAATGTACTGAACACAAATGGTGATGGAAAACCGTCCTCTGATGGGAGAAAAATTCCAAAAAAATCTCCACAATTATCAATAATGTTGGTCGACCAAGATGGGTATGTCTGTTAAACAGATTGTGATCATCTCAAGTGGGCCGCAGTGAAACAGAGACGATATAACACAGTAATCGTCAAAATCGTCATCTCCCAGTAGATGATCGATATCTACGTGTGCTCCAGTAGATTATCTGCGAGCAGATCAGAGGTGGGGGATGGAAGGAGAAACTATTTTCGCAACTCCAGGCCAAAGTCTCACTCAAAATGGATCAAAATCCACAAAATTGAACGGCTGAGATGAAAACTGTTGCAAAAAACTGAAATAGCACAAAACAAGGTGGATCTCCTACCTCTGATGGCCCATAAATCTTGAAAAAATGTTCATAAATAAGAGGAGAAATAGACGAACAATATGGGCTTCTTCAGCTCCGATGATGATGATGATCTCAGGTGGGCCACGTTGGATCAGAGATGATCAGAGAGGCTCTGGCTGAAGAAAATGATCAAGGATGACTACCAAGGAGATGATCAGAGATTGATATAGCTCTGATACCATGAAATAATCTATGATAAGATTATATGAAGAAGATCAATACAATATTGGGAGAAAACTTGATCCCATACAGAGAGGATCGATTGTGTATTTATAATTACATTATACCCTAATCAAGGGCAATCAGACTAATCAATAAACAATCTCCTAATCTATACAAGTAAAGAGAATAAATCTTATAATCTATACAAGGAAGAAAATATGAGAAAAATCAGCAGGATTTTATATACACAACACCCTTGATGGGTTGGGCTGGGCCTAGTGGGCCTAAGCCACATTATCTTCTACAATAAGGAGAAAGGAGTTTCATAATTTCATAATCATCTCAATAAGGTTCTATTAGCTATCCATAGTTGGGTTTGGACTTTGGACTCTTCATGGTTGTTTATAGAATTAATGTGAAATGAAGGGGAGATGTGGGGCAAGCAAGGTAGAAGAGATGGAAAGGATAGGGAAATCAGGGAATAACTGAAAATTGGCCTCAAGCCAAACTCCAATCCAGGAGGCATAAGAGAACCCGAAGAGAGAACTTGAAGAGAACTTAACTTGGGGAAGATCCATAAAGCACTCAATTTTTTCATTAATCATCAACAATTCCTTAGCCAAAGAGGATTACAGTGCTTTAACTAGGCAAAAACATAATCCTAAAGCTAATTTGGACCATCCAAATACATACATAATCCTAAAGCTAATTTGGACCATCCAAATACATCGATGGCCAAAATTAAAACATCGAACTAAAAACAACTTAAAACGTAAATAAATAACTAAACTCTAAATAGACTAAAGATAGATGCATTGGGCCCAAAGGTTGGCCAACCCATGGGGACCATGAGTCTGTCCTGCATCAATATTGCTGTGTTTTCGGCCACTAAGGGTCTTCGTACTTTGCAGGTTTCTTTGTTTTATGCTGCTATGGGCATAGTTGTCAAATCGTGAATCGTATTGTGAATCGCTCAAGGGGTCGAATCGAATCACGAATCGTAGGATAATTTTTACTTTTCTTAATATAGATGAAAAAAACTAAAAATATTTTTTTAGAAATAGTAAAAACTATAGATGTCTTAAATTTATCTATTTTTCATCCATATTATTAACATCTTAATATGTCGATGAGGATAATTACAAGATATAAAAAGGAAGTAACATTCTTCCACATGCCTCCCACCAGTGGGGCCCACTGATGGAATTGCCGTGTTTTTTTAGTCCAAGTGTCCAACACAGACACATGATGGAAAATTAAATAATTAAGATATAAAAAAGGTAGAAATATTCTGCAACAGGCCTCCCACCAGTGGGGCCCACTAACAGATTGTTGTATCTAAGTCCAACACAATGATACATGATGGGAAATTAAGGACATGTAGAACTGACAGAAATTTTAAAAAAAAATCCGTCAGTGGGGCCACCCATCTGTGAAATCCAAAATAATAGCGTCCAACACATTCAGAAATTATGTGTGGGGTCATGGAAGGATGAAAACTTGTTGCATTGGCACCCACAACTGGTGGATGACAAACTGCAGTGGGCCTCACAGATGGATAAAAGAAGATGATAGATATATAAAAGGAGATGAAGAGGAGTGAGGGGGAAAAAAGACAGGAAAGAATGACCATTGACTGAGAAAAGAAATAAATAAATTAGTGGGTGATGCAGTCCGGTCCCTATCCAAGACAGGGACCCGCAACCGCAAGCCTTGACGGACCCAGCTGATGGGGTCCACATATGCCTCACGTTTCCTAATTTTCTAGATTAGTAATATAGTTGAGTTTGCTTGCTTTCTAATTTTATTGTTAATTAGAATTAGTAGCTTTCCTCATTAGCAAACATTGTGACTATATATACAGAAGAGCCCTATTATTATTTTTATGCTTATTATCAATTAATCCAAGTTATCGTTGTGAGTTATCTCGTGTGTTATGGTTTGTGCTGTGCCCTAGGGCTGGAATCCATCTTGGATTCGATCAATCCTTCGGGAGATTGATCTATCAATCTTTGGCTGCGTCAATTGGTATCAGAGCCGAAGACCGATCCCGGATTTTCTCCCCGTCACCTCCGTTTATCATCTTTCTTCCACCCACCACTGTCGACATCCACCATTCCAGAAAACCGATACCTACTCAACCGAAAACCCCAAACCTAACCCTCCGCTCAACAGCCACGTCCCTGCCAACCATTCGAACCCTCCCAACGCCAAAAAAAAAAAAAACCACTGCCCCAAATCCCTATCCTGAAACCCTAAATTTCCAAACCTTTCCTACAACTCCCCACCTCCCTTCGTCACCACCACCAAAACCCCGACCCCTGAGGCCCTCCAAAAATCCACCACCGAACACGACCCACCGCCACCCCCAAACCCCAGCCGCCCCTGTCCAACCTTTGTCACAACCCTTCGTCCCTCCAGCCTCGTCCAAATTCCACCCAGCAGAAGATAAAAAAAAAAAAAAAAAATTTTGGGGGCCAGAACAGAAGAAGAGAGAGTGAAACAGAGAGATCTGAGTTAGGAGACATACCCGGCATCACAGCACCTTCATCTCCAGCCGCGTCGTAGCACCTCCCGTAAGCTCCCATCTCTCCACTGCACCATCAGCTTGGGACCACCCCAACTCCTCTTCGTTTTCTTCTTGTTTTCCCAAGACGAAACTGGTAAAAACCCCTTATTTCCTTTCTGCACGAATCCAAAGAAAGCAAAGGGGCCTTCTCCCATGTGTACAACACGTGCCTGGTAATTTCTGGGCCTAGTCTGCAGCCTGGGCTTGACTTGAGTCCGGGCCCAACCTGAGCCAAACTCAGCCCACTAGCAATTCCAAAAAAAAAAAAAAAAAACAGCCCTCGTCCATTGCTACTCGCACTGGGCAAATTTTTCTTGGCAGACTCTCTGACATTCAGCGCGATGATTGCATAAGAGATTTATATGAACGGGTCGACGCCTTACAACTCATTGTCGATGAACTTGCTAAGGCCCCTTCAAACCCTCATGGCGAATCTTCCAGCACTTCTGGTTCACATTCTCACCAATTGGAACATATTCCCCGAGAATCAATCCAAGAATTCTTTCAACGTCTCTTTGCAGACCGGGCCGCTGACAATTTACCACCCGGCCCACGCCAAGATGATCTCTCGCGGAAAATCAAATTAAAGGTTGCTGATTTTTCTGGTTAAGGTGACACTCGGGCCCTTCTTGATTGGCTTACTTCAATTGAGGATTATGTCACTTGGTATCACATTGAAGATCCTCAACGAGTCGCTTTTGTCAAGATGAAGTTAAAAGGTCCTGCTCGAATTTGGCGGAAAAATATTGATGACCACAATGTGCAAATGGGTCGCCCTCCTATTACACGTTAGGAAATTATGAAATAAAGACTGGAAGATAAGTTCTTGCCTTCTGACTACATTTATTCATTTAATAGCGAGCTTATCAATCTTCAGCAAGGCTCTATGACCATAGATGAATACGCTCATAAGTTCCATGAGCTTTGTATTCGATGCAAATCTAATGAAGATGATCGCTTGATGGTCACCTTTTATCGGGAAAGATTACGCCCAGATATATAGGATAAATTGGCAGTATTTGACATCGCCACTGTTGATTCCATCTCTAGCAAGGCACGACGCGTTGAGCAAACGTTGCGTCAGCACACTGGGCGACGTTTCGGTCACCAAGCTGGGTAGCCCTACAAAAAAGGTCCAGATTCTACTTTCAATCGGACCCCACAGCAAGGGTTCCGACCACCTCCAAACCAACCACAGATCCAACTCCAAAGGCAGCCACAAGCTCCACCACAGGGTCCACAGAATCCTCAGCTCAATCAGAAGTGGACAACAAATCAGAATAATGCTAGAAGCACTGGAATAGCCGCTAAGCGCGACATTGTCTGTCATTCTTATAAAAATCAGGTTCATTATGCTAGAGAATGTCCTCACAATAATCTGCATTGTGATGGTGAACCTTATGATGACTAACAGTATGATGAGGAAATCGAAATGGAGAAACCTGATGCACAACTTCCAACAGATCCAGAGTCCGCACTTGAGGTCTTCACAGCTGATAATGACAGCCCATTACTTTTCCTTCACCGCCGCCTATTGGTTGCAAATGGTATTAAGGAAGACGATGAAAACCAAGCTCCAATTTTCAGAACAAGTCACTTGTAAAGAAAGAGCTTGCAATGCCATCATTGATGGTGGAAGTGCTATGAGTGTCATATCCAAAGATGCAATTGATAAACTTCAGTTGCCAACTATAAAGCACCCGAGACCTTACAGAGTTGCATGGGTAAATGATTATTCAATTCCCGTCAACCGCCAGTGCATTGTTCCCTTGAAGATGGGCTCGTATGAAGATAATGTCAAGTGTGATGTTATTCCGATGAATGTTGCCCACATCTTATTTGGCAGACCTTGGCTGAAGCGCTTGAAAGTCATCACTGATCATTCGGATAACACCTACACTTTCAAATGGAATGGACGCCGAATTCAATTGAAGCCCATGGAAACTCCATTCTCTGTAAAGCAATCCACTCCTACTACCTCTACTCACATCCTCACCATGCGCAAATTTGAAGTTAAAAGTAAAGAGCAAGGTGTGATGTATGCTTTGGTTACCAGACAGGTGACCGAATCAAGTAAAAACTCCACACTATCCCCTCCCCAAGAGGTACAACCATTGCTCGATGAATTTTCTGATTTAATTCCTGATGAGCTTCCAAATGAATTGCCACCAATGCGAGACATCCAGCATGCATTAGATTTAACTCCTGGAGCATCTCTCCCTAATCTTCGTGCTTATCGGATGAGTCCTTCCGAACATGCTGAACTCAAGAAACAAGTTGATGATCTATTGCTACCGGGATATATTCAGGAAAGCCTAAGTCCATGTGCCGTACCCGCTCTCCTCACACCAAAGAAGGATGGAAGCCGGCGTATGTGCGTAGATAGTCGTGCCATCAATAAAATCACTGTAAAGCATCGCTTTCCTATCCCTAGACTTGATGATATGCTTGATCTAATGACTAGTGCTTCTGTTTTTTTCTAAAATTGATCTTCGCAGTGGTTATCAACAAATTAGAATTAGGCCAGGTGATGAATGGAAGACAGCCTTTAAAACTAAAGATAGTCTTTATGAATGGCTTGTTATGCCTTTTGGTCTTTCTAATGCTCCTAGCACATTCATGCGTGTTATGAATCAATTGCCCAACCCGTTTATTGGAAAGTTCGTTGTTGTCTACTTCGATGATATCTTGATTTACAGTAAATCCAAACGGGAGCATCTTGATCACTTGAAGAGCATATTTGAACTTCTTCGCCGGGAACGCTTCTATGCTAATCTGAATAAGTGTACTTTTATGAACCATTATGTGATTTTCCTTGGCTTTGTTGTCTCTTTTAAGGGTATTGCAATGGACCCATCCAAGATTCAAGCTATCCTCGATTGGCCTATTCTACAAACTCTCACTGAAGTTCGTAGTTTTCACGGACTTGCTACTTTCTATAAAAGGTTCATTCGAGATTTCAGCAGTATTATGGCTCCAATCACTAATTGTATGAAACAAGGTGAATTTAAATGGACAAGTGCAGCAACTAGAGCATTTGGCGAAATCAAGAGCATGATCACGGAAGCCCCTGTCCTTCGACATCCAGAATTTAACAAAGTCTTTGAAGTTGCTTGTGATGCTTCTCAGATC
Source organism: Litsea cubeba (assembly GCA_012931725.1). Lineage (NCBI taxonomy): Eukaryota > Viridiplantae > Streptophyta > Magnoliopsida > Laurales > Lauraceae > Litsea > Litsea cubeba. Next base: position 292,708 of record WHSA01000649.1, on the reverse strand, counting down.
GGCATTGGAGGAGTTCTTAGCCAAGAAGGTCACCCGATTGCATTTTTTAGCGAAAAGCTCCCCGATGCCAAACGTCGATATTCTATTTATGATATCGAATTCTACGCCGTTGTGCAAGCATTACGACATTGGCGTCATTACTTGGTTGGCAACGACTTTGTCTTATATTCCGATCACGAGGCATTGAAGCATATACAGTCCCAACATGTCAGTGATCGTCGAATTAAATGGATCTCTTTCCTTCAACAATTCACATTCAGTCTCCGTCATAAAGCTGGCAAAGAAAATATCGTAGCTGATGCTTTGAGTCGTCGGAAACATCTCCTCACTACTATGGCAGTCACTGTAACAGGTTTTGAGCAAATAAAGCAGGAGTATACAAATGACAAGGATTTCGGCATAATCTATGCGGATTTTCTTAACGGCGACAAGGACAAGCACCCTCATTACAGCATACATGATGGATTCTTATTCCGAGGTAACAAACTTTGCCTCCCTGCTACTTCTATTCGCGAACATGTTGTTCGTGAATTGCATTCTGGAGGTTGTAGTGGTCATTTGGGACGTGACAAGACACTCGCTCTCGTAGATGATCGTTTCTATTGGCCGTGCATGCGGGTTCATGTTATCAGTCTATGTGAGAGATGTCGCACCTGTCAATTGGCTAAAGGAAACAAGAAGAATACAGGTTTATATCAGCCATTGCCTATTCCTAATGCACCATGGGAAAATATCAGTATGGATTTTGTGTTAGGACTTTCAAAGACTGTACGGAAAGTTGATTCCATCTTTGTTTGATCGTTTTTCTAAAATGGCACATTTCATTCCATGCAACACAACATCTGATGATGATAAGGTAGCTCAACTATTCTTCAAAGAAGTTGTCCGTCTTCATGGTATCCCCAAAATAATCGTTTCAGATCGTGACACTAAATTTATGAGTTACTTTTGGAAGACTTTGTGGATGACAGCAAAAACAAAGCTTCACTTCTCTACTGCTTATCATCCGCAAACTGATGACCAAACTGAAGTTGTTAATAGAAGCCTTGGACAGTTATTACGATGCCTTGTACGTGATCATATCACTACATGGGATCAAATTCTACCTATGGCTGAATTTGCTTACAACAATTCAGTTAATCGGTCCACAGGCATCTCACCATTTGAAGCAGTCACAGGTGTTCGACCGCGCTTGCCTATTGATCTTGTCCCATTACCTGTTGAAGCACGCCCTTGTGCTGAAGCTGATAACTTCATCAAACACATGCAACAAATACATGATGAAGTTCGACGACATATTGCAGCCAGCAATGACAGTTACAAGGCTCATGCTGACAAACGTCGTCGTTTTTTTGGAAATTTCTGAAGGAGACATGGTTATGGTCCGTATTCATTCGGAAAGGTTACCCCCAGGTGCATACAAGAAATTACATCCGAGGAATACCGGTCCATTCAAAGTGATGAAGAAGCTTAGTTCGAATGCATATACTCTCGAGTTACCTTCTGGTATTAGTATCAGCCCTACTTTCAATGTTGTCGATCTCACTCTCTATCGTGGGCATGATAATGAGGATGATTCTGACGAGCAACTCATTACGTTACCAGCTGCTCCGCCACCGCCTGATAAAATCATTGATGTTCTTGATGATCAAATTGTTTCTACTTGTCGCGGCGGTTTTCAAAAGTTTCTTGTTCGTTGGCAAAACCGGCCCGTCTCCGATGCTACCTGGATTACTGCTACCGACTTCCAGCGTCTGAATCCAGATCTTTATAAGCGCTATCAAGCGATTAACTCGCCGGAGTCGAGTTCTTTCAAGACGGGGAGAGTTTATGCAGTCCGGTCCCTATCCAAGACAGGGACCCGCAACCGCAAGCCTTGACGGACCCAGCTGATGGGGTCCACATATGCCTCACGTTTCCTAATTTTCTAGATTAGTAATATAGTTGAGTTTGCTTGCTTTCTAATTTTATTGTTAATTAGAATTAGTAGCTTTCCTCATTAGCAAACATTGTGCTCTATATATACAGAAGAGCCCTATTATTATTTTTATGCTTATTATCAATTAATTCAAGTTATCGTTGTGAGTTATCTCTTGTGTGTTATGGTTTGTGCTGTGCCCCTGGAATCCATCTTGGATTCGATCAATCCTTCGGGAGATTGATCTATCAATCTTTGGTTGCGTTAGTGGGGCCCACCCATCTGTGCAATCCAATACGGTCCCGTGTATGGATGGAAAACAGAATTGGAATCTCCAAATCCAAACAGGCCCACACATCCATTAAATTAAAAAAAATCTTTGAAACTTGGGCCCCACGTATGGATGAAAAACATTGTTGTAATGGGGCTCACAGCTGATAGATTGATGCAATCGTAGGTACGATCGCAAGTACCAGGGCACAATTAGGGTTCCCAAGGAACACTCACACATGGAAGAAACAATCTTCAACGATAAACCTTCTATTAACTCAATTCTACGAGATTATTAATCTCTACAATGTCATATATATAATAAAAGAAACTTAGGGGCTAAGAAATCAATCCAATCAAACTAAGACCAAATAATAATCCTATCCAAATTAGAAACTAATCCTAAATACAACTACTGAAATAAAAATTATAAACTACTAACAATTAATAAAGAATTCCTAAACTTCCTTGGGTCCCACATGTGGACCGTGCCTCTTGCTCCAACGATTGTATAATGCTGCTGCATCATTTTCCCCAGGTTGGAAAAGAGTTCGACCTCGAACTCAACTCTTCTTCTTGACGTTGCTTTTGTATACAGTGTGGACTTGAAGTGCTTCCTTGGTGAAATAAGAACTTGATCCTTTCTTTGGTGGTGTCGGCTTCATAGGATGGAGTGTGACTTGCTTGATGCCATGCATGAATGTGTAGGCGTTGTCGCACATGCCATTAGTTCCATTCTTGTCATACATCCACGGATGACCCAACAAGATATCACAACTATCCATGGGTACCACATTACACCAAACTGTATCTGTATCATCTTCCCCAATAGAAAAAGTAACTGAACATGCATACCTCACTTGCACTTCATCACCTGTCATTAACCACCTAGCAAAATAGGGATGATGATGTTTTCGAACTTTCAGCTGTAATTGATCCACAAGAGCTTGAGATATAATGTTTTGAGAACTTCCTCCATCAATGACTACCATGTATTCTTGACCATTGACTGTTCCTTTTGAACAAAAAATCTTATGCCGCGGCCATTTCTTCGCAGTAGTTGATGTAGTCGCTTGGATGACCATGAGAGACTCAAGACCCTCCTCGGGCATAATATCCTCCACCTCCTCTATTTCATTCTCAATGAGGTGGATGCGTTTGGGACATTCCCTTGCACGATGCCCTTGTTGGTGACAATTAAAGCATGTGATCCTATTTTGACCTTCGGTCTTGGTGAAAACTTTCTCCGAGCAATCACTTGGTTTAGAACCTACAATTGAGGAATTTTTTCTACATACCCCATTTAGATGCATTAAGTTTTCTGGCTTGATGATGTGCAACGCCCTCAACTTTGATAGCATGCTGAACAATCTCATCAACATTATCAAAATGCTTGAATGTGAGGATATCTTGTATGTCAAGTGTAAGCCCATTAAAGTATCTGTCAACTAATACATCCTCATCTTCATTCAAACCACAACGAGCTTGCATGGTCATAAACTCCTCAGAATACTCAACAACTGTCTTAGATCCTTGTTTCAAATATTGAAAACTTGAATGCAGATCTCTGGAGTAATTGACAGGAAGGAATTTTTGCTTCAACAGATTTTTCATCTCGGTCCACGTGTCAACGGGGTCAATTTGTTGGTTTCTTCTCTTCTTTTGCAACTCGGCCCACCATATCGCAGCATAATTGCGAAATCGAGTTGCCACCAGTGTAATCTTATGATCATCCGTCATTGGCTTATGTGCAAAAATATTTTCAACACACACTAACCAATCCATGAATTCATCCGGCTTCAATTTCCCATCATATTCGGGAATCACAAGTTTAATACCCAAAATCACGATCAACATTGACTGCAAGTGGATCTCGATGATTCCGATTCTATCTTCCTCCATCTCGATGATTATCCTCACGCTGATTAGTTTCCAAATTGGTTAATAGTGTTTCAATCCTTTCAAGAGTCCCTTTACTCCCTTGCATTTGAACTTGCATTTGAACCATCATTGTGGATAGTTGATTAACAGTTACCGATAATGCTGCAACGGTTCCCCTCAAATCATCATCATTATTGGAGAAAGACTCCACTTCTACATGCTTCTTGGGAGGCCTTTTTTTTTTTTTGTTAATGCAAATTCAAAATTTATGACTGACCTGACGTGTAGATCTGCTCTCCACGATCACGCTGGTAAAAAACAGATCTGAAATCTGACGGTGGATGACAAGAATCGCAAAAGAAAATGATGGCCGTCGATCTGAGATCTGAGGAGACTGGTATGTATCTTTTGCTCGTGGGCTCAACGGGTGGGATCCACCTGAACTGACGCGAATTAGAAACCAGGCCCAAACTAATTGTAATCAGCACACGTGTGGAGTACTCGGTCTTCGTGTCGTCACAGAGTAAGAGAAAGGGTCCAAAGTCGAAACCCCTTTTGTTTTGTTTCATCCAAGTAGGGAGAAAGAAGCGATGGGCGGTGCGTGGCAACGACGGCATGCGGTGCTAACTAGGTGGCATGGCGAAGGCGAGGGACTGCAACGAGGTGGAGTCGTCCGGCGCTGTTGCTGGTGATCGACTGGTGAGGTGGTGTGGCAGCGACGGTGCAAGGTATGCTCCCTTCTATTCGCTCTCTTCTTAGTTCTTCCTTTTCCTCCTGCTTTGTTTTTTTTTTCTTTTTTTCTGGGCTAGGATCTGATGAAGGGCTCGGGGTTTTCGGGGAATGGGAGATGGGTTCCCAAGGTGGATTTGGGATCTGGGATGGAGACGGAGGTTGAGGGACAAAGGGTTCGGTTGGGTTGGGTTTGCAATTTGCAGACTTGTGTGCTCTCGGCAAGTTTGGATAAGTAGTAGGGGTCTGGACGATTTTGGGGCCAAAGATGGGCTTTGGGTGAGGGCTCGATAGAAGGTTGGTGCTCGGCAGGGAAGGGTTCAGAACTGGTTGGGATGGGAGGTTGGTCTCGGCAGGGAGGGTTTGATTAGGGTTAGCAGGTTCTGGAGTAGCCGGGGAGATGGGCAGTGGGTGGGTTCGACAGGGAGTGGTGATGACGGGGTTCCGGGAGGGCAATTTCTTTGAAGAGGGTGGGCTACTAGTTGGGTTGAGGTATTGGCAAGGACGGATAGATACAAGTACACGCCGACAATTGGGGATCGTACGGCTCTGATACTAATTGATGTGAATCACATGTGGGCCCCACATATAGATCAAAATGGGGTTGAGACAAACTATTGTTGTAGTGGGTGGGGGCCACCACTGACAGATGGGAAAAAAAAAAGGAGGGGATGGACCGAATGTATAAAATAAAAAATCAAAAGCGTACCTGGAATCCTTCGTCTTCAACACTTCGACTCCTCGCTGTGAAAGGTGTTAAGAAGCACAGTTCAGCTGTCAATTATTTCAAGCCCAAACTTGCAGGCCCATTTAGGCCTAGTATCTAGAAGATTAGACTTTGATTGTAATTAGGCTCATTAGTCAAAGCCACATGTACCACATGTACATACTAATTGTACAGCCCCTTTACTTGACTTATGTAGCCCCTTTACTTGACTTGGGCAGCCCCTTTGCTTGACTTATGTAGCCCCTTTACTTGACTTAGGCAGCCCCTTTACTTGACTTGTGCAGCCCCTTAATGTGTATAAATGTATCCTTAGTCCATTCAATCAAGATAGAAGATTACAATCCAATATTTCTCTATTTTGAGTTCTTGTCATGGTATCAGAGCCATCTTCAACAACAATAGTATGGTCTGGTGTTTCATTCTCTTCAAGATATAGGGGTCCATAGATCCCTCCTAGTTCATCTTCCATCTCTGGAAGCCCTCGAAGAACTCTCTCATCACTCTCCGATCATTGTGAATCATTATGGTGATTTTTCCAGCAAATTTGGCTCATCAGAGGTAGGCCATCTACCATTTCTTTTGGTATTTCAGTTTTGTCCCAAAGTTTTCATCGCAGCCGTTCAAAATTATGGATTTTGATCCGTTTTGAGTGAGACTTCTTCCAGTAGCTGCGAAAATCATCTACCCTTCCATCCCCAGCCTCTGATCTGTCCATAGATCATCTGGTGGGGCCCAGTGGAAATTCTTCCACTAACGACAAAGGCTCTTTTTGGGTTTTCTGCACTGTTCTGTGCGTGCTTCTTCACTATTCTGAACTTTATTGTGGATCTGTCTTAATACATTGCGTCTAATGGAGAAATCTGAACTTACACTAATTAAGTTCAATGGGAAAAATTATACCTCATGGTCTTTCCATTTTCAAGTTTACTTGGAAGGCAAGGAAATGTGGGGACATATATCTGGAACAGAACCGAAGCCCCAAGATGATGACAAAAAAATTTTATCTTGGAATACTAAAGATGCCAAAATCAAAACCTGGATACTTGGATCTGTGGAACCTCAGTACATACTCAATCTCAAACCGTACAAAACTTCCAAGGGCATGTGGGAGTACTTGAAGAAAGTCTATCATCAAGGGAACTCTGCCCGTCAGTATCAACTTGAGCTTGAGATTGCTCAATATTCTCAAGGCAGTTCTTCCATTCAAGATTATTACTCCGGTTTTCTGAATTTATCGGCTGAATATGATGAAATAAAATATGCTAAAGTGTCTGATAAAACACTTTTAGAGATTCAGCCACTACAGGACATCAGTCATCGTGACCAGTTTCTTATGAAATTACGGCCAGAATATGAAGCTGTCCGTTCTAGTCTTATGAGCAGGGTCCCTTCTCCTTCCTTAGATGAATGTCTCAATGAACTTCTGCGTGAAGAACAGAGCCAAATAACTCAACATGCATTGAAACAGCATGTCTCCACTCCTCCTCTCGAGGTTGCTTATGTTACCAATAGCCACTCTTCAAATCAGGTGGCCTATGCTGCTAAAGGAATTTCGCAGGGACGTGACTTAAGCACAGTTCAGTGCTATGGATGCAAGTCGTTTGGTCATTATGCATCACAGTGCAAACAGAAATTTTGTAATTACTGCAAAGCCAATGGGCATGTTATTGCTGAATGCAGAAAGAGGCCACAAAATCGCACTTCTCGAGCCTATCATACTACCACTGCAACTGCCTCTTCCGGTGCTGCTGCTTCTCCACCAGTCATGTCTTCTCAACCACCTGCTTTTAGCCCCCCTCCTTCAATCACTCCTGAGGCTATCCAACAAATGATCATTAATGCTTTTTCAGCTCTTGGAATTTCAGGTAAGAATCTACTTGCATCCCCTCCTTGGTATTTTTGATTCCGGTGCTTCCAATCATATGACTTCATCTCCCGCTCATCTTTCTAATATTCAAAAGTATACCGGTGATCTCCAAATTCATACTGCGGATGGTGAACATCTTCCCATTGTTGCTGTTGGTGATGCTTCAAATTCTATACCTCTGAAACATGTTTTTGTTTCTCCATCTTTAACCACCAATCTTATCTCTGTGGGACAACTTGTTGATGATGATTGTAATGTCCATTTTTCTCGCTCTGGTTGTGTTGTGCAGGATCAAGCGTCGGGGAGAGTGATCGCGAAGGGGCCTAAATGTGGTCGTCTTTTTCCTATTCACCTGTCTTCTCCCTCTCATCATAACAATGTTTTTGCTTTCTCTAGTTTATCTTCTCAGGATGTTTGGAGGCTCTGGCATAACAGATTAGGCCATCCTCACGCTAAGATGTTATCTTTCATGTTGAATAATGGGATCATTCATCATAATAAAGTCTCATTTCGTTCTATTGATTGTGAAGCTTGCAAACTTGGTAAAAGTAAGATACTTCCTTTTCCTATGCATCATTCTGTGGCTTCTGCATGTTTTGACATTATTCATAGTGATGTATGGGGAATTACTCCCGTAATTTCTCATACTCACTACAAATATTTTGTCACATTTATAAATGATCATAGTCGGTTCACATGGGTGTATTATTTGCATTCCAAATCGGAAGTCTTTGATGTTTTCAAAAAATTTCTTGCTTATGTTGAGAATCAGTTCTCTAAAAGTATCAAGATTCTTCGCTCTGATTCAGGGGGGGAGTATATGTCCCAACAATTTCACAATTTCTTGCAAACCAAAGGGATTTTATCCCAGAGATCATGTCTATATAGTCCTCAACAGAATGGAGTTGCCGAACGGAAAAACCGGCATCTTCTTGATACCGTTCGTTCCCTTCTTTTAGAATCATCAGTTCCGGCTAAGTTTTGGCCAGAAGCATTAGCTACTGCAGTTCACTTAATCAATCGTCTCTCATCACCGATGCTATCTTATCAATCTCCATATTATAGACTTTTCAACACACAGCCCACATACACTCATTTACGCACCTTTGGTTGTGTGTGCTTTGTTCATCTTCCTCCGACTGAACGGACAAAGCTGACATCCCAATCTGCGAAGTGTGCTTTTCTGGGCTATGCCTCTCACCAAAAGGGTTTTCTTTGTTATGATCCAGTCATTCATCGCATCCGAGTTTCTCGGAATGTAATTTTTTTGGAACATAAATTTTTCTTTTCAAATCACAAAGATTCATTTCCGTCTGTCTCATTCTTACCCAATTTTACTGATGATGTTACTCCACCTCTCATTGTCTATGAAAGGCGTCATCACAAAGATGTTCCACAGCTACAATCCCCTACGGATCATTCCCCGCCGCTTGATCCGCCACCAGAACCCGATCCTCCTTCAGCTCCTGCTCCTACTCCAACTTCAATTCATCTTAGGCGATCCACTCGTCACATTCGTCCCCCAGACAGATATGGCTTCACTCACACTTCTTTACTTGCTGCCTTATCTACTGTTACTATTCCTAAATCGTATTCGCAGGCAATAAAACATGACTGTTGGAAGAAAGCCATGCAGGAAGAATTAGATGCTCTTCAGGCAAATCACACATGGGATATTGTGTCCTGTCCATCTCATGTAAAACCCATTGGCTGTAAATGGGTTTTTTTCCATCAAACTTCAACAGGATGACTCATTGGATCTTCATAAGGCGCGCCTCGTCGCACTTGGTAATTGCCAAGAATATGGTATTGACTATGATGAGACATTTGCTCCGGTCGCAAAAATGACTACAGTTCGCATGGTGCTAGCAATTGCAGCTTCATAATGCTGGCCTCTTTATCAGTTCGACGTCAAGAATGCATTCCTGCATGGGGATCTAAAAGAGGAAGTATATATGAAACTACCACCTGGCATTTCAAGTTCTTCTAGCAATGAAGTTGCTCACCTACGTCGATCCCTCTATGGTCTCAAACAAGCACCTAGAGCCTGGTTCGAAAAATTTCGCGATACCCTTCTTCGACTTCGTTTTCAACAGAGTCCCTCTGACCCTTCTCTCTTTCTTCATCGCACATCAGCTGGGATTACTGTATTACTTGTCTATGTGGATGATATCATCATATCTGAAACTGATTCATCAATGATTCGCCAGCTTCAAGCCTCACTTAATGAATCATTCCATACGAAGGACTTAGGTCCCCTTACCTATTTCTTGGGTTTGGAAGTTCATCACTCAGAAAAAGGCATAATTCTTGATCAGCATAAATATGCATTGGACCTCATTGAGATGGCCGGTCTACAGAACTCTACCCCTGTTGATACTCCTCTTGAAGTCAATGTTAAATTGTCTCAGGAGACGAGTGATCTCCTTTCGGATGCCACCTTCTATCGCAAATTAGTAGGCAGCTTGGTATATCTCACAATTACTCGGCCTGATATTTCTTATGCTGTCAACCTTGTTAGCCAGTTTATGACGCAACCACGTCAGTTACATCTAATTGTTGTCCGGCGCATCATTCGTTACTGTGTGGGGAGATTTTCAGAACTCCAGGATTACGCTAATCACAGCCATCAGATGAGACTAAGCACTCTCACGTGCCATCCGCGTGCCATCCACGTGGCACCAAACTCACCTCGGCTAACAGAGCAGAGGCCTCAGCCGAAGTCAAACAGCTCCAGGCCGCTAGCGCCGAGCTCGGCCACCACATGCGCTCATCTCGGCCGAGAGCTCCACCTCGGCCGAAGCAGCCGGGACGAAAGCCGAAGCAAGAAAGAACCTCCACTCGCACCCCTCGTCCCCCACGTCATCAGGCACGTGGAGGAATAGGGGCGCGAGCTAGTGAGACAGATGCGACATCCAGCGTCTGAAGCCACATTAGGGTAAGGCCCGAGGGCGGATCCGGTGGTACCCCAACCGTCAAAGGCGCCCAACACGATCTGGCCCAACGTGACGCGCATTTAATGCAACGTGGGCTGATCCGACTGGCATTAAATGCAGAGTGGGCTGGATTGGACCGCATTAATTGCAACGTGGGCTGACCATGACTTCCCAGTCGAATCATGGGACCCATACCAAGATATCATCTAAGATATCTTCCAAATCGTCTATAAATATAACTGCATTTCACATGCAAGGTACGCACAATGAAAAACCACAGAGCTGTTACCCTGCCTCTCTTCTTCCTCTCATTCCATTGTTCCAGTTCCTTCACTGACTTTGGCATCGGAGAGCCTTGCGCCGCCCAGGCCAGGGTCCTCTGACCGTGTGTTCTTATCTTTCAGGCTTTCGGACGGTACCCAGTCATCACCATCATTGGATAAGTCCTCTAAGGCTTCCCAGTTATTGTGGGTCATTATTTTCTGCACCTACAGTTACATTCTTGGCACTCCGACTCGTGGTTTGTTCTTTCCCGTTGGCAACACACTATCTCTTACAGCATACTCTGATGCCGATTGGGCTGGTTGTTCAGATACCAGGAGATCAACGACAGGATGGTGCATGTTCTTAGGAGACTCATTGGTCTCTTGGAAATGTAAAAAACAAGATAAAGTGTCTAAATCCTCCACTGAAGCTGAATATCGTGCTATGTCCGCCGCCTCTTCAGAAATCGTCTGGCTTCGTGGATTGCTTTCTGAGCTTGGCTTTCCTCAAACCTCTCCAACACCCCTTTATGCTGATAATACTAGTGCCATTCGGATTACCTCAAATCCTGTTTTTCATGAGCGTACAAAGCATATTGAGGTCAATTGTCATTTTATCAGGGATGCATTTAAAAATGACACCATTAGCCTTCCACATATATCATCCGGACTTCAAGTTGCAGACATTTTTACCAAGGGCCTACCAAGACCACGTCATCAGTTCTTGGTTGGCAAATTGCTGCTTGTTGACTCAATAGCATCAATTTGAGGGGGGGTGTTAAGAAGCCCAGTTCAGCTGTCAATTATTTCAAGCCCAAACTTGCAGGCCCATTTAGGCCTAGTATCTAGAAGATTAGACTTTGATTGTAATTAGGCTCATTAGTCAAAGCCACATGTACCACATGTACATACTTAATTGTACAGCCCCTTTACTTGACTTATGTAGCCCCTTTACTTGACTTGGGCAGCTGTCACGACCCAAATCCTGGGGCCCTGTCAGATCTCTGGATCGTGATAACTTGGATAAGATTTACCAGATATTAGTCAAATAATTCACATAAGCATTTGGCATTTAGAATCAAATAATACTTTCATTTAATCAAATAGTTACTCAAACTATTCTATGTTCGGTCTGCATCAATAATGTGCTAAAACATCAAATAATATTCCTAAACCTTTTATCTACTACAATATCTTTTGTCGTGCACTCTTGTCAGCCACGCATATTGAAATTCACGTGCTGATCATCGTTCCGCTCTATCCCGCCCGCAGCTTGATTACCTGAAGGGGGTAAAAGCAACATCAGTATTACTGGTGAATGAATATTCCTAAATTACACAAATCATATAAATATAACATCACATGATTTAACAAGTCTAAATCAATAATCAAGTATTATTTAGATTCTTTCATACACAATCCGTGCCCATGCACAACACCACGCCTCAAAGGCCTTATCGTATACATGTATACCGGTCACCATGACCCTGTCTCATTAGACACGTCCACTAAGGACCAGCCATCAAATTGGCTCATCACGTCCATTAAGGACCCGCCGCTATACCGGCCATCATGGCCCGAAGCCATCCATCATCCGGACACCAGTCCAACATATGAAACCCAAATACATTGCATCTCATAATTATATATTGACTGAAAACATAAACAGCAATTAATAGAAATAAATACTCATGTATAGCAACGTGGGTCCAACCCTAACACCATTCAGATTGATCATTACCCCCATCTAAGCATTAATTGTCATTGATTGGTATAGGGTATCCCATATTCAACATTAATTAATTACTGTCCGTATAATTAATCACGATCTACATAATTAATCATAATCATGTAATTATTCACAATCTACATAATTAATCATAATCATGTAATTGATCACAGTCTACATAATTAATCGCATATCCATATGGTTAAACTCAGTTAATTGATCATTAAAAACTTAAGTAGTCTGGATGCAAGGGTTATATGGTCATTACCCACCAAGTCTAGGGCTAACCCCACTTACATATTCCATCCGGCCATGTTTTATTCATATAGAGACCTATACAGTAATTGATTCACGCCAGAAATTTCTTGATGTATAATCCAGTGGGTCCCACCAGATGTAATCAAGATCAGCCATCTAGGTAGGTGTCGCCCAAGACTAATACATCATTCTGATGAATTTGCTTCATCATAGAACCATTCGCTGGGGCACACAACATCAAACTACAGTATACAGCAATTCACGCCTACAACATATGGATTTCACTGTACAGTGGGTCCCACCATCCAATTCCATGATCAGCCAACTACACCTTGGTCGACTAGATATCCTTGAACAGATGTGTGGTCTTGATCCATCATCCAATCACAACGTGGGGTCCACAAGTCAGAAACGACAATCTGCTGATTTGTATTCAATTCACGCCTGAAGTCTTTGGATCACATTGATTAGTGGGTTCTACTGATTCAAATCTTAGATGCTCATCTACACAGTGGTCGACCACCACTCCTTTCACAGATGTGGGGTCTTGATCACTAATCATATCAATAGATGGGTCCCACTACTCCTCTGTATCATTGTCGACAAACCTCTGGTTCTGTATATTACACAAAATTCTACTATTCAAGGAGAAACAGGAGATATCAAATTTCTAGCATTAAACTCTTCACAATCGAGATGATATCAGACCCAAGATCAAGAGTTCGAGTATAACCCATAGATACAGGAACCATTACTGTACTACAGAATTTCAATGTACCCATATCAATCTTCTAATTAAAACATCAAGGTATTTAGGAAGATCCACTCACCTCTGATACACAATTGTCTTCTTTGAATGCGAGCTTGACATCAACAGCCGCCTTCTTCTCCTTCTCCTAAATCGAAAACCACAATGGTTTGCTCTCAGAGAATCTCTCCAATGAGAATGATTATAATACAACTATGGTCGTTGGTTCTTTATATAGAGGAAATATAGAAACTCCCTATTCCTTTCAAACTTCCTTCTTAGAGTTGTGTTACAACTCCCTTCTTTCCCAATTTCACTCACGTGGGATACTTGTTAAGTTTCAAAGATGCATGGACTCTATTTCCATTATAACTTGGGTTCTACTAACATTATATCTTGGGCCAATCTATAATTAAAATACTACCTGGGCCAAACTCATTCTAGGCCCAAGTACTCAGGATATTACAGCAGCCCCTTTACTTGACTTGTGCAGCCCCTTAATGTGTATAAATGTATCCTTAGTCCATTCAATCAAGATAGAAGATTACAATCCAATATTTCTCTCTTTTGAGTTCTTGTCAAAAGGAACCATACCTTGGGATCGGCTCTTCGCTGGAAAGGAAAGAAAGCTTGTTTCATCTCTTCAACTTTTCACATGAACGGACTCCTCCTAAAAGGAAAGAGGCAGCAGGCACTGTTGCAAAAATCGGCCTAGGCGGCGCCTAGGCGCTAGTCGGCGGTCACCGCCTAGGCGGTGCCTAGGCGCTAGGCGGGGATTAATCCGACTAAGAGGGGATTAATCGGGCTAGGCGGGGATTAATCGGAAATTAATCCCTAGTCCATGCCCACCGCCTAGCGTCCGCCTAGCGATTTTTACAACATTGGCAGCAGGCTAAGAGCATCGTCTTCCCCGCAAAGCTTGGACTTGGATGCCGAAAGCCAGCAACAAAGGGTCCAGGGACTCCATAAAGGGGTTTTAATCTTCTTTTACTTCCTTTAATGGAAAATAAATCAAGCTTTCATAAAGCCCGAGAAAATAAACCCTCTAAAAATAGACTCCCTACTCAGCATTTCCCCCAAAACAGAATCGTCTGAATTGCACGATTATATACAATTCGAATCGTATCGTGCGTTTCGTGTCTAAATCGGGCGATTTATTCCAAAATACGATTTGGGCATCCAATACGAATCGGTTTCCTTCAGATACAATACGAATTGTATGATTCGCGATTCGATTTTAATAACTATGGCTATGGGTATTTGTAGTTAGTTTTGCTTTCAGTTATCCAAAAGTATTAGTTTATCAGTAAGCTAAAATTAAACAGATAGGTAAAAATTTTAAATTTGACGTTGGACTAATCTCATATCTTCTAGCAGATCAGTAAGGCATGCATTCACAAGTCACAAATAAGTTGTATAATTCTCCAGATGTATCCAGTCATAAGCAAGATGCAGAGCAACAGATGTTGGATCTCTTTTCCTGCACCATAGATTGTTAAATCGGTTGGTTGAAATTTCACTATACAAGGGCTTCCCCCAACCCTTATAAGAAAAACATTGTACTTGGTTAATCCATATCAACATGAAAATACATTTTATGAATGTAACAAAACACTACATGTACCATTGATCCATTGGAATTAAGAAAATTCATACAAACCACCTTTATGAGCAGAAAAGAAAATATATTGCAACAGCTGGAATGTAATTCAGGAAGGAAAATGGATATCTACTTCATCCATGCATATATGAGAAAAGCACATCCACATACCACTTGAAAAATTGCAAGAAAATTTTTAAACCACAGAACACATATAAGAATAGATATCACACAGAAATAGAACCCATACAATAACATGAGAGGAGGGGGAGGGGGTGGGGGGGTTTGTTAAACCCATATGCAATGGAAACATCCTTAAAAGAAAACAATATTTCAATCATTATAAATTGTTGTCAACCAGAGAGATTCATAAATCACAAAAAACACTCAAATAAAGGACAACCACAAGCAGCTATAATTTTATAGTCAAAACCTCCATAACATCGCAGGCATGAAGAACATCACTTCTAGAGATACAGCAATACGGCAAAGTCCGTCACTTGAGTCAGCTTGTTCAGCATGTAGTTGCATTTTACTCAACAAACTAGTGACCTGTAAAGTGGGAGGATCACTTTTATGTAAAAGTAAATAAATTTTCAGAATATGAAAGGTGAATCTCAATTGGGATTTTCAAGAAAGAGAGAAATGAATCAGAAAATGGACTGGAAAAGGGCTTCCCAAAAAGATGACATCACAGATCATTCCCCAAATGCACCTTTCTCAAAATAGAACAAGCACCCAATTGACACAGAAAACTATAGGAACAAATATAGAGGGCTACAAAAATGAAATCTTTGCAAGTATCGAGATTTTTTTATTGGTAACAGTAACATTTTATTAATGGGAAATAAGATACAACACAAGTAAAAGCATACATAAAAAAAAAAAAAAAAAAAAACCTCTCATAGGTGCAACGGTATAAGGGAAATATACCAATCACCCACCAACAACTACACTATAGAAGCACTTAGACTAAGCATCTAGATTTTCAAGATGACCAAAAGCTAAAAATTTAAAAACATCGGGGAAAAAAAAAGCAGCCCAGACAAGTGGGTGCTCGCTATGATAAAGTGGCTCAAGGCAAGCAAGGTCTGGCGAGGATTGGGGGCATCCTTCAAGAAGCTAGTGGCCTTTGTCTTGTGCTGTTGTTCATCAACAATTAGGGTGAAGGGCTCTAAAGAAGCTAAATGACTACCAATCAAGGTGTTAAGAGTTTTTTCAAGGCGTAAAAGCCAAACAACCCCTAATGGATCGCCATGTCTAGTGGGAGCCCATGGAAATTCCGGTACATTAGAGACTCCTCGAATGTTGTTTTTTCTTCATGAGGGCCAGATATTGCTCATGTTAAGATGAATCAAAGGATTACCAATGGAAGGTACTAGGAAAAGAGAAGGGCGTTGGTGAAGCAGTGGAGAAAGAGTCTTGATGAGGTGTTAATGAGAGCACAAGTGGAG
This sequence comes from Litsea cubeba, assembly GCA_012931725.1. Lineage (NCBI taxonomy): Eukaryota > Viridiplantae > Streptophyta > Magnoliopsida > Laurales > Lauraceae > Litsea > Litsea cubeba. Next base: position 276,328 of record WHSA01000649.1, on the reverse strand, counting down.
GATTAGAACTAAGAAAGGCAACCGACCCTGAGTATAAAGGTTTCTTATCAATGCAAATAATAGATTCCAAGAAAGGAAGAGCCTAATGAGTTCAGATTTCTTCATAAAGCCTATAGAGGGATGCAATGGATCAGGTTAAACGGGTAACACACTGCAGTTAGGTTTGAGTTTGGGAATGATTTTGTCAATTTTACGCGCATCAGGTTTGAAGCGGGTTGGGCTTTACGCCACACTAACCCATCCCACCCCACTTATAACCAATGTACATACTTCTAAACAGAATACACAGACAAAAGCAACCTAGCTTAGCTGGCATAAGACGTTTCTAAAATTCGGATTCTTGAGTTATAAGTTGAACTCCTCTTGGGTGCAAAGGCACATTCATAGTAACTTTCTCAAATTTTAAATCTTTAAAATTTTAATTTTACAATAAAAACCATACTTACCACGAGGAAAGTTTAGTACTTTTTTTAACAGTACCAATAAGATTATATTTAAAAAGGCATCCAATACAACATACAACAAAATAAAAACCAAAAGACCACCAACTAAGGTATAAGAGAGTTAAACCCAGCACACAAAACATCTTTTGTTATCACCAGCGAAAGGAGAAGCGACAACTAGCAGGACATCAATATCTTTCCATGCGTGTTATTGACATTTTTAGAGAGAGAGAGAGATAAAACACAGAAGAGAGAGATGAATGTCTTGCCTCTCTTTGAGGATCGACTGATGTATATAAGGGCTTAAATCCCTGATTACAATCAATTACTCCCTAATTACAATCAATTATAAATCATAGATCCTAAACTAAAGCAACAAATTAAGTAAGACCTTTGACTAAGTTACAGTGCAATTAATGGATACAATAAATGGGCCTAAATGAATGGGCCTGGATTGACACCCCCCCTCAAATTGATGCTGGGGAGTCATAAAGCAGCAATTTGGAGACAAGAAATTGATGTCGAGGCCGAGGAAGTCCCTTAGTGAAGATATCAGCAAACTGAAACTCTGTAGGGACATGAGGTAGCCGAATGACATCACGCTTATATTCATCCCGAATAAAGTGGCAGTCGACTTCGATATGTTTGGTGCGTTCATGAAAGACTGGATTTGCAGTGATGCGGATAGCCCCAGTATTATCAGCATGCAATGGAGTAGGAGCAGTTTGAGCGAACCCGAGTTCTGAAAGAAGTCCACGTAGCCATAAGATCTCAGAACAAGCAGAAGACATGGCCCTATATTCAGCTTCCGTGGAAGATCTGGACACACGTTCTTGTTTTTTGCATTTCCAAGAAATGAGAGAATTTCCAAGGTACATGCACCAACCAGTAGTAGAACGGCGTGTGTCAGGACAGCCTGCCCAGTCAGCATCCGCATAAGCATTCAGATGAAGAGAATTATCCTTTGGGTAATATAGACCACGAGAAACAGTTCGCAGGAGATAGCGAATAATCCGTTTCACAGCTGTCAAATGAAGATGACGAGGAGCCGTCATGAACTGGCTCACAAGATTAACAGCATAGGAGATGTCAGGTCTAGTGATGGTGAGATATATAAGACTTCCCACCAAGCGCCGGTATATATGAGGATCAGGAAGGAGATCGCCATCATCTTTACTTAGTTTAAGATTTACCTCGACAGGAGTATCAACAGGCGAAGAATCATGGAGGTCAGCCAACTCTATAAGGTCTGATGTGTATTTTTGTTGATTAAGAAAGAGACCTTTGGGAGATTGATGCACCTCTAAGCCTAAGAAATAATGCAAAGGGCCCAAATCCTTCATATTGAAGTAAGTCCGGAGAGAATCTTGGAGAGATTTGATCATACGATCATCCGTCCCAGTGATAATAATATCGTCAACATATACCAGAAGTACAGTAACCCCAGTAGGTGTGTGGGAGAGAAAGAGAGAGGAATCATAAGAGCTCTGAGTAAAACCAATATTGCATAAGCGACCCTTGAAGGTATCAAACCATGCCCGAGGAGCTTGCTTGAGTCCATAAAGAGATTTTCGCAGCCGACAGACGGACTTCTTGGAGGGAGAGGGTATGCCTTGTGGTATACGCATATAGATTTCTTCCTGCAAATCCCCATGGAGAAAAGCATTTTTGACATCCATTTGGTATAATGGCCAAGACTGAGATGCAGCAATGGCAAGAAGTAACCTAACAGATGTCATTTTTGCCACAGGGGCAAACGTCTCCTCATAGTTAATGCCATACTCCTGTCTGTTTCCGAGTGCCACAAGACGAGCTTTGTGTCTATCCAATGACCCATCAGATTTAAGTTTGACTGAGTAGATCCATTTGCAACCAATGGGCTTAACTGCTGAAGGACACTCCACAATATCCCATGTGTGATTCAGATCCAATGCATTTAATTCCTCCTTCATGGCCTGGTTCCAGCAATCTTGTTGGACAGCCTGCAAATAAGAGCTTGGGATAGAGAGAGAAGATAAAGTGGTCATCAAAGAAGTATGGGTAAACCCATATCGCTCAGGCGGTCTAGAATTTCTGGAGGAGCGACGTAAGGCAGGAGTAGTCGTGGAACCAGTTGTCGGTGGAGGATCAGGGAAAGGGCCATCGGCAGTGGGAGGTTGCTCCCGTCGGCGGTATACAAAAGCAGGATTAAACCTAGTAACAGAAAGTGGTTCTGAAAAACCTGGTAATAGAGCTGGTGAAGAGGAATGAGGACCGTCCACGTGAGTGTGGAAGAAATATTGATTTTCAAAGAAAATAACATTTCGAGAAACCCTGATGCGACGACCAATGGGATCGTAACAAACAAAACCTTTTTGATTAGTGGCATAACCCAAAAAAGCACACCGGCGAGATTGAGCTGTTAGTTTCGTTCTTTCTGTGGGAGGGAGATGAACGAAGCAAACACAGCCAAATGTATGAAGGTGATCAAACACAGGATGATGACCAAATAATTTAAAATGAGGTGTTAAATGATCAATGGTAGGGGATGGAAGGCGGTTAATGAGATATACAGCCGTGGTTAGAGCTTCAGTCCAAAAACGAGGGGGAACGGATGATTCAATCAAAAGAGTCCTAGTGACATCAAGAAGATGTCTATTTTTCCGTTCCGCGACTCCATTTTGTTGTGGGGTGTACGGACAAGTACGTTGAGAAATGATTCCTTTCTGGTTTAAAAAGGATTGAAAATCCTTGGAAACATACTCCCCCCCTGAGTCTGAGCGCAAAGTTTTAATGCATTTAGAGAATTGATTTTCAACATATTGAACAAAAAATTTAAAAGCATTAAGAACATCAGACTTCGAATGTAATAAATAAATCCAAGTAAATCTGCTGTAGTCATCAATGAATGTTACAAAATACTTGAAATGACTATGTGAAAGGGTTGGAGCAATGCCCCAAACATCACTGTGAACTAAATCAAAACATGCAGAGGTTCGAGTGTGAGAGTTTGTAAAGGGTAAAGTTTTACTTTTACCTAATTTACAAGCATCACATTCAAAAGAAGCAAAATGAACAGGTTTATTTATTAATCCAGTTTGAAATAATGTAGACATAGTAGAAGCATTCGGATGACCAAGTCTATTATGCCACAAACGACAGTTATTCTGAACAAAAAAACAAAAGAACTGATGTAAAGTTTTTTTATCAATAACAGAAGACAGAGGTAAGGAAAAAAGTCTTCCACGCTTAGGCCCCCTCGCGATCACTTCCCCCGACTCCTGGTCCTGCACAACACAGCCAGAAGAAGAAAAGGAGACAGTGTAATTATTGTCAACAAGTTGACCCACAGAAACCAAATTAGTAGCAAGATGAGGAGAAACCAAAACATTGGTTAAGGGTAAGGGGCCAGGGGTATCACCAACAGAGGTGATGGGGAGATGATCTCCGTTGGCAGCTTGAACAGTGAGATTCCCAGTGTAAGGAACAACATTCTGTAATGTTACGGGTGAAGAGGTCATATGATTACTTGCTCCAGAATCTAAGTACCATGTATTAGAAAGAGAGGAAGCCGTACCGGCGATGTTCATGGATGCTAAGGCATTGATGATCATTTGGTTAACCATCTCAGGGGTGAGAGGAGCAGGAGACGTAGACTGTGATGAGGAACCAGGCTGTGAGGAGGAATCATACTGCAGAGAACCACTGAAGTCAGACGATGCATATGGAGGAGTGGTCACAGTGTAAGCAGTAGGAGGTGATGACACAATGGAAGAGCCGGACTGCACATAATTGCGGGAAGTAGAATTGCGAGCCTTCTTCCGACATTCTTCAATAACATGTCCAGTGGCCTTACAATATCTGCAAATTTTTGCCTTGCATTGATTTGCATAGTGTCCATATTTTTTGCAGTTATGGCACTGAATTTTACTGATATCCCGAGGAGGTGGCTGTTTGGCTGTTGCAACATAGGCAAATGGAGCTTCAGCAGATTTCTGTTGTTCCAGAGTAGTTTTAGTAAGAAGACGTTGTTCTTCCCGCAGAAGTTCCTGAAGACAGGCATCCAGGCTGGGAAGAGGAGCCCTGCTCATCAAGTTCGATCTAACTGTCTCAAACTCGAGACGAAGTTTCATAAGAAACTGATCCCGATGACTACTTTGCTGCAATGGAAGCAATTCCGGTAAAAGTGCGGTAGATACCGTGGCAAACTTAATCTCATCATATTCAGACCACAGGCGGCGGAAGCCATTGTAATACTCCTGAATAGTCTGGGTGCCTTGAGTGAATTGAGAGATTTCAAGTTCCAACTGAAACTGGCGAGCAGCATTGCCTTGTTGATAAATTTTCTGAAGATAGTCCCACATTTCACGGGCAGTTTTGCAGGGTTTTAAGTTAAGAATAAAATGTGACTCAACAGATCCCAGTAACCAAGTCTTGATTTTAGCATCCTTTGTTTTCCAAGCTAAAATTTTTTTATCATCTTCCGTAGGTTGAGGATCAGACCCATCAATGTGTGCCCAGAGTTCTTTTCCTTCCAAGTAAATTTGAAATTGGAAGGCCCAAGAGGTATAATTTGTCCCATCGAAGCGAATTAGGGCAATCTCATGTTTTTCCATGACTAAAAAACAAGAAAGAAGAACTGATATAGTCCAAACTATAGTCTGATGAGTGAAGAGATCCAGAGCAGTTTCCCAGAATGCACAGAATAAATATGGAACAAAAGTAGTGCACAGAAAAACAATAAACCAGAACAGTACTCAGCAAAACAGACACTAACGCATGCACTGTGACACAGACGACCTGGTCGTCAGTGTCAAGATCTTCACGTGGATCTCACCACTTGATCTGCTGTCAGATCTGAGGAAGAGGATATGAGCACAACAAATTTCCGCAACTATTGGAAGCAGTCTCAGGCAAAACTAATCCAAATCAAACTTTTTGGACGGCTGAGATGAAAAGATATGGACAAAACTGACGTCCCACAAAAATCGATATATGGCCTACCTCTGATGATCCATAAATCGTGAGAAAATCTCCATAAAGACTAGAAAAAACAGGCGACCAAGATGGGGTGAGTCAGCTGTGAAGCAGATGATGATCGCAGGTGGCCCACGGCAGATCTGAGACAATCAGTGATGATCACAGATGACTGGACTGTAAATCTGATCTCTGATGATCAAAAAACAGGGAAATATTCTTCACAAATCCAAGAAGCTTCAGGCGAACAAGATGGGACTAATCCGCTGATGTAGTGGTGATGATCGCATGTGGGCCACTCCTGATCTGAGATGATCAGGGAAGATCAGATATGATCTGGCTGAAGAAGATGATCATAAACAGGCTCCCAATGAATGGAAGATGAGTTAGGAGAAGATCAAAGATGATCGACCTTGCTCTGATACCATGACATTTTTAGAGAGAGAGAGAGATAAAACACAGAAGAGAGAGATGAATGTCTTGCCTCTCTTTGAGGATCGACTGATGTATATAAGGGCTTAAATCCCTGATTACAATCAATTACTCCCTAATTACAATCAATTATAAATCATAGATCCTAAACTAAAGCAACAAATTAAGTAAGACCTTTGACTAAGTTACAGTGCGATTAATGGATACAATAAATGGGCCTAAATGAATGGGCCTGGATTGACAGTTATGTGCACGGATAAGGTTATATACTATATAATTAGTAAAGATGGTGCGAAAGTATTGGAACAAGAGTCAACCAATAGAAGCTCAGTGGCAATGCACCTCAATCTCACATTATCGACCAGGGATCCCTGCTACCCCTCCTAGACTGATGATCCAATCTAGCAAAAAATCAAAGGTATTTGGACAAGAGATCATTAGCAAGATCCTTTTACCCGCACCCTAGTTCGTATCATGTGGCATGAGCCAACAAAATGCCCATTCTTGTGATTTAAGTAACCATGGCCAAGGCAGGGGGCAACTAAGCAACAAGACAACCTCTGTAGCCAAAGCCTCAAAAAATAAGATAGGAAATGATAACTATGGATTCAGCATGACTAGTCTTACCCAATATCATGTGCCCAACCATGAGGATAAAATCTCAGATTTTGGTAATCAATGTTTGTCACTAAAGAGAATATGGAAAATTATTTTAAGTATGCATCGCCAAGAATCCTGAGGGTACGTTGTAGACAGAGTTCTTTGTATATACCCCTTGAGGCTTCTAGGATTTAGAAATAGGCACCTGTGCTTTTCGTATTTGGTGATACATCCCTGCTTTGTCATTTTAACACCTTTTGTATCCCAAAATCTGTAATTTTGACAGTAATTAGAGGCCACCATTAGGTTTATGCTTAATTTTTATGAAAATGACAGCCTTGCCCTTGCATCCATTAAGCAAAAAATGGGTACACCGTTATTGATAAAAATATATATATCCTTCTTTCATCTTAAGTCCCAATGGCATGGTTCAAAATAGTGGCCGCTACGCAAAAACGGGTACGCCGTTATTTTAAAAATTATATATATCATTGTTTCATCTTAAGTCCCAATGGCATGGTTCAAAATAGTTTTCGCTATGTAGCGTAGTGGCCACATTATCTGCCATAGTGTTTGAGGCCGCTGCGCTATTTTGAAAATAGCAACGCTACGGTCTAAATCCTATTAGAGCCAAGCATTTTTAATTTAAAATACCATTGTTTCCTATTTTTTCTCCTCAATAGCCTTTCCTAAAGTTGTCTCTACTCTCTACCCTTATATGGTTCCAAAATACTAAAAACACACAAAATTGGTTGTTACACAAGATTCGAAATTTTTTTTACCACTTTAAAAATTCACACCGCTACGTCATATCGCAACCGCTATGTATCGTCCGCTATGTAGCATTTTGGTCATTAGCTGCTACACCCACCCCAACCGCTCTTTTGATCCTTGCCCAGGGATCTCTATCATCCATATGAAGCCTAATCAAGTGTCTTGAAACTTTCATCACCCTGCCTGTGGGTCATGCATAGATTGGGGTCAACTATAACCAATTATAAGTGCAGGTGTTGAGTGTCCTTACGATCGGATTGGATTTAATGAAAAAGGCCCTATATTGACTAGAATTAATTTATGTAGGGTTACTCCTACCAAGTGTATTAAAAGCTTCAAAGAGAATAAATCCTATGAAAAACTGATAACGCACACATCAAACATTAGAAATTTTGTTATCGTAATTTACTTTCTTGAGAAGTGGGCAACACATATGACGTTCACATATTCTTCCCTCATATAAGTAAGTATATATGTCTTCATATGTGTCTATATTAGAGAGAGAGAGAGAGAGAGAGAGAGAGAGAGAGAGAGAGAGAGAGAGAGAGAGAGAGAGAGAGGAGGGGTGTCCTAGCAATCAGTCTATGAACCTTCCATTCTGATCTCACTCTACAACTCCAAAAAAGAGGCACAGGCACTTTAGCATTAAAGAAATCAACATGTTACCTTGAAGAGTTCCAAACCAAGAAACTCCACAACCAAAACTTAAAATTGTACCAATCTGAAATTTCAGATAAGACAATCCTAGAGATGAAAAATCGTACTCAAAGATCCCTCCCTCCACTATGGTAAGCATACATAGAATAATGCAGATGAGGACTACAGATGGTGAGTTGTTGGTTGCTTATTCTCCCTAGCTATTTTAGGTGCTCAAATGGTATCTAGCTTGGTAAATGCTAGCTTCAGTTTCAAAGCCCGACCAAGGATCCTCACCTTTAGTTGACTGGTCTTTTTTAAAGATATTCTTACCATGGATAACCTTTGGAGGTGAAGATGATCATTGTGAATGGTTGCCTTTTGAGTTTGGATGACACAGAACTAGTAGATCACTTATTGCTCAATTGTAGGGTGGTTCAAGTTCTAGGGTGATCGGTCTCAAGTCAGTTTGAGTGCTGCTGGGTTTTTCCAAATAGTTTGTCATCTATTTGATGCATTGAGATGACTATGGGCTCTGAGGGGCCAACTTATGTAGAGGGCCTCTTTCTTGGCAATTATAATGGCTTTATGGAAAACTAGAAATTTGAGCATTTCGAAGATAAAACCTTAGTTACCTGATTCTCAATTCAATCAATTGGCATTCAAGTCCACTATTCTCAATTCGACACTTCAATTTGAAAATTCAAAGGGGTAGGTTTACTTAATTCATTTTTCAATTCACTTGATTCATAGTTCAAGTTCGATGAATTCACCATACTAATTAGAGTACATAGTTAGATAATGTTAGATATGATGATTACGTCTTATCTGAAAGGTTAGAGTGAAATTTGGCTAAATCCTATAGAACAGGAGGAAATCGCTTATGATCGGTTTGGATCTCTTGTAGTTAGGACCCACAGCTGACTTCTAAAAATTAAAAGTTTTTTATTCAGTGAGTGCAAAGATAATAAAATAGAGAGAAAAACGCACGTAGGTTTCTTTAATGGCTATGTCACTGGGATTTGATTGATAAATAAGAGGAAGCAGTGTACTCTGTCCTAGGCAATAATTAGTGGAATAGATAGATATGAAGGGGCGGAAAAAAAACTCTTTCCCTTCATCTTTCATTGTTCTGCTTCTTTCTTCACCATCTGAATGCTACCCTCTGTGTTGAAGAAACTAAAAGGAACATGTCAGACCTGAAATTCTTGGTATAACTGCGTACAAGCTGAGAGCATGTAATCGAACACCACTGGTGATTGGTGTTAATGATGCTGCTCCAAGCCCAATCTCGCAGGCCCATTTTAGGCCCATTCTTTGTTCTTATCATTAGTCACAGCCACATGTACATACTAAATTGGTTAGCTAATTATTAGGATCTAGATTAGATTAGGTTTGGTTAATTGATTGTAATCAGGGCATTCAGTCCCTATTTATATGAGATATAGACGACCCTCAAAGGGATCGAAGATCATTATTCTATTTCCATCTCTCATACTGACATGGTATCAGAGCCTGTACAGTGAGTGTCTTAGTCATCTTCCATGCCTTGGAAGCCAATCTGTGATCATATGTGATCATCTTCTTCAGTCAAAGCCAATCTGTGATCATCTGTGATCATATTCTTCAGTCAGATCTGCTCTGATCATCCCTGATCATCTCAGATCAGGCGTGGCCCACCTGTGATCAGGCGTGGCCCATCTCAGCAGACTTCTCCATATTGGTCGTCCGAATATTCTCTTGTTTCTGAAGATTTTTACAAGATTTATTGATCATCCGAGTTGGGCCTTCTACCTTTTTTTGTATAAATTCAATTTTTTGGGTTTGTTTTCATCTCGGCCGTTCAAATTCCTGGATCTGGATTTGATTTGGTCGCGACCACTTCCATTAGTTGCGTGCTTATCCTGCTCAACCATCCCCACGCTCTGATCTATCAAGAGATCATCAGGTGGGGCCCAGGTCCAATTCTTCTTCCAAACGACTTGGACGAATTCTGGACGACTTCTGCTGTTTGGTGTGTTTTTTTCCGGAAACTGTTGCTGATTGCTGTTGCTGACTGCCAGTGCTTCTTCAGTCTCCTTGCTACTTCTTCATGTTTATTCTACTGCAAATTTAGTTTCCTTGATTCTTCTGTGCATCTATTATGTGTTTGGGGCTGTTCTGTTATTACTGTTTCTCATCATCTGCTAGTTCATCTGCATCATTGTTAATGGAGAAATCTGAAATCACATTAATCAAGTTTAATGGCAAAAATTATCCCTCATGGGCCTTTCAATTTGAACTTTATCTAGAGGGTAAAGAATTATGGGGCCATATCTCTGGCACTGATCCAAAACCAACAGAAGATGAAAAAAAAATTCTGTCATGGAACACAAAAGATGCTAAGGTCAAAACTTGGATTCTCGGTTCCATGGAACCACAATTCTTCATGAATTTGAAACCTTACAAATCTGCTAAAGATATGTGGGAATATCTGAAAATAGTGTATCATCAGGGAAATTCTGCTCGACAGTATCAGTTAGAATTTGATATTGCGAATTATATGCAAGGGACTTCTTCAATTTAGGAATATTATTCTGGTTTTCAGACTTTGTGGACAGAATTAAATGAAATTAAATATGCCAATATTTCTGCTCAAGCTCTTCCCGAATTGCACGTCATACTAGCAACGAGTCATCGGGATCAATTTCTTATGAAATTAAGGCCTCAGTATGAATCGGTCAGATCTAATCTCATGTGTCGGGTCCCTTCTCCTTCACTGGATGTATGTCTCAATGAATTACTGCGAGAGGAACAAAGACAATTGACGCAATCTGATGTGCTCCACCAAGCTAGTCCAAGTGCTATGGAGGTTGCCTATAGTGTACCCACTGCCTTTCAATCACCGAACTCATCAGTAAATGTTGCTTATTCTTCCAAGGGGAAGCAACCAAACAGAGATATGAGTAAAGTGCAGTGCTTCAAGTGTCAAACTTTCGGCCATTATGCAAATCAGTGCAAGCAGTGGATCTGCAATTATTGCAAAGCATCTGGCCATTCAATCAATGAATGTCGCAAACGTCCTCAAAACAGAAATCCAAAAGTTTACCAGGCAATTACTGCTACTGGCACTATTGATTCTCCTTCCACATCTTCTTCGGCACCTGCTTTTGCTGCTCCAGTCTCTCCTGAAATGATCCAACAGATGATTCTCCAGGCCTTGTCCACTCTTAGTATATCTGGTAAAATTAAATCTCCCTCTCAATGGTATTTTGATTCTGGTGCCTCCAATCATATGACATCATCCTCCAAAAATTTCTCCACAATTAAACCATATGATGGACAGATTCAGGTTCATGCTGCTAATGGTACCACAATACCAATTACCTCTATTGGTGACATTGCTCATTCTCTGCCTTTACATGATGTTTTTTGTTCCAAAAATCTTTCTACCAATTTAATCTCTGTTGGTCAATTGGTTGATAATAACTGCAATGTTTCTTTTTCCTCCTCTGGTTGTGTGGTGCACGATCGGGAGACGGGGAAGGTAATAGTGAAGGGGCCTAAGAGTGGGCGTTTGTTTCCTCTTTTTCAATTTGATGTGAAAAACGCATTCCTTCATGGTGATCTTAAAGAGGAAGTTTACATGCGTTTGCCTCAAGGTTTCACAAAACCATCAGAAAGACAAGTTGCTCTTCTGAAAAGATCCTTGTATGGGCTAAAACAAGCACCACGAGCATGGTTTGACAAATTCAAGGATGCTTTACTCAAGCTGCAGTTTCAACAGAGTCCTTATGATCCATCCTTGTTTTTGCATCCCACATCAACAGGAATCACCATCCTTCTAGTCTATGTAGACGATATCATCATCACTGGCACAGATACTGCCACGATTCAAGATCTCCAATTTTCTCTGCATCAATCTTTTCATATGAAGGATCTTGGCCCTCTGCAATATTTTTTGGGATTGGAAGTTCATCACTCTGAGAAGGGGTTGATTTTACATCAACATAAGTATACTATGGACTTAATTGAATCCGCAGGCCTGTCAAACTCCACCCCTGTGGATACTCCTCTGGAATTGAATCTCAAACTCCATAGTGACAGTGGTGATCCCCTGTCTGATCCAACATATTATCGCCAGCTTGTCGGTAGTCTTATATATTTGACTACTACTCGTCCTGACATCAGTTATGCAGTCAACTTGATGAGTCAGTATATGACCAAGCCCCATCATCTCTATTTAGCAGCAGTTCGGCGCATTATTCGTTATCTTCTTGGCACTTCTCACAGAGGCTTGTTTTTTTCCTGTTGGCTCTAAGATGACATTGACTGCCTATTCTGATGCTGATTGGGCAGGTTGTCCTGATACTCGTCGGTCCACCACGGGCTGGTGCATGTTCTTAGGTGATGCTCTTATTTCCTGGAAAGTGAAGAAACAGGACAGAGTTTCAAAATCATCAACTGAGGCAGAACTTTACGCTTTTATCTTTTTCATCTCTCAAACTCGATGATTCCTGGGAACTTCTTTGCATGCATATTCAACTTTTTGAAAGGACATATGCTTTCAAGAATTATTCTTGGGTCTCTATGGTGCTTTAGGGCCTGAAAAGGGTCTCACTACTTGATGCCTATCCTGCCTTTAACTTTTCTGTGCTTTTGAATATCCACAAGGTGAATATATTATTTTGTCTTTTTGGTGTTCAAGACTTAAAGAAGGATGTCTAGGTTTTCAACAAAAAAAGGTCCAGGTTTGATGCCTTCCCTGTCTTTAATAGTGACATTCCTGGGTTGTTCCTTTGTTTCAGTTGAAAGATGTAGTAGTAGTTCATAGTACATCTTCTTTTTCTTTGTGTTTGTTGCATCAAGTGAAATTTCAAATTTTAATACCTTCCGTGCGTGAAACTCAGTGTTTATTTTCTCCATAATTTAGTCTTTGTTCTTTTAGCCATTTGTTGTAGCAGGATTCTCTGGCCTCTGAATCTAAAGTGTTTTCTCTCTAAAATATTAGCATGTCCCACTTGTGTCTTTCTTTCTTTATTTATTTCAATAGAAAATTTGTAGATATATAAAATATCTTCTCAATTAGGAAAAGACAAGAAACTCCTAATAGCATTTAAAAAAACAAACAGAGCAGAAGCAAAATTCTGAATTTTGTTACTTTTGTGATATATGTTGATGCAGATTGAGCTGGGAATTCTGAATTTTGTTACTTTTGTGATATATGTTGATGCAGATTGAGCTGGGTTACTTCTCATAGGAAATCAGTGTAAGTCTTTTTATGCATGTTTAAAGATAAATCTAGGACATGATTCTTTTTACATCAACCATGTTCACATTGATATTAATAATGAATATAATATTAATGGAGACTGGGTTTGTTTATTAAATCACTGGAGATAAACTTCAGGTTTCTGTACTTTTGTTGGGCTTGGTTTCAGGTTTGAGTCATATTCTTTCTCCATAGGTACTGGAGTGGAGTATTCATCTCCCTTTATTTAAGAAAAAGTGTGTTCAAGTGGAATGTTCTGTTATGGCTCATGGTATTTGTAAGTTATGACCAAAGAAGTTACTGACATAGTTAGCTAGAGATTATGGTATCATTTCTGATGAAGCTTAAGATTGGTAATATGGCAACTAATACATTCATATCTCCTTTATCACGGCTTAGGTCTCTATTCAAATGGCTAAAGCTATATTATGTTCTTGGGCTTACTTTATTTTTCTCTTTCCAATCACAGGTTCCAATTTTGTTAGATTTGACAAGCAAGCAAATGTATTTCAATTTTCAGCAACATTCTTCTCGCCACTGCTCATTCTCTGGAGTTTTCTTTATTGCGAGTATTTTTACTGCAACCGATTCTGTAGAAGTTAGATTTTTCTTAATAACAAGTTACTAATTATTTAATAACAAGTTACTAATTATTGTTTATTGTCCGGGTATTATTGATACATTGCACTTAATTCTCTTTCGAGCATAACATGATATTTTACTGTTTGAATTGTTATTTCTTTTTAGTAGAGTTGCTATTTTACTTCTCTTCCTATGAGAGTAATTTACTAATTTCACTTATACATTTGCTGATCTTCGAAAGTTGAAAGACAACTATTCAAATCTCAGTGTGTATTCCCTACTAATCCAAACATTTGTAGTGCGAATGCAGTCAGTGTTTTTAGTGATCACTCACTAGATTTTCATTTTAGCTTTTTTCTTTTTTAACAAATGAATGCCTATTTGGATGACGTATTGCATGTTAATGAAATTTGCTCAACACTATTGTCAAAACATTAATTTTTTCAAATTATGGCAATTTGTTTCCTCTTCCATTCCTTATTAATTTATTTTTGAAAGATAATAAAACCAGTTTTCAAAGTGAACATGAAAAATATAGCAAATGCAAGACCAACAAAGATGAAAGAGAAAGTATTGATAAACCTTCACCTTTCAATTGTGTAATTTTTTAATCCTCCTAAAACAAAAGGTTAAGGTTGTTTGAATGGTATTCTTCATTTGAAAAATAAAATAAAATTTGCTGTTTTAAAAAAGAGAGTGAATGGAACTTTAACTTCTGTAAAAATTTAGGAGAGTCATATCTTAGCATCTTAATCATACACCTCACCACACCCCTAGAGTCTTCTTGGTTCACCATAGGGAGTCAGAAGCAACTTCATATTCCCTTCTTTTCTTCAAGAAGCAATACTTGTGATTTCATCTTATCCAATTCACTATAAATCTATGATTCAATGTATGTATCAGCAATAAAGAGTAATTTTAGTGTTTGTTGCTCAGAGAATATCAATATGGCAATTGAAAGTTGATCCAATGATGACACCGGCAGATATATGCAAGGTTCAGCTCTTCTATATGGAATTGTTTCATATTGATTTTGCTTTTCCTTCTTTTTTTAAAAATTATGCACGGATTACAAGTTTATTGAATAGAGGAATTATAAGATTGCTAAGATACTCCCAGTCCAATTGAAGGGTCTATGATAATCGTGCTCATTTCAATTACCTTGGTACTGGATTCATTTAAATTTTGACAAGCCTCTTCAGAATATATGCTACAAATTTGATTAGGTTTTTGAAATGTTCACCTTTTTTATATGATCAAATTTTTTAAGCTAGATTCACTAGCTGTATTATTCAAAAAAAAAAAAAAAAAAAAAGCTAGATTCACTTGATAGATTCTGATGTTTTGCTAATGAAATGCTTTGTTGAATTCTGTTTCCAAGATTTCAAAGTACTTATATTAATAAAATGTTTTGTTGAGATATCTACTAGAATTCTATTTAATCATTTTTAAACATGACTTTCACTCCACACAACATGTGTGAAACCAGGCTTATGGATCTTAATTTGGATTGACTGTGAGGGGAATAAGATGAATGGCTAAGGAGTGGACAAGTAAACTTACAATGTGACACCACTTCCAGCGACTCCACATTCCGAGTGACTTTCATTGTTTCAAACATGTACAGTGTAAAGTGGGCCCAAGTTTGTAAAAATCCAAACTATTGATTTTCTTTAATAGACAATCCAAACTTCTGATTTTCTTTGTAGATTGAAAGTCATTAACTACATCAGAAATTCACCATATCAATAGGACAAAGCTAAGACAACATTGACAATAATAATGCAATAGGTTGTCCCTATTCTAGATGTCCATGGAGTTATTAAGAAAACAAGTCAATCAACAGAAAAAAAAAAAAAAAAGTGAGGAAATACGCCAGCCAGTTTTATATATAACTTAATTGATTCCCCTAGAGAATAATTTATACCTAACTACAAAGCAGTTGATCACCAGATGTAATGTATAATTTAAGCACTTAAGAACTTTGACTTTCCTTTCTCTTTTTTTTTTTCTAATGAAATAATTCAAGAACTCAAACTTTACATTACATGTAACACACATACCTCTCCAATGGTTTTGTTGTAATGCTTTTTCATTATGATGGAGAGGTTGATGCATGAAGAGATCTACCATGGAGAAAAAGTGTCATACATGTATCTGCGGCCAATCAAATGAAATGGTAAACAGTTTGTTCATGAACCATAGTTGAGGTTTTATTTTTCTTTTTATGTAATTAGGCCTAAGTGGTCCCTATATTTGTATTACTAATTTGATGTAGGTGGTTTGCCAAGCGTTTCTTGGTTGCTCATGAGAAGAAAATACAACTCTTTGTGAAATAGATGAACCAATATTTTTTTACTTGATATCATGTTAATCATGTTACCTATATGAGAGTCTCGTGCATTTGATACTTCCATATTAAAAAGTGTGATACTCACACAGGGACCGATGGCTATAATATTTTGATTGTGTTGTATATAGGTGTCAAGGAGTTTTGTTATGATTGCTTGAATTTATCTGTATTTCACATACCATATTGCTTAAATTATGTGGCTATAACATTGATTGGTATTCATCCTGAGTGGAGTTGGATTTCTTGGAATTTAGGATAAGGATAGGCTATGGTGGTTTTATCATCACCTATCAGATGGAAAATTGTAGATAAGTTTTATTCAAGGTAATTGAATATCATATATTGTGTTTGTATTGATTGTCATATATTTGCTTGAAATGGTCGTGCGTGTACACAGAAGTCCTAACCCGTGAAGCAGACACATTAAAGGCTTATGAACTAAAAAAAGATAACATTTTTTGACACTGAAAATGAAGAAGTGAGGACGTGATGGATTTTCGAATCATCGAAAACATGGTTTTAAGTCGGATTGAGTCAAAAAGGTAATCTCTAATCTTCTTTTGACTCTATTTCCCCAAAAGGAAATCCAACTAGGAGATGACAAACCAAATCAACACTTGTCATGATCTATTTTTGAATGAATATGAACTAATAATATCATTTTAATATCAACTACGTACAACGCACGTGCTCTCCACTAGCAATGCATTGTAGTTTCTTTTGGAAATTAGTTAGGGATCCTACATGGTAATTTGTTTAACTATTTTTTAAATGTTTCATTTCAATTTTTGTTATTATATGGTAAAAAGTCAATATTCTACGTCTCTGTCATCCTTTGTTTTTGTGTTGAAAAATGCCTTCTTTTTTTTTTTGCTGAAAGCAAATTAGTATATTTAGACCCACCAATATATTGGCATTATTATTTCTGCATTATATGACAGGCTATCCTTGTATGTGTTCCAATACGTGCATTAAGAAGTTTACCTCAAGAATGCTTGCTGACGACGTATTAAAAAATATATGCCGAGTCTCCACCACTTTGTTAAATATTATTCCAATATTTCTCATTTGCTTAGTTTTCCATTGTAGAAAATTAGTAAATATGACTTGTAATGAATGTAGTCCAAGACTTAGCAGTCAACACCATGAACAAAACAATTGACAGCAAACTCTGGTCACTGATTCAGAAAGTTCAAGAAACTGTTGTCATAAGTGCGTCTCTATTGGTTTTGTTCTCTCTCTTTCAATTGAATGTGTCCAATTTTTCCAATAGTTCTCACCGTTAGGTAAATGCAGCTTTAAACTCTTTTTTTTTTCAAATATTCTTTATCTTCTCTGTATGTTTTCTAATTTGCGTTGTTGTAACTTTTCCAAAAAGAATTCTCTTTAACTTCTCTGCATGTTTACTAATACGAGTATCTATCCTCCTCACCCTTTTGGTATCTCATTCTGTCACGTACTGATATTTTGCTCTCTTTTGGGTTTATTCAATTGCTCTTGATGCTCTAGGATGGATTTTTTTAGGGTTTTCTGGGGCTTGTGAGTTTCAATTTGATTTTCACTTTTAGATATCATGTGACTAAGAGAAGTACAAAAAATATCTATAAGTTCTAATTTCATAGGAAGGGAGGTTTTTCTCTTTTTTTCTTTTTTCCCCTTTTTTGGTGATGACTCTTAATATGGTGATCATCTTTTCTTGGTTTTTTCTCAAAAGATTGCATCTTTTAATATTATTTGAGTTAAACTTGAGTTGGTCTATTATCTCATTTAATTAGCTGATGAAAATACCTGAAAAGATGTGCAGTTAACAACTGGTGTTTGGGATGGATTCAGGGTCTTGGATTTGAATTTGTGCATTCGAGGTAATTTTTTTTTTTAATTTTGTGATTTAGAATTTTTAATTGAGATAGAAGAAATTAAAAGTTTGGCATATGTGAGTGACAACTGAGCTTGAAAATTCATCTAATGGGGTTAGGAAATTTGATTTAACTTATTCTGGTTTGAAAGGTTTCAAGTTATGGTTTTGAGTTTTTTGAATTGTAGACTTCTGGTTTTGGATCTTTTTTTTTAATTTTGAATTTGGACGGTTGAGACTTTGATTTTAAACATTTTTCCCTTTTGAATTTGGGATTTTGTTATTCTTCATTTGGGCATTGGAGTTTGGGATTGGGTGTCTTGACTCTTGAGTTGGAGGTTAGGAAATTGAGAAATTCAAATGATTGACAATTAGGGTTTGAACATTGGAGATTCATTTGCGTTGGTGTTTTTTTTTTTTTCCTGTTTCTTGAATTTGGTATTGGGTTATTGAGAAATCCCACATGGTTAACAATTGGAGCTTGAGATATGGATACATGGTCTTGGATTTTAAATTTGGGTATTGCATATAATGATTTGATGATTTTCTTTCTTCTTTTTATAAATTTTATGATATAGTGACACTTAGGCTTCAAAATATGGTCTAAAGGTTTTGATTTGTGTTTTGGATTTTTTTAAATTGTAAATTTCTGGTTTTTTATGTTGGGTTTTGGATTTGGACAATTGAGATTTTGATTTGAAGTTATTGTTGTTGTTGTTGTTGTTTGTAATACGAACTAAAAATATGATATTGTTCATGATAATTCTTCTTTGATTCTTTGTAATTTCATTTTCTTTTTATCCGTTGTTTGGTTTGTTTATATTTGATTTATGTTCCTTTTGACAGAAGATTGATTTTTGGGTGTTTCAGCTCACGCTTTTGTGTTGTGATCTCAATTCCAAGCATTTCGTGCATGAATTGTTGGAGGAACAAAAACTCCTTGCCTTGCTTCATGTTCTTCTATATGAAAAAGAAGCCTTTCTAATGGTAGCCTCTTGACAACTTCAAACTTTCTATATTATCCATTCTGGAGATATTAGGAGAAATGCACTTCTACTAGGGTCAACGAACAAACCAGCAGTTCAATACTAGCAAAACCCCGTGGATAACCACGAAACCACCAAATGCACAGACTGATCTGAATTATTTTTAATAAATTTATTAATTAGTAAACTTGGGAGTCCTTTTTTTTTGTTGCTAATTTGATGTTTATGTTTTTTTCCAAATGTTTTATTCTTTAAGTGAGGCATGAATTGATTAAGAAAGATCAAATGATCATATACCCAACAAATTGACCTAATATATTTAAGTGTGACCAAGATTAATGGGGTCCATCATCTCTATTCTAACCGTTCATAGAATCATATGATGCGGGCAGGGACCCATTAATTGATTGATAAAGATCAAATGATCAAATGATCATAGACCTCTCAAATTGACCAAACCTAACCTATTTAAGTGGGACCCCCAAGATGAATGGGGTCTACCATCTATATTCTAACCGTCCATAAAACCATATTATGCGGGATGGGACCCATGAATTGATTAAGAAATATCAAATGATCAAATGATCGTAGACCTAACAAATTGACCTAATGTATTTAAGTGGGACCCGGATGAATAGGGTCCACCATCTTTATTCTAACCGTCCATAAAATCAAATGATGGGGGCCGGGACCCAATATTAATTGATTGATAAAGATCAAATGATCATAGACCTCTTAAATTGACCAAACCTAGCCTATTTAAGTGGTACCCCCAAGATGAATGGGGTCCACCATCTATATTCTAACCGTCCATAAAATCATATGATGCGGGCTGAGACCCATGAATTGCTTGATAAAGATCAAATGATCATAGACCTCACAAATTGACCAAACCTAACCTATTTAAGTGGAACCCCCCAGATGAATGGGGTCCACCATCTCTATTCTAACCGTCCATCAAACCATATTATGCGGGATGGGACCCATGAATTGATTAAGAAAGATCAAAGGATTAAATTATCGTAGACCTAACAAATTGACCAAATATTTTTAAGTGGGACCCAGATGAATGGGGTCCACCATCTTTATTTTAACCGTCCATAAAATTAAATGATGCGGGCCGGGACCCATGAATTGATTGATAAAGATCAAATGATCAAATGATCATAGACCTCTCAAATTGACCAAACCTAACCTATTTAAGTGGGACCCCCAAGATGAATGGGGTCCACCATCTATATTCTAACCATCCATGAAACAATATGATGCGGGATGGACCCCATGAATTGCTTGATAAAGATCGAAGGATCAAATGATCATAGACCTCACAGATTGACCAAACATAACCTATTTAAGTGGAACCCCTAAGATGAATGGGGTCCACCATCGCTATTCTAACCTTCCATAAAATCATATTATGCGGGATGGGACCCATGAATTGATTTAAAAAGTTCAAAGGATCAAATGATCGTAGACCTAAAATATTGACCAAATATTTTTAAGTGGGATCCAGATGAATGGGGTCCACCATCTTTAGTCTAACCGTCCATAAAATCAAATGATGTGGGCCGGGACCCATGAATTGATTGATAAAGATCAAATGATCAAATGATCATAGACCTCTCAAATTGACCAAACCTAACCTATTTAAGTGGGACCCCCAAGATGAATGGGGTCCACCATCTATATTCTAACCATCCATGAAACAATATGATGCGGGATGGACCCCATGAATTGCTTGATAAAGATCGAAGGATCAAATGATCATAGACCTCACAAATTGACCAAACATAACCTATTTAAGTGGAACCCCCCAGATGAATGGGGTCCATCATCTCTATTCTAACCATCCATAAAACCATATTATGCGGGATGAGACCCATGAATTGATTTAAAAAGTTCAAAGGATCAAATGATCGTATAGCTAAAAAATTGACCAAATATTTTTAAGTGGGACCCAGATGAATGGGTTCCACCATCTTTATTCTAACCGTCCATAAAATCAAATGATGCGGGCCGAGACCCATGAATTGATTGATAAAGATCAAATGATCATACACCTCTCAAATTGACCAAACCTAATCTATTTAAGTGGGACCCCCAAGATGAATGGGTCCACCATCTATATTCTAACCGTCCATGAATTAATTTGATGTGGGCTGGGACCCATGAATTGCTTGATAATGATCAAAGTATTAAAGAGAGATTTTAGGGGGGAGAGATGGGGAAATTTTAGATGGAGAATGAGAGATTTTAGGGATTGCATTAGCAGAACACCATTCTAGGCTGGTTGCTGCCACGTGTCCCTCTCCAAGACATGCCAGGTGTCCTCCTCCAGGAATTCTCATGAAGGGTATACATCCCTTTAGTAATATAGACTAGCAAAGTCCCGTGGATAACCACGAAACCACCAAATGCACAGACTGATATGAATTATTTTTAATAAATTTATTAATTAGTAAACTTGTGAGTCCTTTTTTTTGTTGCTAACCGTCCATAAAATCAAATGATGCGGGCCGGGACCCATGAATTGATTGATAAAGATCAAATGATCATAGACCTCTCAAATTGACCAAACCTAACCTATTTAAGTGGGACCCCAAAGATGAATGGAGTCCACCATCTATATTCTAACCATTCATGAAACCATATGATGCGGGCTGGGACCCATGAATTGCTTGATAAAGGTCAAAAGATCAAATGATCATAGACCTCACAAATTGACCAAACCTAACATATTTAAGTGGAACCCCCCAAATGAATGGGGTCCACCATCTCTATTCTAATCGTCCATAAAATCATATTATGTGGGATGAGACCCATGAATCGATTAAGAAAGATCAAGGGATCAAATGATCATAGACCTAACAAATTGACTAAATATTTTTAAGTGGGACCAGATGGATGGGGTCCACCATCTTTATTCTAACCGTCCATAAAATCAAATGATGCGGGCCGGGACCCATGAATTGATTGATAAAGATCAAATGATCATCCACCTCTCAAATTGACCAAACCAAACCTATTTAAGTGGGACCCCCAAGATGAATGGGGTCCACCATCTATATTCTAACCATCCATGAAATAATATGATGCGGGATGGACCAATGAATTGCTTGATAAAGATCAAATGATCAAATAATCATAGACCTCACAAATTAACCAAACATAACCTATTTAAGTGGAACCCCCCAGATGAATGGGGCCCACCATCTCTATTCTAACCGTCCAAAAAAGCATATTATGCAGGATGGGACCCATGAATTGATTTAAAAAGATCAAAGGATCAAATGATCGTAGACCTAAAAAATTGACCAAATATTTTTAAGTGGGACCCAGATGAATGGGGTCCACCATCTTTATTCTAACCGTCCATAAAATCAAATGATGCGGGCCGGGACCCATGAATTGATTGATAAAATAATTTTAATCAAATCACGAGGGTGTGACAGAAATGTCTTGCTAGATGTGTAGATGATATCCAAATGGATAAAAAACAGAGATCTCCCCTGAATCACAATGGATCCATGTAGGTTTGCACACATTCTGATCAATTGAGCCCACAATCGACCACTCTATTTGTTTCTTTTTTTTTAAGCCATTAAAATTTGTGGGTTCCTGTTGAATTGGTTAGGATGATCAGTGGGTCCCAACCTTGACAGAGATGTAGGCCCCAAGTGGGCCCCACAGAGAGCACAGATTTCTACTATGGAATTAAGGATTATATTTCAATCTTTTACAATTTGGGATTTTCCTTTTCCCCATTTTGTGTGGTTGTCTTGGAAGTAAAATTTTAGATGGAGAATGAGAGATTTTAGGGATTGCATTAGCATGGAGAAGGAGAGATTTTAGGGAGGGAGAGATGGAGAAATTTTAGATGGAGAATGAGAGATTAGCAGAATACCATTTTAGGCTGGCTGCTGCCAAGTGTCCATCTCCAAGACATGCCAAGTGTCCTCCTCCAGGAAGTGTATACATCCCTTTAGTAATATAGATGGTAGGCATCTGGAGTCCCTGACTACAATATTAGATTAACTCCTATTTTGGTTTTTACCCAAAAGTTTTTTTACTAATTTTCAAGTCTATATTGAACTTCGTAAGGGAGGAAATTTCTCATCAAGCCTATAAATGTTACTGCTCAGTTACCTTGGTACCATATTCATTTGGATATTACATTTTTGACTCAATCTGACTTAAAACCATGTTTTCAATGATTGAACAATCCATCACTTCCTCACTTCTTCATTTTCAGTGTCTACAAATCTTACCCTTTTTGTAGTTCCTAAGCCTTTAATGTGTCTGCTTCAAGAGTAACGCGCAGACCATTTCAAACAGACATATGGCAACCAATACAAACACAATATATGATTTACCTTGAATAAAATTTATATACAATTTTCCATCTAATCGGTGGTGATAAAACCACCATAGCCTATCCTTATCCTAAAGTCCAAGAAATCCAACTCCACTCATTATGAATAGCTATAAATCTTACATACACATAAAGCAACATGATATGTAAAATACAGAAAAATTCAACCATTCACAACAAAACTCCTTGACACCTATATATAACACAATCAAAATATTATAGCCATCGGTCCTTGTGTGGGTATCACACTTTCTAATATGAAAGTATCAACTGCACGAGACACTCATATAGGCAAAATAAAATTTACATGATATGAAGCAAAAAAATATTGGTTCATCTATTTCTCAAGTTTTAGTTTCTTCTCATGAGCAACCAAGAAACGCTTGGAAATCCACCTCCATCAAATTAGTAATATAAATATAGGGATCATTGAGGCATAATTAAATAAAAAGAAAAATAAAACCCCAAGTATGGTTCATGAACAAATTATTTACCATTTCATTTGATTGGCCGCAGATACATGTATAACACTTTTTCTCCATGGTAGATCTCTCCATGCATCTACCTCTCCATCATAATGAAAAAGCATTACAACAAAACCATTAGGGAGGTATGTGTGTTGCATGTAATGCAAAGTCTGAGTTCTCGAGTTATTTCATTATAAAAAAAAAAAACAGAGACAGAGAGAAAGGAAAGAAAGTTCTCAAGTCCTTAAATTATACATTACAATCTGGTGATCTCTTGCTTTGTATTTAGGTATAAAGTATTCTCTAGGGGCATCAATTAAATTAAATATAAAAAGTTGCTGGCGTATTTTATCACCTTTTTTTTTTTCCTGTTGATTGGTTTGTCTTTTTAACTCCATTGACATCTAAAATAGGGACTACCTATTGCATTATTATTGTCAATGTTGTCGTAGCTTTGTCCTATTGATATGATGTATTTCTGATGTAGTTATTAACTTTCAATATACAAAGAAAATCAAAAGTTAGGATAGTCTATTAAAGAAAATCAATAGTTTGGATTTTTTCCAAACTTGAGCCCGCTTTACACTGTACATGTTTGAAAAAATGAAAGTGTCTCGGAATGTGGAGTCACTGCAAGTAGTGCTGTCAAAATGCCACACGACCCGTTAACAAGACATGAACCCACACGAATACACAATATTAATGGGTTCGGGTGGCCTCTTAATGGGTTGACTTTTTTATTTCCAGGCAAATCCAAAGGAGTCACTTATAGTAAAGAAGATATCATCAAATTGTTTCTCATGTACACCCAATAGTTCTATCTTCTATCATGTTTCTCATTAAAATTTGTGTCATTTGAATTGATGGTTTATGAGCAATTTATATTCCTTCACTTAAATGAGTGCTTTATGGCAGGGATGACTTGAGCAAAGAATATAAAGAGGCTAATTAAGATTAAAAAAGTGTTTTAAACTGTAAAACATCTAACATTCACCATTCATTCCTTTTGATGGGTTCCATTCACATTGCTATCAATTGTCATGAAACTATGGTGGTTAAATCTTCTCTTTGATTAGTAAACAAATGGTTGCAAAGAACGGGGTTCAGAAGTGGAAATCCATGACAGATGAAGTAAGCACCATGTTTCCTCATTCATTTTCTTTTTTCGGATGCTACTTTGTGATTACACTGCTGACGTATTTTGATTTTGTTACTATAAAACCCAAGAAAAAAGAAACCTTGGACAGGTCCTTGGAAAGTTATGGAAAGTTATGGAAAAATATAATGCTCGAAACTAACATGTATGTACCTCTTTGTTGATGAATTCAATTGTTGTACACTTGGGATTCTTGTGTATGGCTGCACTGTCATGATCTATTCATTTTTCGCTGGAGCAAGTGATCTTAGATTTGAGAGGACTAGAGGAGACTTGGAGTTGGGGGTTTGCCAGATGGTGCTACTTTGCGAGATAAGTTTTTCTAAATGTATGAATAAAATTTTAAGATTAATTTTAAGACATTGTAAAACTCATAAATTTATGACAATAATATGCATAGTAGAGGCCACGTGCTCAAATTATTCTTGAAGTTACTATTGTGTGCATTGACCATGATGATGTTGATTCCTTTTTCCAAGGTGCCTTTGCTGTAGTTTAAAGGTCATTTAATATTTTAATTACTGCAACTTAGTGTGATCATTTTACATGTAAGAAATTGTTTCTTTGTTTTGAGCTTTTAGGTTTTTTAACTAGCCACTATATGTTCAATCTTTTTGATGATGGTAAATATGTCACTATGACACAAAGCCTCGCAAAGCACGTATTCTTTCTTTCTTGTTTTTCTGTTTTTTTTCCCACATTCTGTGTTGTGAATCATAATCAATGTAATTTTGAGAATGACTTGGGGCACATAATTCAAAAGAAAAAAGTATTATAAATGTTGGCATCCCTCAAGTGTTGTCCAAGCATGCCCAATACTTGACTATGTCAATTCTTTCATCATCATGCACACTTGATTAAGCCATTCTTTTTGGTTAAGTACATGCTTTTTTTTTGTTAAGTACATGCTTCTTTTTTTTTTGGTTAAGTACATGCTTATTGCATTTAGAAGTGCCAGTTCTTTTCCTTATAAAGCAATTGTTGACTGTCAAATATTATTAATTTGATGTAGTTGGCCTACCTGCAATTCTGTTGACTAGACAACTGTATGTTTAACCTTTCTCATGACAGTAAACATGTCACAACCACACTTTCATTCTCTCACTTACAACTACATGCAACGCACGTACTTTCCACTAGTTCTCTCTTAAAAGTTAAAATTAGATGGACTATGCATTTTTAGAAAGAGCAGATGTATGACGAACTGTAACGAACTATTCACTTTTGAAAAATCGAATTTGGGCAAATCGAACTCCAAATTGTTTGATTTGCACAGAACAGAATTCGACTCTTCTCTCATCAAACTACGTAACTATGGGCAAAACTACCAGTGTGATTCCTTCAATTAGATTTGGATAAATTCTGTGTAACCTTTATGGGTGTCCACTCTTCTGATTTGTCAGGTTTTCTCTATATCCACTATCATTAGGAATTAGGAGGGAAAATCCATGATAGTGCTATCCGCTTCTCTTATCTTTCGCTAGCCCAGTCAGTATATACTCTGTCAATAAGGCAGAGATGGAAGCATTAAGAATTGGCCTTCGAGAAGTTCCTAGATTGAATCTTTGTTGGAACTAGAAAATCCCGTGTGCAGTGTTGCACCGTTAGTCATGGCTACAGCAAAAAAAGGCATTATGCAGGATCACTTACCCAAAGCCAAAAGCACATAACCGAAAGATCTTCCAAAGTTGATGGAAGGCATCTTTTTAACTTCCTATGGTAAACATTTTAAGTTCATCAATAAAACCTAGGGCTTGTTTCTTTACTGGAATTCCTGTTTGGAGAATTTTGAAATTCCCAGACATGGTGGAATTCCTGAATGCTCCCCTGTACTTGAGCATCCAGAAATTCCACCAAAAAACAAAGGGTGGAATACCTGGAGTCCCAAAGGTCATTTGAGGTCATTTATGTGGTTGGAAAACATGACATTTTCAAATGCCGGGGGATGTCAAGTCATGCCCAAAAGACCCCAACATGGCAAATTCTTGTCAGAAATTCCTGTAAAGAAACAGGCCCTAATTATTCAAAAAGAATAGCAGCAGTAATCAAGTAATGTAGTTAAGCACGTCAAAGTGGAATCCATCCATCGAAAACTTCGATTTAAGGATGGAAGCAAATCACATGCAAGCTATGATGCCCAGATACAGCATGGATACAGCAGGGACAAACCTGGACATGGCAAGGACACATTTTATGCTTAAAAAGTGGACTATTGGATACGATATGACATGATGCGTTGCACATTTCAAAGCATCTGTGCTTCATAGCACAAGAGCATTTAAAGATGTCAATACCTCATTTGCCTCCAGTTCCACACCAATTGAACCAGTGATATAGGCAAGAGAAACCTCCATTTTCGAGAGTGACAGATCAGGATGTACACTTGTCGTTCCATTAGAATACACAACTTCAACAGGTATGACCTCGAACTTTCTTTCACAGTATATTGAAAACATAGTAACCTGAAAAAACAAAAAAAAACAAAAAAAAAAAAAAAACAAAAGTACAAAGAAACAATTAAGCACAAAATAATAACATCTAGACGAAGTTAAGCCTCAACTAACAGTACTCGTACAGGAAACTACTTACGATTGTGTTCAATACAATTTTGGCCTTCGTCAAATCAGTAGCTGTGCATTCAATGAACACATTCTTTGTCTTTAGAGTGATTGCCGAGTGTGCACCATTGATAATAGGGTGTAAAGATAAAACCGTTCTGCAGGAAATTAAAGAGAAAATCTTAAATCCAAAAGAAACATAAAAAAAGCTAAGGTGATTAGCCAACTTTCACATGAATTGATGGAAATGTCAGCAAACTAGGTCCAAACTTCTAACTTCCAAACCACTACGCACCCTGGAAAGGATAGACTATGACAAATTGAATGAATCTTTATTTTTTAACACAAGGATAAGTGCCTCCAAATCACAAGAGTATGGATGCAAGTCCATTTAAAGGTAATTCAAACTGTTGATCTGATGGGCCCAGTGTGACTTAACCATGCCCCATATTGGAAGGTTCTAGATATCCAAGTTTTGGTCCTTTTTTATCTTGAACATGGACAGTTACAGTGTTCTTAGAAACTAACTGCCTTTAAGCCATTGATCTTAGGATTGACTTATCTGGAAAATGTTGGGACATAGTAGTCCACCAAACTTCCAAAGAAGCACCAGTCGGGAACAGTAGCGGTGTTCATGGGCTGGGGGGCTGGGCTGGGGAACCTCCAGGCCTAGCCTGACTTTAAAAACATGCATTCAAGCCCAACCCTAGCCCGATACAGGCCAAAGTGATTGTAGCCCGGCCAGCCTAAAAAAGTTAAGCCCGAGCACGACCCATCTAATTAATCGGGCCATATCCCCATTACATGCACTTCGTTTTCTTCAAAGGGTACTCAGAAAAATTAATGTTAGTGATCTTTGGAAGAGAAGAGGGAGAAATGAGGGAACCCAGACAGCAACTTAAAAGCACAATCCTCTTAGGAAGGGTTTTCTTTTGGGAAAATGAAAAGCCATCTTAGTAAATAAGAAAGAGTGACACAGGAGAGTGTGAGTTTGATAGTTCGATCCAAAGGATCATATGATGGATCAAGCCCTCGAGTATTGGGATTGATTTGATTGGTCAAATGGGGCCTCGTTCCACCTTATCAAGGACTTGAACGAGAAGAATGAGCAAAACTCTAAGCTCGATGGTCAGGACAGAGCCAAGATAAATTTCAATGAAAATTGTAAATCTCTTGAAATTAAGAAGACCATCAAGTCCGGTCAGTTTTGGCCCATTTGGATCAATACACAAAAGGTAGCTTGACCCGATATCATCAAGTGGTGGGTCCTAGATATCCACAACCCGTGGGTCCCACAGCCTCTAAAGCAGATACAATAAATCTGCGTACAAATTTCCGCATGATTCAATTATTTTCTTTCCTACATTTTAGCTGGTTGAGATGGTAATAGTCTGTTAGGATTAAAAGGCATTTTATTATGGGACGTCACTATGAATAAGTAGGATAAATAGCTAGATTATCAATGATGATTTTTAGTCCCTACAATTGTGCAAGAAGATCCATACAACTGCTGGGAAGTTTCCTACTTGGTTATTCCCATAAGTATTCCATGTTGACTCTTAAAATGAGCAAGAATAGTTGGATTATCTAAAGCCATCAAGTGGGTCCATGCCAACCCAAAAAATGACGTTCAATTACAAATCTCTTTCTTTGTTTGGTTTCTTTATTTTCATTCCTTCCTAGTTTGAATGTATTAGGATTCTGATTTTCATTATTCTTAAAATCTTGATGGATAGCTAGGATTTCATTAGGGTTTTATGTTTACGCTTTATATATCATTGTAAGGGACTATAAAAAATAGAAAAAAAAAAAAACTAGCCTTGTTGATATTTTTATTATTCAAATAAAACTGCTTGTTAGCAATTTTCTATTGAAAGCTTCTATTGGCACCGAAGATTTTACTCTCCCCACCACACAAGAAGACAAAAAAAATATTTTTTTTCCTAAACTAACACCCCCCGCCCCCCCCCACCCCCTCCCCCGCCCCGAAACCACCACCCCCACCCTCCAGTCTCCGGCGGGGAGGGGAGGAGGGAGGCCGGCTCCCTATTTCTTCTTCCTCCCCCTCTATTTTCTCTCCCTCTCCTTCCTCTTCTCTCTCCCTCCCCCTCCCAGTTGCCAGCGGGGAGGGAGATCGGTCGCCAACAGGCGGAAACCATGCTGCAGCCCCGCTCCCTCCCCGCCGACGCATGGGAGGGGGAGGGAAGGAGGGGGAGGGAAGAGGGAGAGAAAGAGGGTGAGAAAGAGGGAGGCCGGCTGTTCTCCCTCCCCGCCGGAAACTGAGAGGGTGGGTTGGGGGGGGGGGGGGGGTGGGGTGCGGGGGAGGGAGGGAGGGTGGAGGGAGAGGGAGGAGGGGGGACGGGTAGTTTAGGAAAAAAAAATGAATTTTTTTTTTGTGTAGTGGGGAAATAAGTTTTCCCAGTGCCAATAGAAGCTCTCTTTTTAATTTCTTCTCCCTCGGTTGAGCAAGTCCCATTGGATTGAAGATCTTTATGGTGGATTCCGCAACCTCTGGTAAGCGAATCCTTATTTTCTCCTTGATTGCTGTTTGATTCTTGTTGATTGAAGACTAGGGCATTGTGGGTATTGTGGGTTCACCATCAATCAGCGTTTCAGCTTCCCTCACTGCATCATTTGGTATTAGAAGTGACGGATTCACAACACAAATTGTAGGATTGATTCGTGCTCTAATACCCAATTTTCATAAATTGATGAAGATTAAGAAAATTGATTATTTATTGCTTAGGACGGTTGTGATCAAGCATGCGGAACACACGCTTGTAATGGGCCAAAAGGATCGATTGGATCTCAAACAATACCCAATTATTTAAGAAACTCAAGATCAGGGGTTTTTTGGAGAATAAGATAGAAGACGGACTGTTTTGCAATTTGTCCAGAAACTTCATATCATAATAAGAAAAAAAGGCAGTCACGTGCAAGTTTTTTGAAGCTACAGTAAATGGGTCAAAACTGACCCAATCTAAGAAATAAAGGCACCGGCAGTTTCGCCCAGCAGCCCACTTCAAAATCATTCAAGTGCTTTGATCAAAGGAGGGATCATGTGGGCCTCACGGCAGTTCTACTCCCAGACTTCAGAAATGACCCAAATTCTGAAAATCAGAGAATTTCTCCATGTCTTCTAGGATTTTCTAGATGTTTTTTTGTTTAGAAATTGTGTTGGGTTTTTATTTGTACTAGGATTCTATTATGGTAAGAGTTTTAGGGTTTTAGGGAGGTTTTTAGCATTATATAATGGTGTTATGGTTGCATGTTACTGTAGCATGCTACAGTACAGTTTTTCTATATTATTAATAGAAGAAGTGTCTACAAGTGGGGCTATGGTTCAGTTGTCTTGACAGTTTGGGGTGCTCATGGACCAGGCCGGGCCACGCTCGATTTGGGTCGGCCTTGGGCCTTAGGTTCTAGTATGAGCGCTGACCTGGACAGAAGATTTGGGCCCATTTAATACTTGGGCCCGGCCTGAATTAAGTAGTGGAGAACCTGAAGACCGGCCCGGCCCAAAGAATAGAAATGACGGGTGATGCAGATGGCAGATCGAGATTGATGCTACATTACAATTTTAGGGTTTTAAAGCACTGTTTTGGCTTTATTTTCCCTCTCTCTTGTATCACGTGGATGATAAGAGATTGAGAAGGCTCTTATAGATCAGATTTTAGGTTTTTTGCGTGTTTCCTTGAAAAGGAAATTCTGAGTTTATTTACCACTTGGCTTCAGCACATCCATATATTTCCCACTAGGCTTCTGCACATCCATTGTTGCTGGAGGTTTTTCTTTTTGTTGTTATTGGTTGCTTCACCAATTGTGCCCTTCACAAGTCTGATTGAGTCAAATCGGACCGCGTCAATGACTCTTTATCTTTTTAAAATATTGAATGACTCTTTTACCTAGACATACCCCATGGTCCCCCAAGAGTCGACCAGCCAATAGTCCATCCATCTCGGACCCGGCCCACATATTCTATCATATTTAGAGTTTTTGCCTATATTGTAAGTTATTTTTATTTTGATGCTTTAATCCTGGCCATCAATGTGTTTGGATGGTCCAGATTAGTGCTAGGTTTATGTTCACCAAAGTCCTATTTAAGTGAAGTAAAGCCTCCTTGCTATTCAGTTCAATATTATGATGAATAAAATTTCCTAAGTGCTATTGGTGCACTTATTGTAACATATTTAGAGTTTTTGCCTGTATTGTAAGTTATTTTTATTTTGATGCTTTATTCCTGGCCATCAATGTGTTTGGATGGTCCAGATTAGTGCTAGGTTATGTTCTCCAAAGTCCTATTTAAGTGATGTAAAGCCTCCTTGGCTATTCAGTTCAATATTATGATGAATAAAATTTCCTAAGTGCTTTTGGGTTATCCGGAGTTCTCTCTTTTAGGGTTTCCCCTAACCTATCCCCTCCATCTTGCCCACCTCGTATCTCGATCGCCATCTGCATCACCCGTCATTTCTATTATTTGGGCCGGGCCGGTCTTCAGGTTCTCCACTACTTAATTCAGGCCGGGCCCAAATATTAAATGGGCACAAATCTTCCATCCTGGCCAGCCCGTATACTAAAACCTAAGGCCCAAGGCAGACCCAAATCGAGCGTGGCCCAGCCCTGGTCGTGTTAATGAGGCCCAATCTCACAGGCCTAGTTAGGCCCAGGCCCAGTCAGTCATTGTAATTTAGTCAAAGCTTATCTGTACATACTTAGTTTGTTAACTAATCTTTAGGATCTAGATTTGATTAGATATGGTTAATAGTTGCTGTAATTAGTGCTGTAATTAGGGCATTCAGCCCCTACTTATATGAAATACAATCGTCCCTCAAAGGGCACGTCATTGAGCATAAGTTTATGTTCTATCTCTCAGTTTGACATGGTATCAGAGCCAGTCATCAACTAATCAGTTTTTTTCTTCAAGATCCACTGATCTTTGGATCCTCATAGTCATCTTCCACGCTCTGCCAAGCTCTGGAAGCCATTCAGAGACTGTTTCTTCAGCCTGATCATTCCCGATCATCTCAGATCCAAACGTGGCCCACCTGCGATCATCTTCTCCATATCAGCGGAATCAGTCCATAATGGTCGCCTGATTCTCTTCTTATTTATGACGAATTTTCCAAGATTTATGGATCATCAGAGGTAGGCCATCTAGCATTTTTTGTGATTTTTCAGTTTTCTCCAGCAGTTTTCATCACAGCCGTCCATCTTTGTGGATTTTAATCCGTTTTAAGTGGGACTTCTTCCAATAGCTGCGAAAATACTTTGCCCTTTCATCCTCATCTTCTGATCTGATCACTGATCATCTGGTGGGGCCCGCGTGGAGAATCTACCACTGTTTGCAAGGACGTTTTTTTCCCTTTGATTGCACTGTTTTGTGCAAACTGTATTCTGCTGCTGTGTTCTACTTGCTGCTGCTTCTCTGTTTATATTCGTTTATAAATATTTGCATCAATCTGCTGTTATACCATCTGCATCCTCAGATCTGTCCATAGATCTCTTGGTGGGGCTCACCTACACACATTCACAGTGATGGCAGGATAGTCGATCATTCTGAATACTGTTTTTTTTTGGTGCACTATTCATTCTGTACTTTGGGAAATATTCTGACCATCAGATCTTGGAATTGTTGTTGGTTCTTCATTCCGTGGAGTCATCTGAATAGTTAGTACATATGGAAAAATCTGAACTTCACTTAATCAAGTTCAATGGAAAAAATTATCCATCTTGGGCCTTTCAATTAGAACTTTATCTCGAGGGTAAAGAATTATGGGGCCATATCTCTGGAACTGATCCACAACCAACAGAAGATGAGAAGAAAATTGGATCCTGGAACACTAAAGATGCTAAGATCAAATCTTGGATTCTTGGTTCCATGGAACCACAATTTTTTATGAATTTGAAACCATACAGATCTGCCAAAGCTATGTGGGACTATCTTCAAAAAGTGTATCATCAGGGGAATTCTGCCAGACAGTATCAATTGGAATTTGAATTTGCCAATTATATACAAGGGACTTCTTCCATTCAAGAATTTTATTCTGGTTTCCAGAATTTATGGACTGAATTAGATGAAATCAGATTCGCAAATATCCCTGCACAAGCTCTTCCCGAATTGCAAATCATACTAGCAAATAGTCATCGAGATCAATTTCTTATGAAATTACGGCCTCAGTATGAATCGGTCAGATCGAATCTCATGAGTAGGGTACCTTCTCCATCACGAGATGAGTGTCTAAATGAATTACTACGAGAGGAAACAGAGACAATTGACTCAATCAAATGTGCTCCAACAAACTTCTCCTGGTGCTATTGATGTTGCCTATAATGTACCCTCTTTCTATCAGACACCGAACTCATCAGTTCTCGTTGCTTATTCTACCAAAGGAAAGCAACCAAGCAGAGATATAAGTAAAGTGCAGTGCTTCAAGTGTCAGACTTTTGGCCATTATGCAAATCAGTGTAAGCAACGGATCTGCAGCTATTGCAAAGCATCTGGACATTCCATCAATGAATGCCGCAAACGTCCTCAGAACAGAAATCCAAAAGTTTACCAGGCGGTTACTGCTACTTCTGGCAATATTGATTCATCTTCCATATCTTCTACTGCACCTGCTTCTGCTGCTCCAGTTACTCCTGACATGATCCAACAAATGATTCTCCAGGCTTTTTCAACTCTTGGTATCTCTGGTAAAAATCGCTCTCTTTCTCATTGGTATTTTGATTCTGGTGCCTCCAATCATATGACATCATCATCAAATAACTTCTCTACAATTAAACCTTATGATGGACGGATTCAGGTTCATGCTGCTAATGGTACCACAATACCAATTACATCTGTTGGTGATATTACTCATTCTCTACCCTTACAAGATGTTTTCTGTTCCCCAACTCTTTCTACAAATTTAATCTCTGTCGGTCAATTGGTTGATAATAACTGCAATGTTTCTTTTTCCACCTCTGGTTGTGTGGTGCAGGCTCAGGAGACGGGGAAGGTGATCGCGAAAGGGCCTAAGTGTGGGCGTTTGTTTCCTCTTCAAATAGTAACACCGAATCCAGATATGTCTGTGCTTGCTTTATCAGTTGTCTCGAAGAATAATGTGCAGTTGTGGCACAACAGATTAGGGCATCCCAATTCCACAGTTTTGTTATCTTTGTTCAAATCTGGTCATATTAATAAAATGAAATTTTTATCATCCGATGTTGCTCTTGATTGCACCACTTGTAAGCTGGGAAAGAGTAAAACTTTGCCTTTTCCATTACGAGTTTCTTCTGCTACAAAATGTTTTGATTTAGTACATAGTGATGTTTGGGGTGTTGCACCAATTGTTTCTCATTCACAATATAAGTATTTTGTGACTTTCATTGATGATTATAGCCGTTTTACATGGGTTTATTTTCTACATGCCAAATCTGAAGTTTTTGATGTGTTTAAAAAATTCTTGAATTATGTTCAAAATCAATTTTCAACATGTATTAAGATTCTTCGTACAGACTCCGGGGGGGAATATGTGTCCGCACAATTTCAGGCATTTTTACAAGAAAAAGGGATTTTGTCCCAACGGACTTGTCCCTACACTCCCCAACAGAATGGTGTTGCAGAACGGAAAAATCGTCATCTTTTAGACATGGTCAGGTGTTTATTGTTAGAATCCTCCGTTCCACCTAGATTTTGGGCAGAAGCTTTAACCACTGCAACTCATATCATCAACCGCCTCCCTTCTCCAAAACTTCAAAACACATCTCCACATTTCCGTCTGTTTAAAACTGCACCACAATACACACACTTACACACTTTTGGCTGTGTTTGTTTTGTTCATCTTCCCACACATGAACGTTCAAAATTATCCGCACAATCTGCAAAATGTGCATTTCTTGGTTATGCTTCCCAACAAAAAGGTTTTATTTGTTATGACCCAATCTCAAAGCGTATTCGGACTTCTAGAAATGTTATCTTTTTTGAACATCGGTTCCTATTTCAGTCTTATCCTGAATCATCTCCAGAACTCTCCTTTTCTAAAGTACCATCCTTTGATGATGAATGTCTTCCTTCACCTCTGCGTTTTCATCCGGACAAGGTGTATGCTCGTCGACAAGGAACAAATGCCACCACTTTACCTCTTTTGCAAGAATCAGCCACCGAATCCTGCTCCAGCATCCGAGTCTCCTCCACTTGTTATTCGTCGTTCTTCTCGTCTCTCTCGCCCACCAGATCGATATGGTTTTTCTCATTCTTCATATTTCGCTACTTTGTCATCTGTTTCCATTCCTACTTCTTATTCACAAGCAGCAAAGCAGGACTGCTGGAGACAGGGTATGGAAGAAGAACTTAATGCTCTACAGCAGAACCAAACCTGGGATGTTGTTACTTGCCCAGCTTCGGTTAAACCCATTGGGAGTAAATGGGTTTACTCTATCAAATTGAAGGCCGATGGTACTTTGGATCGTTACAAGGCCAGACTTGTGGCCCTTGGCAACCGACAGGAATATGGCATCGACTACGAAGAAACTTTTGCGCCTGTTGCAAAGATGACCACAGTTCGTACCATCCTTGCAATAGCTGCATCTCAATCATGGCCCCTTTTCCAATTTGATGTGAAAAACGCCTTTCTTCATGGTGATCTTAAAGAGGAAGTTTACATGCGACTGCCTCAAGGTTTTCCAAAACCATCCGAAGGACAAGTTGCTCTTTTGAAACGGTCCTTGTATGGACTAAAACAAGCACCCAGAGCATGGTTTGAAAAATTCAAGGATGCTTTACTAAAGCTGCAGTTTCGTCAAAGTCCTTCTGATCCATCATTGTTTTTGCATCAGAAATCTACTGGAATCACCATTCTTTTAGTCTATGTAGATGATATCATAATCACTGGCACAGATACAGCCATGATTCAAGATCTACAATTTTCTCTGCATCAATCTTTTCAGATGAAGGATCTGGGTCCTCTGCAATATTTTTTGGGATTGGAAGTTCATCACTCTGAGAAAGGGTTGGTTTTACATCAACATAAGTATACTATGGATTTAATTGAATTAGCAGGCCTGTCAACCTCAACACCAGTGGATACTCCTCTGGAACTGAATATTAAACTCCATAGTGACAGTGGTGATCCCCTTCCTGATCCGACATATTATCGACAACTTGTCGGTAGTCTTATATATTTGACTACTACTCGTCCTGACATCAGTTATGCGGTTAACTTGATGAGTCAGTATATGACCAATCCCCATCATCTTCATTTAGCAGCTGTTCGACGCATTCTTCGTTATCTTCTTGGCACTTCTCACAGAGGCTTGTTTTTTCCTGTCGGATCTCCAATGACATTGACTGCCTATTCTGATGCCGATTGGGCAGGTTGCCCTGATACTCGGCGCTCCACAACGGGATGGTGCATGTTCTTAGGTGATGCTCTTATTTCATGGAAAGTGAAAAAACAGGACAGAGTCTCTAAATCATCAACTGAGGCCGAATACCGTGCCATGTCTGCTGCATGCTCTGAAATTATATGGCTTCGTGGACTTCTTGAGGAACTTTGCTTCTCCCAGACCTCTCCCACACCATTACATGCGGATAACACCAGTGCAATTCGGATTACTGAAAATCCAGTGTTTCATGAGAGAACTAAACATATCGAGGTTGCTTGTCACTTTATCCGGGATGAATATCTCCGTGATGTTATTTCTCTTCCATTTATCTCCTCAAGCCTCCAAGTTGCTGATATTTTTACAAAAGCACTTCCTCGACCACGTCATCAATTCTTGACAGACAAATTAATGCTGGTTGATTCATCGGCATCAATTTGAGGGGGGGTGTTAATGAGGCCCAATCTCACAGGCCTAGTTAGGCCCAGGCCCAGTCAGTCATTGTAATTTAGTCAAAGCTTATCTGTACATACTTAGTTTGTTAACTAATCTTTAGGATCTAGATTTGATTAGATATGGTTAATAGTTGCTGTAATTAGTGCTGTAATTAGGGCATTCAACCCCTACTTATATGAAATACAATCGTCCCTCAAAGGGCACGTCATTGAGCATAAGTTTATGTTCTATCTCTCAGTTTGACAATGAGCACCCCAAACTGTCAAGACAACTGAACCATAGCCCCACTTGTAGACACTTCTTCTATTGATAACATAACTTGAATGTTGTAGTTGCCACAATTAGCACCTTCTAATTGTGCCATGAGCTCTTCTAGATGGCTAAGACTCAATGATAGCAGGATACTCTAGTGCCATCGATCATATAATCCCTCAGCATGTAAGATGCTTCACATGTCATCTAATTATATGAAGACAACATTGTGCATAAACACATTAAGGGTTTAGCAAGAAGTGCTTACGAAGCAGCAGACATTCTAACGAAACAGGGAGTAAAGTGGAACATTAGTGATAGTTTCTTTGCCAATCTGACTTCCATCCTCTAGTGTGGGCATGAGAGTTGTAAATTTTATAACCAGGCATCTGTGCTAGTTAGAGCTTTCTTTTATTTTTGGCCTTGCCCATCCAAGTCAATATAGGCCTCTACACTGTACATGCTCCATTAATCTTAAAATAATATATTTGTTACCATTCAGGGAGAAAAAAAACATATTCAGGGTTGGAGGACCATCTGATACAGACCAATGGGTTGGAGGGGCCAACAAGGGGCCATGATCCAGTCTAACAGGCCCCACATTTTGTGAAAACACTCTCTTAGGTTTTTTAACTCTGTAGGTCAAGTTAAAGAAATAATTCGCCTATTTTCTTAGAAGTTTCTTACTAGTTAGTGTAATATCCTCAAATTTTAGAATAAAATAAATCAAGGGCCGGATTTGGTATTAATGCATTGATTATTTTGAGGTTTGTTTAATTTAATTTTGATGCTTGTTTGGTCTTAAGTCTATCGTGGGACCCAAGGATTTAATTCTTGAGAGTTAAATTATATGTAGACGAGTTGGGGCCCACGATTTGTGTTACGGAAATAATTAATGGGCTTACGTTTTTTTTATATAACAGTAAAATTTATTAATAAGAAGGAAAACCCAAAAGAATAAAGTACAGGAGGAAACTCAAAACAAACTATACATCAAATGATAAAGAAGGACGAAGCACTCCTTCCTTAGCGAGGACATCAAAGGATTAATGGGCTTATGTTTAAGTGTTGGGATCCATGACTAACATTAAATGAGAGATTAAAAAAAATATTAATAAACTTGAAGGGGCCCACGATTTCTAACAAAGAGGGGGAAACAACTACGCACAAATCCTAAGGGATTTGTGGCTTGCGCACAAGGCCTGATAAGTCCACAAAATTGTAGTTTTCATTCATCATTTTATGTGACTTTGTGGACTTAATTAGAGTAATTTTTTAAATTTCAAAGAATTTCACAATTTCATGCATTTGAGCATTAAAGTTTGAATTTTAGTCAAAATCATCAATCTTTCATGAATTTTATGAAATCATTGGTTTACATCATCTTAGTGTCACACCAATTAGTTTTTTTTATTCTTGCATCATCAATTAGTTCATAGAAAATCATCCAGTTTGGTGTGTTCATGTGCATGATCTCATTTGGGTCCCATTCATGACATTTATGAATTTTATACATATTATGGCAGAATTATTCTTTTTATTCTTATAAGGGAATCTTCAGTTTTTTTTGGGACCCACTTGAAGAGAATTTAGAGAAGAAAGAAAGAGAAAAAAAATTAAAGAAGAAAAGGCCAAGGGAGAGATGCACGTGGATGCATAGTCCATTTTATGTTGCAAGTCCAAAAATGGGGTCCACCATGCATTCAAGAAGTTGCACCAAATCTGATTTTCAGATTTAAGATTTTTTTTTATGAAGATCCAAGTGGGCCCTTGCAAAGAAATAGAAATGCAAATGGAAAGTCAAAAGAGTATGCAAAGGAAGTAAGCAAAATTGGAAGGAGGCTCATGAAGAAAAACAAGGAAAGTGCCCAAGCACTTTGGAAGTCCAACCAAGGGGTCCCCCACATGCATAGACGTTCCATACTTAGAGATTCTCTTATGTGCACAAATTTTGATTTTCTCATCCACATCACCAAGCAATCTTGGGAGATAGTTTTGGAATTATACAAGGAAGGTGTGTACCAAGGACATATAAATTAAGAAAGAGAATCATCTCAAAGTCAAAAGTCTTTCCAAAGGGAAAGTTAGCTTGGAGCACAAGAAAGAATCCCTACAAATAAGGAAACAAGAGACCTAAAGAGGTGGTACTTTCTTACTAAAAAGGGCTTTGCAAAAAGCATAAAAGGAGAGTGGGGGGAGGCATGACGAGAGACACCCATAGGAGAGCCCATCCCAATGATTCTCTCTCCTCTTTTCCCTTTTCCTCTCTTCCCCTCTTTTTTTCTCCATTATTTTTTGGTAGCCTTGGGCAATGTCCAAGGATTTATTTTGAAGAAGAATTTTTGTGAAGAAGAAGTTGTAAAGATGCAATTTTTAATGACAAATCAAGAAGCATTCTTTGCAATGGCGGGCTAATTTCTTGATTAGAGCTATGGATGAAGGTAAGTAAATCACCTTTTTACTTATTTAGTAGTTCTAATTTGTGTTCCATGATTATGTGCTTAATGATTAATAGGCTTGTCTTCGTGCCCTAGGCAAATCTCTATTTTCATTTCTAATAATAATAATTAATTTTTGACTATTCATGCTTAAGTTTGATAGGCCATGCTTAAGATTTAGATCTTTCGATGGTTTATACTTGCTTTTGATGGGTAGTTCTTAAATTATTTTTTTTTCTTTTATGAGATGACGGAAGTCTTGGGTTTTGGATTTTATAATTAAAAGGGGGTTTTTTAAGTTAGATTTTCCAAGTCAAAAACATTGATTTGTCTTTGGTTTGAAGTAAAAATTGGAACAAGTTAGGGTAACTTGATCAATAATTGGTGGAAGCTTATTGAATTCCTATGCTCTAATCACTTTCATTAATTGGTAGATTTCAAATTTCTAAATTGGTTGCTTCCTTTTATTTCTAAATACTCAAAACTTTCCTTAATTGTTAGTTAATTAGTTTTCTTAATATAAAAGTTTCTTTAATTAGCTCCCTGTGGGTTGGACCCGTTCTTGCCATTGTCTCATCTAGACACCCGTGCACTTACGATATTACATGATTGATAAAGATCACATCAAGGCCCATGGCTTCCTTCATATATGCGTATGAAACCAAGTCTTTTAAAGACTTTTTCCCATTCAAAACCCTAAAGCCTCCTTTCTCTCTCTGCTTTTTTAAATCCTAGCAACTTTTCCAAAGAAAAACCTTAACCCTAGCCTCATCTTGGTGATCTAGATTTGGTGATCTAAAAGAGAAACTAGAGGAGATCGAAGGGAGAAACAAGGAAAAAGAAGAATAATATCCACTTCTGAATGACATATAGTGCTCTTTAGTAGGGCCGTCAAAATGTCACACAACCCGTTAACACAACACGAACCCAGTCGGACCCGTTAACCCGTTAAATTAATGGGTCGTTAACAAATAAACCTGGTAACCCATTACGACCCAATACAACCTGCCAAAAAGCCATACTGCCAAGTGTGCATCACAT
Organism: Litsea cubeba; assembly: GCA_012931725.1. Taxonomy (NCBI): domain Eukaryota; kingdom Viridiplantae; phylum Streptophyta; class Magnoliopsida; order Laurales; family Lauraceae; genus Litsea; species Litsea cubeba. The sequence continues at coordinate 235,357 of WHSA01000649.1, read as the reverse complement.
TACCATGCAAAGAATCTAAGTGGGTGACATAACTTTTGTTCAGTGGAAGATGCACTTAATCAGAAGAGATACAACATTTACTTAGAAAATGGGCCTAGCCTCAAAACATAAAGTAATGCTCCATGATTTAGAAAAGAGATACTTTTTAAGTTTAATGAATATTTTTTTCAAAATTAACGGGTTAACGGGTCGTATTCGGGTGACCCGTTAAATAAACGAATTGGGTTCGAGTTTGATTTTTTGACCCGTTTTCTTAATGGGTAGTGTTCAGGTTAAGGTGATTCTAACCCGAATTCGTTTGACCCGCAACCCGAATTCGTTAACACGACCTGTTTGACAGCCCTACCCTTTAGTTTCTCTTCTATATCATGAAGATGAGGCTAGGCTTTAGGGTTTCGATGGAGAAAAAGTATTTTTGTGGGGTTATAAAAAAAAAAAAAGGTCTTTTCATGCGCATATCTGAAGCAAGCCTCGGGCCCTGTGCACAAACCACAAATCCCTCGGGATTTGAGTAACATTCAGGGACATGCAAAATGAGAGAGAGAAAGTCTGTGAATTGCTTTTCCTTCGATGATTAGCCATCGTGGATTTCTTCTCTTTATATAGAGTTTACAATGCCTATGATTAGGCTACAAATCAAGAAATTAAAGCTAATCAGATCAATTAGATCTCTAAACAAGGAAATACTACTTGGTATCTACGATGCTGCCTAGCTGTACAAAGATATGACTAAGTCTCCTCTTTATAAGTGGGTTGGGCTTTATTATCATACAAGTGGACTGGGTCCCTGGGCCTATTATGATACAATATTACACTTTAACATTGAGCACAAGTGTTTCCCCCTCCTCTTTGTTACAAATTATGGGCCCCTTCAAGTTTATTAATCTCTCTCATTTAATATTAGTAATTGGTCCCAACACTTAAAACATAAGCCCATTAATTATTCCCTTAACACAAATCCCTCTTCTATATATAATTTACCTCTCAAAAATTAAATCCTTGGGTCCCACGAATGACTTAAAACCAAACATGCAATAAAATCAAATTAAACAAACCTCAAAATAATCAATAGATCAATTGATCAGCTAAAAGATTGTACAACGGACCTACAATCTAAGTGGATTCCTAGTATCCTACAAATGTTGAGGATGAGTTCTTCCAAGGCGGGGTGAATGATGCAAACCTATAGCATAGAAGGACCAACAAGGGGGCCCTGATCCATCCTCGTGTGCCCCACTTCTTACGCACACCCTTTTTCGTGATAACCCTGAGTAAGTCAAGTTGCACCCAAAACTCTCCCATTTTGTAGGACATTCCCTATAAATTTGGTCCCAGTAATCAAGTATCCAGTCACCATAAGAGTAATATTTTGTTAGAACTAGTTCTCAAGTTTGAAGTCCTACATGTCATTTTGAGATGAGAAGTAAAGAGTAATTTAAAATGAGTCTTTTATAGTTTCTGCATTAGAAAAGTTTTCCAAAGTGGTCAACTGACTTGTAAATAGTACTCTTGTCCTGCATCACCATTAGCAAGCACCTCCAAGTGCAAGAGGCAAAATGATCGCCACACTTAAAAATATGCAAAATGACAATAGCAAGACGATATAAACCAAAAAGGGTGTGTGGAGGGTTTGGAGGACCCGGGTGGGGTTGGAGGGAGGGAGAGAGCAAGGAAATCCAAAACCTTAAACTAGGAGACTATAAAATAAAGGAAATAGTCTATTACCTGTTCTTATCATATATGACTGGATACACTGGGGAATTCTCAATTATATGCAAGAACTTCTTCAAATTCATATCTGACTGCCAAATTATTGATAGCAAGAAAAATATCAGGGAAGATACAATTGAAGACTTTCAGGCATTGGTAAAATAGAAATCAATGTTCTGTTAGAAATGTCGATAAAGTTATGCGCCATTCCTTTTACTAGAAACGAAATTGTGCACAGGTACTGATCATTCATTAACAAATCAAGAATATTAAATTCTTAAATCATCATTTCAGATTCATATTAAACTTCAGCCATAATCACAAATAAACAGCCATAGTTTTTCATTGTCTGACCTTATAAAATTCCATTAGCTCGTCGGCTCTGAAGCTTTTAACCTGCAAGAGGACAAAGTTGCAATATGAGAACTGATGTTCCCGAATAAATATAACAGAGTATCAGTGGCGACAAAAAGCAAGAGAGTGAACACCATTTTCAATTTGTTTTTCTTAATGGTAACTCCATTAAAAGAAAGATCAAGAGTATAGAAGATATATAATTGAATGCTACAAGAGCCCGAAAAAAGGAAGCCCCAATTTAAATAACCTTAAAAAACCAAAAAAAAAAAAAAAAAAAAAAACTATTATGATAGAGATGTCCTATCATAACTTATAACCAAACTGTCACCTGACACCCTCTTAGCTAGGGTTTGATAGCTCTGACTTGGCCCACGACTCAGCCATGGTCGAGTGGAGTCGAGTCAAGTTTGGTCAATTGGCTGAGTTGGGGGAGACTAGGCCAAGTCGAGTTGACTTGAGTTAGGCAAAAACTCCCAGTCATAAACCCTCAATTTTCTCTGCTTCCTCCCTTTCCTCTTCCCCATATACTCCTCTCCCCAGAAATCTCATCATCTTCCCTAATACTCCTCCCTGGTCTCCAATCCTAAACCAAGCCCATCATCTTCTTCCCTTCTATCTCACCTCCAAGCTCCCAATGCTTTTCCCCAAATGATTTTCTTACAAATGCTCCTCCAAATATTTTTCCTACCAAGAATACATTGGAAGTGTTAAAAGATGGGTTCTTTGAAAAACCTCTTAAGATGAGAATTTGTGAAATTTTGGATAAATTTTAGAGCGAACTTAAAAATAGGCATATGACTGGAGAATTCAATCGTAGGTATGGTTGTATGGGTTTCACCCTACAATCTTCCTTTTTTCTCTCTTTTTTTTCAAAATAAAGGGACATTAGGTTGCATTAAACATAAGTGAAGAACGTACAAGGAGTCTCAAGAACAATGAAAGGAAAAGCCAATCACAAATTTCCCTAGGAGAATACCAGAAGACAAGGGCCAGGAAAGTGACCGGCTATACCAAAGGTATATGGCAACTTGCAGCAGTCAAAGCAAAATGGTGGTCTACAGAGGTGAAAGGATATGAATCAAAAAGAGAGAAGACATACAAGCTAAGAAAAGAAAACCTAAAAGCAAACCCGCAACCCAGATCAGGAAAGAGAGAAAAGAAAAAATAAAGTGGTTGCTGTTTTCAATTTGGTTGGAGTTTCCCAAGCTCGAGCCTTTCTGGGACCAAGAGAAGGGAAAATGACCAGCTATAGTAGAGGTATATGGCTACTTGTAGCAGCCAAAGCGAAATAGTGGTCTACGATTGCAAAAGATACACATTAAAAGAGAAAAAACAAACAAGTTAAAGAAAAGAAAAGAGAAACTATAAGAAAACCCACAACCTTGATCAGGCAAAATAGAAAAGAAAAACTAAAAGGGGATGCTATTCGCAATAAGGTCGGAGTTTCACAAGTCGGGGCAACTCTGGGACCAGGACTTAGCTTCATCATCAAGGAAGCAATAAAACTGTTATACTACAAATCAGCTTAGAGGCTAGACACTATCTATCTTGAAAAAATTGTTACCAAGTGGACAAATTTGGATGTTGCAAGGCATCATGAAGAGTCTTACAATCACCAAGAATGTGAAGAATCCTTGTATCCTTGGTGGCTTCTTAAAAGTGGTTATATACAACAATAAAGACATCTGCATGCCCAACTGGTTTTTCCCATACTAGCGAACCAAACTGATTTCTCAGAAGTATAACAGAATACCATTCTGATTGTAGATGAAGAGGTTTCATTCAAGGGAAATTCTATATGCACCACGTACAATGCTGAACACACCCACATTTTTTTAAAAGATATACACATGACGAAAATACCCCTCTCCCTCTCCTTCCTTCTCTCCTCTTCGCCGACCTCCTGCAACCTCCGCCCACCATCCAATCGGTGCTGCCTGCAGGGGAGGGAGCGACAGATATGGAGGGAGAGGGAGAGAGACAGGAGCAGGGCTTCGATCTCGACAAGCACCTCCACTCCCTTCAGAGATCCGCCGACGTCCTCGATATCGTCCGCGCTGACTCCGACCACGTGCTCTCCTCCATTTGATCCACCTGCGACCTCGCCGTGCACCTCTGCATGTAAACAACAACCCTAGTGAAGTAAATGTAGCAGATCACCACAATGTAATACTGCCTGAAAAGAGTAAGCTTCATCAGATTCACCGCCACCTTCCCGTCGGTCCTGGCCGCCTCGCGCAGGTTCTTGATAGACCACACGATTGGGAACAGCACGGCGCAGCAGCTGACAACATCACCAAGCAGCAGGACCTGCTTCCAAGCGTACCAATCTTGGCGCTCTCGTCGATCGCGACACCTCTGGAGGGCGGGGAGAGGGAGGGAGAGAGAGAGACAGGAAGGGGAAGAGAGACAACCGTGCATATCTCAATTGCACAGATATGATAAACCGTGCAATTAATAAATGCACGGGTTTTTTCAGCCGTGCACCTCTCTATGTGCACGGTTCCGAAACTCCGTGCACATTTGGAGAAGACTGCGAACTGTGCACGGATATGATAAACCGTGCAAATGAAAAATGCACGGGTTTTCCAGGCCGTGCAAATGAAAAATGCACGGTTTTTCCGGCCGTGCACCTCTCTATGTGCACGGCTTCGATACTCCGTGCACCTCTGGAGAAGGCAGCGATCAAGAGAGGGCGGAGAGAGTTGCAGGGCGGAGGGGGAAATGGAGATGGAAGGAGAGATATGATGAAGCAGGGACAGAGAGAAACAAAGTAAGGAGAAGAGAGGGGGGGGGGGGGGAGATGAAGTAGAGACAGAGGGAGGAGATGGAGTGGGCGGTGGCAAAGAGGTGGGGCGAAGAGAGTTGCATGGCAGAGGGGAAAAATGGAGATATAGAGGGTGAAGCAGGGAGAGGAGAAGTTAGCGACGAGAGAGGGAGATGAAGAGGGTGGTGTGCAGTGGGTGCAGTTGGTCGGGAGGGAGGAAGGGAAGAAGGCATACCTGGTGGAGAATAGTGGGTGCAGGTGGCATGGAAGAATGGTATTTTAGGTATTTTTTAAAAAAGTGGGTGGGTTCAGCAAAAGCCATGGTGCATATAGAATTTCCCTTCATTCAAAAGAGGCCCTGATAGCAGTCCTAACAAAGGTCTGGGGCCAGAGGCATGGGACATGTCGAGGCAAGAAATGGGGAAGATGTTGAGGCCAAGGAAAATGGCTCTAGCCCTTATAACTGATACAACACATTACTTTACCATGGCTGGTTATTGCTACAAAAAATATGATGGTTTCTCTTATTCCTGATGGTTCAAGTGAAAGTAGGATAGAATGATGTTGCATTCCTTAAAAGGGAAATTAAGAATGACATAATGCATGAAATTAATTCTACAATTTCTAATTATCGAATTGGGACTGAAAATAAAGGGAACCCTAGGAATTAAATATCAATTTCGGGATTTCTGGGTCCTTACATTGAATACTTTAATTTAAAGTGATAAGAGTCCCAAATTGAACTGCTATATGGTCAATCAAGGAGAAGATGGCTACTGCTTTCTGGTTTGCTGTAGCGAGCACACAGTTTGTGTTGCAAGGAATGCTTCTAGAAGAGAGAAGAACTTTAATGTTAAATCCACTTTGCAGGGCATCCATAAACAGATGGAATGCCTGTCAATTCTCCCCTTAATTAGACCATGTTGCCCCGAGTTGTAGAATGATGAACAGGGAAAAGAGTTCTCTATAGCTGATTTGAGGCTGAGAACAAAAAATTCCGTGCTCAAAGGCTTTCCAAATGTTCTCATCATTAAAATTCACATGAGGCTGAGGGTGGAAGATATCATCTGAAAAATGTCCATAAGCTACAGACAATGTTGCTGGGAGGGACTGTCCAGGCACCATTGGAGATAAAGGAGCTGACTTCAATTTAATTTCCCAGGCCAAGATCATAGATGGGTCTATGGCTTAAAGCGTCCACATGGTGACCACACAGAAGCCAAGATCAAACCAAAAAGAGCTTGCTTTCTATTCCATTCACGTGGTGGATGTGCAGTGCAGCAGAGCTGCACCTAGCAAGAGCTGCTTTATATATATATATATATGGGAAATGCTTCTATGAGAGTAACTCTCACACTACTATGAGAGTAAGGGGAGAACCCATTGCATTTAGTCCTTTGGCATTGGTTGGATATGGATCCAATAGGTCCCCTCTTACTCTCATAGTAGTGTGAGAGTTTCTCTCATAGGAGCATTTCCCATATATATAGTTATGCTACAAAACTCCCCGGGCGTTTTTTTTCACAAAAAAAAAAAAAAAAGCTCTTTTAGCCAATGAATGTGTGACACATGTCATCAATGATACACATCCGATTCTCTATCCTAAACATTATCCTATAAATGTGGATCTTTTTAGATTCTCTTAAAATACTAACAAATCATTGGCTATTAGATAGGGGCAAAAACTCTCCTTTTGAGATAGGGGAGTTTTTGAGAATTTCTCATATATATATATATATATATATATATAATCACTTATCGGTCATTGCTTTGGTGCAATGATAAAAGTCTCGGGTGCCATGCGTGATAACGCAGGTTCAAGACCTGCGAGCAGACACTTAGTGCAAATTTGCCAAAGGTTAACTCTGTCTCCAGTCTAGACCCTGCTTCGGCGGGACCGCACTGGGTGATGACCTTTTATCCATGAATCACTTAACTTCGAGCAACTCATCTGTTTGGATTTAAAGATAACAAAAGAAAACAACTGTTTTACTTTTCCTATGAACTTTGATATCTTAATAAAGACTTGAACATGTTCAACTATTTACACACACATGGTATGTCCATATATGACAAGGACGTTCTTCATATGACCATATCATAGTCTTATCTGATACCATATTAATGCCATTATGAATGGATTATGTTGATTATTTAAAAAAAATAGTATTTTTCTTTTTTTTTAAATCCGATGATCCACAATAAGATTCATGATTTTATTTTATTTAAGCCCTTCAACAATCTGTCATAGGACTTTTTCAGGACAATGATGGTTTATAATTAAGACTAGAGTCATCCTTTACAATAACATAACAAAGTTTGGGAATAATTATCAAAGACAATCCAACGAATGAAATGGTCACTAGAATGAAATGGGCAGCCAACATAAAGTGTGGATTGCATGCAGCATGCCAATGTTGTGTATAAAATCACCTGAAATTCTGTCAGTTGGTATTCTTAAGTTGAACTTTGATGGTAGTTATATCCAGCAAATTCTTATGGGAGGAATGGGGGTGTTATTCGAGATTCTTTTTCAGTTGTGAAAAAAAATTATGGTCCAGTAAATTCGTTCGATTCAAATGGTGCTGAAGTTTATGCTATGTTGATTGGTTTCTATGAGCTATGTAAGATGGGAAGTTAAAAAGCAATCACTGAAGGTGATTCGTTCTCTACTATTCGGTGGGGGTCTGGAAAGTTTACTTAACATTGGCGATTGGCATGAATTAGTTGCGGAGGTCCAAGATATTTCTTCTTATTTAGAAGCCTCTTTTTCTTATGTTTGGTGTGAAGCAAATGGCATGGTGGATGGTCTGGCAAGGGAAAGAGTTCTTCGGTTTAATATTTATTTTGATGTTTAGTTTCTTCATTTGGTTTCTGTTTTAGTTTTTCCAGCTATTTGTATTTTTATTCTCCTTTTCATTTTTCCTCTTTCAATAAAATTTAATGTTATAAAAAAAATTATGATAGCATTAACTAAAAGTCTACAGATCAAGGCAAATAAAAAATTAGTAGAGAAGCTCCTTGGATGCAAAAACATGTAACCAAGTATTGTATACCAAGTTATATGAGAAAGATGAAGGTATGAGAAACCCTTAACAAGAAAATGAATCAAATATAACAATAAACTTCGGTTCAAAAAGTTTATTATGTACCCGAAATATTAACTTGAATATGTACCTGTTTTAGGGGCACAAAATTTATCTCTGTAGGTGGTAAAGCCTGAAAATGTATAGAAGAGATGTAAGTAGCTTGGTAACATTGAGAAAAATATAGCAAAAAAAAAAAAATAGTAATTAGTAAATGTTATTCCTCACTCAATATTAGATATTTACAGGTATAAGGTAACAAGCTATACAAAGAAAATAGAAACCACTGCAAATGGACACAGAAGTTTAAACTTTGGAGTCTACATCAAACAAAGTCTATATTGAATAAACTAACAACAAAACCACAACTTTTCCATCACGAATTAGAAATTGATACAAAACAAGTTTTTATATTTAAGAGAAAAACGACGTCACTGTGAGAACCTGACTCCATATTTCCTGGTTTAATGTGGTGTTAATCGTGGATTTGTTTTTCTAAGTGGGATTAGTGGTTGTTTGAATGAGTTTCTGAGTTGGTCTACATTTTCTTTGATTTTGGAGAGATTCTCTTTGATTTCTAAAAATTCTCATTTCAGCTTCGTTTGACTAATCTTACCATTCCCTACAACTTCCATGTTCACTCCGTGCCCATTCGAAACCCCGAAAATCAGTTTTTCCAGCCCTGGGGGCAAAACTAGTCTTTTTACACAAAATCTGGACCCAACCCAAATTTTAAGATCTCAGAACCATGCCAAAATTATACGTTTTGAAAACTAGATTTTATGAGAAACATTTTCATCTTCTTCGTCGATCACATCCGAGGCCCAGAAATCGATCTTTTAACCATTGGAATCTCAAATTTTCCATTATTTTTGATCCCTTTTGACCAAACAGTTGACTTTTTCTGTGGACCCCGGAAGTATGTCAATATTAACCTTGTTGAAAAGATAATATTATTTCAGACACTTTCATGTTTTTAAGTTTCTTGATCCGAGGTCTAGAAAGCCTTCTAATCTCCATTGTAAGTTTTAAGTGTTTTCTAAGTGTGGTGGGGCCCACACCCACACATTATAAGTACCACCCTCCTCTCTCTTCTTCCCCAAAACCGTCCCAACACTGTGTGTGAGAGTAGTTCAGCTCCTTTGGGGGTTTTTCCCCTTTCCTTCTTCTTCTTGCTTGCTTCTCCATCTCCAACCCTTTCCAAATCTTGCCCAAATGGAGAAATGGACTCCACCATCTTCTTCTTCACCATGAGGGCTTTCCTTTGATGCCATTGGAGGAGAAATCCAGCCACATTGACGTTCATTTTGAGCAAGCTCTTGCCATTTGAGAGTCTTCCATGTAAGCTATCTTCCTCATCTTTTGGATTTGTGTTTCTCCTAGCCTTTTGAGAAGCTTTGTCTTGATTATTGGAAGTTTTCTCTTTCTATTTCTTAGTATTGACATTTTAGGGCTTGTTTTTGGGGGTTTTTGCATAGGTTGTATATTCTTGGCTTGGAGTGTGATTAGAGGTTGATTTGCTAGCTTTGGACCTAAGGCAAGTGGATGAAATGATATATGATGTATTTCATGCTTTATGCACATATTTGGTTTTCATTAATGACTCTTGATTGGCTTAAACCTTTTTTTCATGCTATACCTTTCATTGACTTCAAAATACTCTTGTTAAAGTATCTTTCTAGCTCATTACTTCTTGAAAATGTCACATTGATTGCATTTAGTTTTTTATTTACAAAATGTATGGATTTTTATGTGCTATGGATGATGAAATGAGATGGATTGATGGGGGTGATTCGTAGAATGTTTGATGAAGGCTGAATGGGGTTTTTGGAGGGGTTTTGAGACCCTCAAATGTATGTAAAAAGGGGTGCTCAAAATGTATTGAAAGAGGAAGAAGAAGAGCAGAACTATACGCAGAAGGAAACAGGTTTTCTGGACAGTTCGCTTGAGCGACCTTGACACATCGCTCGAGCGAACCCGTCATAGAACCTCGTTGGCTCGAGCCAACCTTCTGATCGCTCGAGCCAACCTGATCCGAGCAGGTCCGCTCGAGCGAACCCCAAACAGAGAGCAGTTCGCCCGAGCGAACTTCCCAGTCCGCTCGAGCGAACTGCCTGTCATGCCCGGGTCAATACTTGAAGACTTGAAACATTGTTTTTAGGCTTGAAGAGGTATTGTTTGGAGCCCCAATGCAATGTAAAGACTTGTAAGGCGTAGTGTGGAGTCCGAAGGAAGAAGAAACCCCATCATCATGAGCTCACTAAGGTCTTTTGGGACTTGTTGATGTAAGTAGGGACCCGGAATGTCTCTAACTCTCATGGAGTACCAAATATGTAATAATTCGACATACGGGACCCTATTCACATTGTTTCAAATCTCAAATCTTTAACACTTGGCTCGGAAATTTATAGAAATCCATTCATGTTACATCTTGACCCGGATTTCATATGTACACTTTAAAACTCATGATTTATGACTAGACTTGCCCCGAGAGTATTGGAAGCATTGTTTTAGCATATTGCTGATCCGTTTATGCCCGCCCCGATACTAATGTGCTTTTGTGCCTATGGGCACCCCGTCCCGTTATATGTATTCGTTGTTTTGATTTCTCGCATATGACCTATGAGTCGGTACCACTCAGCTTGGATAACCTTACTGGTTTAATCCACCGATTTGGAGATTCCCTTCCGTTATACCAGCTGCAGCATGGTTCCCGCCCCGCCCCGCCCCGATATACCCGGTTCGCTACCGTGGTCCCGCAGAGTATTATATGTATTTATTGTATAAAATCGTTGACTCTCCTCACCTCGTGTGACTGAGGTCAACGTCGTTGATTCTCCTCACCTCGTGTGACTGAGGTCAATGTCCCGATGTGCTCTCATCACTTTAGTGAGAGAGGACACGATTGTGGCCCCCCTGAAGAAGGGCGATTAGAAGGGTCTGCATATGGATTGGGTTTCCAATGTGAGGAATACCTGTTTTGCCAGATGTACATGTTTTAAATGAATTCCCGTTTTGTCAAATGTTCATGCTTGTACATGTTTTAAATGAATTCCCGTTTTGTCAAATGTTCATGCTTTGTACATGTTTTAAATGAATTCCCGTTTTGTCAAACATTCATGTTTTATATATGCGTTAGAGGAATACAGGATTTTGTCAAATATTTATATTTTATACCCGTCTCATATGATTACAGGATTTTGTCGGATATTCATGATTTCTTATACATTGTAATTATGTACAACCTTTGATCATATGACATGATTTATTACATGATTTATCATTCAGTATATTGTTTATATCTTTTCACCCACCTGCCAGACCGTCGTGTTTGACCCACTACTTTGGTACTCAGGTTCAGATTTCTTGCCCGAGATGAGTGCACGTTTTGGCTATGGAGCCATGAGCTTGCAGGTGATTTTGTCGGCTATGTCGTGTAGACATTGAGTTTGACATCGGAGCTACGTCACATATAGGATAGTGATTATTAGCTTGGTATTGTATGGCTTTTATTAGCCCTTTTCTCGTGATTGTAATCAATATACATTGTTATTTGTAACTTGAACATATGTGGGAATATAATATCCAGATACTGTCAGCTCTGTATTTTGTTATAATGGTTTGTTCCAGTCTGACGTGTTCATTGATATGATAACAATATGTTAGTGGTTGAGTGCGACACGAAATCCAATGGCCACGGACTTCGGGTCGCAACACCATAAAAGCTTCCGCAAAATATTCAGAATGTGTTGGAATGTGTTATCCTCACACACGCGGATCTTGGGAGAAACATAATTATTACTTAACTCCCAATTTTCACAGCCCCTCGGGTTTGAGGTCGTGACAGTCACCGTGACGGAAAAGCATTTGAAGCCCTACAAGGTTGCATGGGTAAATGAAGCAGCAATACCTATGAACAAGCAGTGCTTAATGACATTCAGAATTGGTGGATATGAATATTCAATTTGGTTTGATGTCATTCCCAATCCCTTGAATGTCACCCACATATTACTTGGGAGGCCTTGGTTCTTTGATAACAACGTCCAGAGTGATGGCGAAGCTATTACTCACACCTTCAAGTACGGGGTTCGGAAGATCACTCTTTTGCCAATCAAACTGATAACCAATCCTCCATAAAAGTAAGATTCCCAAATTCTCACTATACATAAATTTGAGGAAGAAAGCAAGGGGAATGGAGTTAATGTATGCACTTGTTACTAAGTCAAAGAACCAGATAGTGAGAAGCTTTTATTTAAGTCTAAAGAACTAAGTCAAAGAACCAGATAATGAGAAGCTTTTATTTAAGTCTAAAGAACTGTATAAGTCAAACCCTCGAGTTATCTTCTTGGGGTTTCGGCCCAATGGGTAGAAGCTAATCTGAGCAAGATCAAGGCAATCCTAGACTAGCCTCTTCCCAAACTCTCAATGAAGTGTGAAGCTTCCATGGATTAGTTGCCTTCTACGGGCTGTTTATTTGCAATTTCAGCACCATCATGGCTCTTATTACCAATTGCAGTAAGGAGACTTTGAGTGGTCCAACACAGGGACCACAGCATTTCAGCAGATCAAGGAAATGATGATTGAAGGTCTTATTTTGAGACTTCCAGACTTTTTGACAGTCTTTGAAGTCAGCTGTGAATTGTGATGCCTCGCAAGTATGTATTGGCGGAGTCCTAAGTCAAGACGGACATCCAATCACCTATTTAGTGAAAAGATGAATGATGCCCGACAGCGTTATTCACCTTATGATTTGGAGTTCTATGCAGTTGTGCAAGCACTTCGTTATTGGCAAAACTACCTGATCGGGAATGAACTTATCCATTTCCGAGATGGGAGGTTTCTAAAAATCAATAATCACCGTTGGGAGTTTCCCATCAAACTCATATAGGATGCCTTCACAGCAAACAACTCGCCTAAAAGGGAGACAATGCCATTGCTCTATCAATTAGATCAGAACATAAAAACAATTTAGATTAGACTGATTAGTGCCCTCTTGTCCTTACTGGAGTTCCTCCAATGTTTCAAGACTTCGTTGTCTCTTTTTTTTTTTTTAAGGTAACAAGAAAATTTACTATTTAGGGGTGGTTTGGAAATTACGCACGAGATGTATAAATGAGATTTACATATGTAAATGCAGAATATGTAAAATTTAAGGTTTTTTTAATGGTAGAATATGTAAATTTTAAGTATCTAAATGAAGAACATGTGCAACAAATTCCATTATTTGTCATTTTCACATCTCTTAACATGTGAATCTATTTCATCCAATGAATGGTTCAGCACTTTAGTACTTTCTCAAAATCCGCGATGAATCAAGACGTCCAATGAACAGTTTGGATAGTGAAAATGGGGCCCATAGAAGTCCAAAAATGGCAATTTTTTGGGTCAGTATTTTTCACAAATATCTCAAAATCTGTGATGAATCAACAGCTGAAATTTGAAAGAAACCCCCCCCCCCCCCCCCCCCAAAATCATTTTTCGGCCTTCTGAAGAGGATAAACAATTCAAATCTTGATTTAGGGCCCATAGGGATGAAAAATTCGAAAAAAACCAATGGCCCCAAAAATATTGCCCAAGCTTTGTAGCTACGCTTCTTTGAGACCATTTATGCAAGAGGTGTAATGGTTTACCAGGGTCTCAGGTGTGTAAACTTTGGTGCGAAAATGGATTTGATTTACACACCATTTCCATGCCTAATTTATGCATCTGATGCGTAGATTGATTACAAATTTACAACCAAACATGATGATGCATAACAGTTAAACATATAGTTTTCAAAATCGGAATCGTATCGCTAATAGTTCGTACCCATGAATCGAATTGCGAATCGTAGGATTTTTTATTTTTCTAATAAAAATAAAAAATAATTAAAAATTAAAAGAAAAAAGAAAAAAGGAAAAGTAATTATTCATAACCATCCATTTTCCCATTTATAGAAAATATAATAACAAGTAAGTCTATCATACAATCATATCAAGAACATCAAACCATATATTAATATATATATTAAATAAATGATGTGCAAATAGTTAAATAAGTTTAAAGTATCAATACTTTTATTATCTTTTAATCAAAATATAAAAATAAAAATAAAATCAAAACAACAATCTTACTCAGCAGGATATCTCTTGAAATTAAGAAAGTGTTCATGAAGAAAAACCCCAAAATAGATTAAAAAAGAAGATACAGACAAGCACCATACATACAGTCGAATGTTTTAGTTAAATGCATGTTCTTTAAAAAAACCTTACCAAAAGCCGCAAAAAAAATCTAATGAGATTTCGTTACCTACTAAATAAACCGTTTAAAAATAAAAGCGCTAAAAGAAAGAAAGATAAAAGGTAAAAGATTATTAATCTTAACTTATTGGTTGTAGCTATTCTCGCTTAGCCGAATCGCTTAAATCATAAGATTTGATGAAACGAGTATCGAATTATAAGATTCACACCCGAATCCTAAGAATCGTTTCCTTAAGATTCGGAAAACGAATCGTAGGATTCTGATAACTATAGTTACACATATGCATCATTTATATATGTAAACGGTGCAATTGAACGACCCCTGAAGTTAAAAGGAACATGAGGTTAGGCTTCCTTAGCTGGGGGCCTACACTTAACAAGGACAAAGCAAACATAACAAACAAATTTATGGGCCAAATAAAAGATTGTCAATCCAAATACCCCCTTCACGAGTGTATCTCCTTCAGCATTAGCCACCCCCGATACACGGTAGAAAGACACATTGCACCCCACATATATATCCCTCATCTCATCCCAACCAAGACCCAACTCCAAGGGCCACATCACTACCCATGCGCCCATCATATGGCACAGGCAGAATTACCTTCTATCACCAAAGAGAAGAAGCCCAAGACATAGGCTTCTCGCATCCTCACTAACATGGCAAGGAATTCAGCTTCGTTGATGATAACCTATGTTATGTTCTCTTTTTTCTTTTGAATTAAGTTCTTTAATCATAAAAGATAATGAGATGTGTTACAAATTTGATACTTTTTTTTCAATGGTACAAATATTATACTTCTATGAAATGCATTCCTAGTAATCTTTCACATTTATGGGATCCAAACTAATGAAGTTCCATATTAAACTTAGGACCTAAAATGGGATTTCCAAAATTAACCTTAAGTAGCAAACGAATGCAATTAGGTACATAACTATATCCTTACCCAAGCAAAAAGCATATGTGGGTACTAAACCCTAAAGACTATTCTTTCAATGATTGTAAATAGTTTGGTAGCTTGATAGAACACCAACTTTTCATATAACATATGAAAATTTAAATCAAAAACACATGGAAAAAGTTATTAAAAAAATAAAAAAAACGAGTCCAAATGTATTGGTTATGTTCCAAAAATAAGAATTACTTCACATGTGCAAATTTTCTTTAAAAAAAAAAGCAATACTTCTAGATGTTAACAACAAAGAAAGAATTATCATCCACCATATAAAGCAGAACAACATATACAAAATCAATTAAGCCTACCCATAAGAAGAAGATGTACTATTAAGTATCAACTTACCTCATATGTGAAAGGACCCTGTATCGTGTCCAAATCATGAGTACCTATAGCAACTAGGGTCCTCCTCCTACCAAAAAAAAAAAAAAAAAAAGCAAAAGTAAGCTTCTTTGCAGCAATGGCTATAGCTTCCAATGTATATACAAAGTTGCAAACCATGAAGATAACTAAGGATAGTAGACTATTTACAAGAAAAATTAAAGACAACAGACAAAGCAACCTATGATAGCCAAACAATTCAAAATTGTAATGTATCGGTATCTTATTATATGTGATACATTTTTTTTGTAAAATCTGCGCCGTCACTGTATTCATGACTTGTCCCTCCTGTATCTATGCATATTCGAGCGACATAGCAGGTAACATAAACAGCCCCCTCTTCTCCCTCTTCCGTTCCCTTCTCTCTTCCTCCCATGTCCAATTGTAATTGGCCGTGCATGCTCGCATTTCAATTTTTTTTCTTTTTTAGAAAAATTTCATTAAAAGATTTAACACATGTTTCCTTAGAAGGAAAGCACCAAATTCAAACCTGGCTAGAAAACCTCTTTCTGAGGCAGTTGGCATCTGAATTTGCCTCCCAACGAGTAAGAACAAAAGGTGTTAAGCATACATTTCCTTGCTCCAATTGACCCAGCTGCATAGGAGCATTCTCTAACCTATTAAGTTGCAACAGAAGGATCCCATTAAAATGACCATAGTAGCCAGGGAAAAACGACTCAGCTCCCTACAGCCTAGAAAAAGAGAAAAGGCCACAGTTGCATTGGACCCATAAGGATACTCGGCCAGAGATAGCCCAGAAAACATCTCGCCAATTTAGAACCCAAGTTATCCCAACAACTGCCAACAAAGTTGAGTTTCAGTGAACACGCCAAATTCTTCCTAATTCTTTTTTTTTTTTTTCCTTCATTATGCAACAATAGAGTTTTACTTTATTCTTGCTATAAAAGGCTTGGTTAGAGAGTTAAGTTTATAATAAGGGTTTTCTTCTTTTGATTGTTGCTAGAAAATAGAGTTTCTAGTCTGGTAGATTTGTAATCACATTATCAAAAGACAAAACCCCAGGGACTGCCATATTGCAGAGTTCTTCCAATGCCATTGTGTCCTTACAGTGGGTCTTTTCCCAATAATGTGAGTTAATACTTCTAGGCACAACAGCCATTAAAGGTAAGAATTCTTTTTTCTTCTTGATGCAAAAATATTGAATAGCGTGGAATGGCTGCCAGTGTGGGGCATGAAGCAGATTATTAAACCTATTATCACAAGCCAGCCATCTTGTATCAGTTAGTGGTTATTTACATAACCATTTAGGGGGCAGCTAAACAAGCAGAAAAATGAGAATTTCTGAACTTAGAAACTCAATTTTTAGAATGATTAACAATCCACTTCCTTCTGATTAATTGAGGTTGTTTGCCTGTTTCACTGAAAGTTCAACACGGAATTTGATATAGAAGTTTGTAGATATGAATTGATGTGTCTTTAAGGGAGCTTGTTACATGTTATTTGATATAAAAGGTGCAGCCTGACAAAAAATAACATGAATGCTATGACAACTGATTCCGCCAGAGCATCCAAAATTTCCTTTGGAAACCACACCATTATGGCCACACTCAAACTCATTATTCAATACCTTTACAAAAAGACGTTTCCCACCACAGCAGACCAAGAAATGTGTTTCTTGGGGAGAAATGACTTTCTATGCACAACAACATGGTATCTTGAGATAGGGCCCTAAAGAAAGAAATGGTGGTATTATCCTTAGGGTACTGCACCTCCTAATACACTATCTGTAATTTATTCCTTTAAATGAAACAATCAACCAAATCGACTCCATCGGATTTTTCAAAAAAGAACAATAAAAACCACACAAATAATAATAACAATAAAAACCACAAAAAAAAGAGGCCCAACTCCACCCATCCCCACCCAAGAAAATAAGAAGATGAAGAAGACAACTAAAACCATGAACTAATAAACTTTTGTCAAAGACACCGTTAAAACCTTGCAGCAAAAAAAAGTCTTTAACGGACTTCCCCCAACAAAAATATCATCCCAACACCACAACCTCTCCCCAACCCTACCTAAAGCCATATCCCCTTAAGAATATTTAATCTCCCTGCTGTCAACGCTTCCCCTAATTTAGAGATTGAAATCTAATCTCTAATACTAGCCCCGCTTCTTTTTTTTATAGGTAAGCCTCATATTATTTTTTTATCACATTCTTCACAAATACTCATTTCCTGTCCGGATCTTTATCAGTAATTGCTTAGTGGTGAACAACTTCTTTCTCTAAGTCTTCCAAGACCCAAACTTCCTCTCAATTAACACGGTGAAACTTTTCCTTTCCCTTAATGCCATCCCATAAGTAATCTATTTATTCCGACTTATCAACTACCACCAGATGAACCATGAACAAAGAAATATAATAAACCTATACCATGCGGCCCTAGAAACCGTAAGAACTTTGGAGTTAAGTGTGCTCGGGCGGGAGCAATAGTAGGATGGGTGACCTCCGGGGAAGTCCCTGCACGCACACATGGGCCAAAGCAAATAATTTCATGCCGAGTTGGGCGGGCTGTGACATTTTCTGTTTACAATGAAGACCTATGATCCTATTTTATTAGTTAGAGAAACTTTAAAAAAAGAAAAAAGAAAAGAACAGCCCAAGCCTGATGAGCTCCCGTGGGGGACATAAAGTCAATAGAAAAATAAATTTGCAAGTATCAAAGCTAAACCGGAGACAATACCATGTATTAAAATCTCAAGTTTTGAGGATTTACCTACAAATGTTTTGGTGGAGTTTATCTTGAAGATCAATGAAACTATTGTATCTTGCTTCATCAAAAGTTATTCCTCTTAAACCAGCACAAACCACAAAAGGCCGAATGGAGGACGTCTGCAGCAACAACCACACATCCCTCAATCACAATTATAAAAAGATAAATAAAAACACCCTACCACAATTACAAAATTCATACCTCTGGCTTTACGTGCATTTTAATCATTGATTTGGTTGGAATGTCAACTACTGTATATTTGGGTATCTCATCCAATCCAACAAAAATGCGGAGGGCTTGCACAAGTCCTTCTAAACAAAGCAAATCATATCTGCCATGATAACAAAAGAAAATGTAAAATCATTAGTTCTTTCAAAAAAAAAAAAGAAACTACTCATCATCATCATCAAAACTTTGTCCCAACTATGTTGGTGTCAGCTACATGAATTGTCTGTCGCCATTCCAGTCTATCCTAGGCCGAATCCTCAGATCGGTTGCACTTCTTCAGATCCTTGCTACTACCATCCATGTCCTCTTCGAAATAAGGAAACAACTGAGTAACGGATTGCTGAAAAACAGCCATCTTTATTGACAAGCCCCTGCCTCTCCCTCATATCGACATCCTCATCGATAATACAAGGGCTTTGAAGCCGTCACCAGATAGGGCCTTCATGGATGGCGTCTCGGGCTACAACCAGATACAATTAGCAGAAGAAGATCAAAAAAAAGACTTCCTTCATCATCCAATGGGGAACTTACAGTTACCAAGTCGTGCCGTTCGGATTTCAAAATGCACAGGCAAACTACCACTTGTAGTACTATGACAGGGATGCTATGCCTGGATGAATTGTGCAGGAACTCTGAACATGCTAGACTATTACGAGTGCTTTTCCCACTTATGGGTTAGTGGGGGTTGTTGGGTAACTATGGGCCTCTCGGTCAACAACCTACATCTCTACCTATGCACCAGGATCAGCGGTCCCACCTCCACCATGCAGAAACTTGTTATGTTAATTCTAATAGGTCACATCCGAAAGGACTCAGTTATTTTAGTAGTGTTTAGGAAATGGCAGTGTCCTCATAAACCATTGCACCTGTACGTAATTGATCAATACAAAAGACCAAGCGATGGGCGAGATCAGCTGTGTGCACTGCCAACTATAACAACTCAAATTGATCATATCTTTAACCATTCTTCTATCTGTAGACATTGTTTTGTGAACATTTCTCTTTTTTCCTTTGGGTACTTTGTTTTTAACGTTGCTCTGAACATACAATTCAGGTTTTTTTTAATGCAATGCAGGCCATAGGCCAAATGGATTCTTTAAGAGTCACAAAACAAGGCCCAAGAAGACCAACAAAGGCCAGTCCAGTAAGAGGGCCCATAACTTAAGGAGTCGTTTTCCTTTTACGCATGGGATAGGAAAATGGATTTTACATATGCAAATGTTGCATATATGAAACACATTACCATGTTTGTCCAAATCACTATGTTCATAAGTAAATGAGTATATCCAACCATTTTAGATTTGTTTGGATATTTTGGGCATTTATCACTAATTTTTCATAATCCAAATAGATTTAAGATAGAAAACTTATCAATCGGATCATGAATTGGGGGCCCACAATAGTGCAAAAAATTAGATCTATAGGTTAGGGTTTTGAATTTTTTCACAAATTACTCAAAATCTAGGATTATTTTGGATAATAAACTTAAAGGCCAAGGGTTTATGACTCCAAAAAACAAATTGGACTGCTTGATTACAAATATGGGGCCCACAGGATAAATATAAAAAAAAAAGTTCATGGGATTTGATCCAGTGACCAATTGTTTAACCAAATGCAACCATGTGAAGTATTTTTTGGTGCCTTTTGCAAGTGGGAGATGAGAAAGGGAGTTTCACACCTAAATACATGTGAAAATTTTGGCGTGAAAATTGGCCTTATTTACACACCATATTCACACCTCATTTCCGTATCACGAATAAATGAGCACAAACAAACACGATGAGGCGTAATTCTTACGCATGTGAATCATTTACATATGTAAATGAGTGCAAACTAATGATCCCTAAGTGATTAAATAGTCACGTGCTAAATAAGGACATTGTGGCCATGTCACACATCAAATCTCGTATTTTAGGAAATTATATGTTGAGAGAACCAACTTTATTGTGATTTGAATAAATTTAAGAAAGATGTGCAAGTCATCTTTAGAATCCCTGATTAGAAATTATGATCTCTAATTAAGAGTGAAAGATTGTTGACTACACTAGTTAGAAGGCATAATCTCTAATTGAGAGCCAAGATTGTTGGCCAATACTAAAGGTTGTAAAGGTTATTCTAAGAAATCAATAACATTTTTTCTTTCTTCTGATATTCAGTGAAATATGAATTTCTTAGTCTTGATTGAAGACTCTTGGGCAACCCAATTGCGTGAAGACTCCATTGGCATGGCTTCAAGATGTATGTTAGAATTTCACATATATCCACCATCCATTATTTTGGTATCAGAAATTTAAGCACTACTATGCTTGAAACAAAGTGCATTCACTTGGACAAAGGCTGCTACAAAGGCCTCTGAGTGTATCAAAGTCGATAGTGTAACAAAGTCATGATGACTGGGACGCCAGTTCTTAGACTTCTTAAATTTGACAAAGTCTTTGAAGTGGCATGTAATGCTTCACAAGTAGACATTGGTGGAGTATTGAGTCAACAAGGTCATCCTAGAGCCTTCTTCAGCGAGAAGTCAAATGCCGCCCCAACACTGGTTCCACATATGATGTAGACTTCTATGCAATTGTCTAGGCTTTACAGCATTGGAGGCACTATCTGATCGGCAAGAAGTTCGTTCTATACTCGGACCACCACTCCACCAGGCATTAGGTACTTAAATACTCGAAAGAAGTTGAGTGTCAAGTTCAAAGATGCTAACTGGAGTGCCTACCTCCAAGAGTACATGTAATTGAAATCCAGTTTCTTGATTTGTATCTTCAATTGTTGGAAACTTATGAATCTCTTCCCTCAAGCCTTGGTCAATGGACCCACAAAATTCATCAAATTATATCAGACTAACCCCTGCTACTATATACATTCCCTGATTTCCATCCCAGAACAACTTAAGTTATTTATGTGTCTATCAAAGAAAAAAAAATAAACACTATTGGCTCACTCCTCATCATACCAATAATTTGTTATTCTTATTTGCTCAATGATTTGAAATCAATTCAATCTTGTTCACAAATTGGATCAAACCAGTCTGCTTTCAACTCATAATTCTATTTTTGCTAAGTTTGCATGTGGGTTTTTGTTTACAGTATTCTAAAAGCCAATCTTGTAAATCACAGTATTTCTGATTAAAAGGTAATAAAAAAAACCTTGGTACCTATTTGCAGGAACTTCAATCTTGTAAATCACTTCCTCGTCCTCTTCCGCTTCGGCATCATCCAAGTGCTTTTCTTTCCTAATAATAGCTTTTTCCGTCGTCTACGCAGGACAAACATACATTCTTAAGCAAATTGAAAACCTCAAACGCTTAACCAAAAATCAAAGAACGAATAAAAAACAAGAAGAAGAAGAAGATGGTATGGAGTGCTTACAACATCATCAAGCTCGATTCCGAAATCGAAGCAAAGCTTCTCAAACTCTTCCTGGGCTGGGATTCCAGAAAAATGTAAGGGTTGATGCTAAAATGAGCCTCTGGGTCAGAAAAGAAAAGGAGAAATTCATTCTTTTGGACTTACTGTAAGATCTTCCGAGGGCAGCGAAGAGTCGATCCCGACCTACACTTACTGTAGGCATTGGTGGCAAGTGCTAAGATGCGCTGCTGCTCTCTGGAACAACTTCCTTCTAAGAAAAGCAGGGGCGGATCCAGAATTTCTAGTCTGGGGGCTGCACTTAAGTTACACTAAAAGAATAACAACAATGTCTCACCAAAAATTATAAAAAATAGCAATCACCAAAAACTATCTATGTACTATCTTCATAATTCATTTTCTACAAGCATCATACCAAAAGAGTGATCATTTTTATTATACTACTCAAAATCAACAAAAAAATGTCTTCACAATAGATCTTAACAAGTATGACAAAAGACAAACAAAAGTTAAAACATGACACTAGTGAAATCTTGACTTGCGTGGCTTCTTATCAAATTCATCTATTACCAACTCTATGTCGACTTCATTAGCAAACTCTCTTTCGATGTAAATAACCATGCAATCCGCGAGAAGTGTCTTCAACACCAGCAATAGCAAAAACCTTTCTTTAACAAAACCACCACGATCAACAAATCGTAGAATAATGGTCATTTGTTCTCTATGTGAATTATCTTGTGCTTCATCCACAAGGATACAAAACTTTGCATCACCAACATCTTCGCGTATTTTCTTTCTCACATTTTCTGCAAATATATGCAAAAGTGTTTTCTGAATACCATATGAGGTATACTTGGCATTTCCTGGACAATCACCTATTATTTCGGCAACTTTCTTGTTCAACATTTTCGAAAACTCGAACATTGCAATGAAGTTTCCACAATTCTTTGATTTCTTCGATTCATCATGTCCTCTAAAAGGAAACCTTTGTAATGCAAGCATCCGAATACATTGAATAACATTTCGGAGAAGCAACCGATTATTTGCAATTGCTTCTTTAGAAAGTGTATTGAAAACACTATCTATATGTCGAGAAGGTTTTATTAGATTCTCACAATACATTATCGCCGACCTATGTGGAGAACAAAGACCACCTTCATGTTTCAAAAAAGGACACTTCTTCCCATTGTTAACTTTCTTCCAATTCTGAAACCCATCAATGGTAAATACCGGATGCTTCGGAGGATTTGTTTCAAAGAGAAAGCAATAAAAACAATATGCTCTATCCTTGTGGAGTGAATATTCTAGCCAAGGGAATAGTTTGTACCAATTAGTATTGAACCGTCGGCCTTGCTTTCCAAATATGGTCACCGGATAATCTTTTTCTTTCTCATGAGTAGGTCGACAAGGTCCCATTCTAAGATAAGCTACCCGAACTTCATCATGTTTGTTAAGCGGGTATTCATATATAGCAATGCGTTTACCCGGATCACATTCAAATGAAGAAGTGACATCAACTTCCATAGGTGCAACTTCTTGAGCTTTGGAAGAATGTGCAACTACGACTCTTTGGACTCGAGAAAAAGGTTCAACTCCTTCAATTTCAACAACTTAAACTTTGGTAGGACGTCGCTCGTCCTCATCAAGCTTTGAAATATCAGGAATAGATGTGGAAGTTTCGCCACTTTCAGATTTATTGTCTTTTCTCTTATAGAACGATAGTAGAGTTATTGATTTTTTGGGCGCTTGATGATGCGACATTATAACCTAAGATAATAAATAATCATCAATATACAATACATTATACATAAGACGACCGGTTTTACTTTTTTTTCCCTAATTTTTTTTATTTCTTTTCTTTCGTTTTCAACTCACAATGAAGTTTTATCAAAGCTATGAGAATTACTGTCTGCTGCAACAATAGTAGGATAATTCCTCTGATATTTTATTAGAGAAGAAATAACAGGATTTAAACCCATGCTTGCAAGCTAAGACTACAAGTTGTGAAAGTAATAGTGACAATTTTTTTTTTTGGAAACTGAATTTTTTTTTTTTTTGGAAAAGTGGATTTTTTTTTTTGGGCCCAAATCTTGGGTGGGCTGCAGCCCACCCGGGCCCCCCCCTTCATCCGCCCCTGAAGAAAAGGAGATAGAGTTTGAGAGTAAAAGACAGACAGAACCCTAATTCAAAGAAAGAGAGAAAGTGGACATGTATTGCTGTACACACCCACAAAATTTTTTTTTTTTAATTATCAAAATAGCCTCAGGTGAAATGACGAAAAAACCATATCTTCATCAACATCCTCCCTCTCTTCCTTTGCTCGATGATATAGATGAAATTGGGAGGTTTCATCGACTTTTTTTTTCCTCTGCTTCTTCTTATTCTTCATTATCCATTATTTCCATACTATTCTAACCTCATTTATCCCCATTGATCTTCATCTCTTTCCTCATCATCATCTTCTCCAACTCTTAAAAGTATCAAAGTCTCCTCCATTTATTTGAAGATATTGGAGTCACTCATCTCCCTACACCACATTGTCCATCGGAAGTAGGCATTTTCAATATGGACTTGCAACTAACGGTCTACCTCGTTTGCAGCATTTTAATTAAAATTCGCGCGTCCTGCTCGGCATTCCAGAGCCGTGCAAATGAATATTGCACGGCGGAATACTATCAAACATATTAGATTTGAACGGCATAAATATACCGTGCAAAAATATTTTGCACGGTTATTTATGCCATTCAAATGAGTTTAGCACGGATATATAGGCCGTGCATAAAATGTTTGCACGGCATATTTATGCCGTGCAAAAATATTTTGCACGGCAATAGTAAACCGAGCATATTTCACAAGGACAGTATATAGTTTCATTCATTAATATACTAAGATTTAGCAATCATATTTTCAGGAGCATCAGTCAACCGGTGCGAGTGAGTGCTCTTTAGATTTTACTAATGTCTTCACCACTGACATGATATTTAGAAGCCGAGAGGACCTAATCCAATGGACAAGGGAAGGTGGAAAGAAACATGGCTTGGTAATTGTAATCAAAACTTCAGATGCTGGTGGAGATGGTAGGAAGCCGAGAATAATTTTATCTTGTGAGAGAAGCGGAAGCTATAAGGGTCCATCGAAGGTCTCCGAAAAGAGAAATCCTAATAAGGCAACTGGAACGAAGAAGTGTAATTGCCCTTTTGCTTTGAAGGGCCAAAAGTTGGCAAATGATGATGATTGGATGTTAACAGTGGTTTGTGGGTTGCACAATCATCCAAACGCACAACATCTCGAGGGGCACTCATTTGCTGGAAGGCTTTCAGGGGAGGAAATCAATGTTTTGATTGATATGTCGAAGAGTATGGTGAAGCCAAGGAACATCCTTCGTACTTTGCAAGAAAGGGACGTGCACAACACCAGTACGATGAAGAGTATCTACAATGCCCGTCAGAAGTGGAGGGTGACTGAGTTGGCCGGTCGATCACAGATGCAACAACTCATGATGCATTTGGAGCAGAACAACTACATTGAGTATCACACTAGCAACCCCGCTACAGATGCTACGATGGACCTATTCTGGGCACATCCATCATCTATTCAGTTGTTACGTGCATTTCCAGAAGTTCTGATAATGGATTGCACGTACAAGACTAATAGATATCGACTTCCCTTGCTTGAGATCGTTGGTGTGACATCCACTCAACTGACTTTTTCCGTTGCTTTTGTGTACCTTGAATCAGAGAGGGAGGCCAATTACAGATGGGCTTTGGAGAGGCTTAAGGAATTGATGGATGGATGTATTATGCCCCGTGTCGTTGTAACCGATAGAGAGTTAGCACTCATCAATGCAATACACGTTGTCTTTCCGAATGCAGCAAGCTTATTATGCAGGTGGCATATTTCTAGGAACATCTTGGCAAATTGTAAGAAGTATTTTGGGACCAACGACAGATGGGATGCGTTTATATCTAGTTGGAACATGTTGGTAGTCTCTCCCACTGAAAATGACTACATACAGTTTCTAAGTGCATTCCAAACGCTGTTGATTATGTGAAGAAATCGTGGTTGAATAACCATAAGGAACAATTTGTAGCTACTTGGACGGATCGGCATATGCACTTTGGAAACGTGACTACGAATAGGGCTGAGAGCGCACATGCAAAATTGAAGAGACACCTTGGCACATCGAACAGTAGCTTTGATGCGTCCTGGCAGGTTATCCATGCATTGCTTGAGTTGCTCTTTACGGAGATAAAGGCTTCATTTGAAAAGAGCATGAACACCGTGCAACATAAGTTCAAACCGGCACTGTTTCGCGAGTTGAGAGGATTTATATCAAGGAATGCTTTGGATATAGTACTGAATGAGTCAATCAGAGCTAGTTATATTGGTCCAGATTCCTTGGCATGTGGGTGCGTAATTCGACGGACCCATGGGTTACCATGTGCACACGAGATTGCCGAATACATAAGGGAAGGCACTCAAATACCACTGAGTTATGTCCATCAATACTGGAGGAAGCTCAATTTAGACTCCACTAAGGAGAATGTAGCCCCCGAATTAACCACAACTTCCGAGTTCGAATTGATCAATAAGAAATTTCAGAGTACCGATCAGGCTGGTAAAATACAAATATTGAAAAAACTAAGAGAGTTGGGGTGTCCTTCATCTACTTCTCTTCTTGAGCCGGATGTTAAATTGAACACCCGGGGTCGTTCATCCTCGAAAAAGAAGAAGTTCGATCGGTCTACGCTTCGGGAACCATCTGCTTTTGAGTATGCACTCTCGATCGAAGATAGCGTTCCATCGAGAACCAACAGTCTAGATTTAAAGAAGGGGAAAGAGAAATTAAATGTTCGACGCACTCGTTCAAGCACGTTCGAGCATCAACTTCCTAAGTCATTAGGACCCTATATCGAGGCTATTAAGGATGTCGAGGCGGATGGTAACTGTGGATTTAGAGCAATAGCTGGTCTTTTGGGAATGAGCGAGGATGGTTGGATGCAGGTTAGACTGGATTTGAGCAATGAACTACAGAGGCATCAAAATTATTATTCATTGCTATATGGAGGAGATGATAGGGTTGGGGAGCTGCATTATGCCTTGGCGTACTATGATAGCCATCCTCCATATGCTCGTTGGATGACAATGCCAGACATGGGTCACCTGGTAGCTTCATATTATAATGTTGTATTGATCCATCTTTCTTTGCAACAGTGCCTTACTTTCCTGCCTTTGAGATCAACCCCGATTCCATCTTCTGATCGCAAAGTTATCGCGATCGGTTTCGTCAATGGTAATCATTTTGTTCAAGTCTTCATGACACCCGGGGCTCCCATGCCTCCCATTGCGAGAAATTGGTATAGACACCACCATCCTAATGCTGACGGATGGCAACTACCATATGCTCAGAACATCGAGCGATTCAAAGAAATAATTGGAGACAGTATCGCAACACGGGAGTCGGTTAATCTTGACAGTGATTGATTTCTTGTACTTTGAACTTGATGTAAACAAATTTAGTAAAGGATGTTGAAATCCAATCAAGCTTTTATGTTATGAATTTTTTTTTTTTGTTTATTCCTTCATAACCCTCCTTAGTTGATTGTGGGTTGGCAAATCTATCATGCATTAAAAATATATTACAAGGCACACAAGTAGATGTGCAAAACCATTCTGCACGGCCAACAGTTGCTATGCAGAATGGAATTGCTCGGTACCTGTTGGCCGAGTATATAGTTTCTGCTCGGCATATGTTAGCCGAGCAGAATTTATCTGCACGGTACATGTTGGCTGACCAGATTGCACCTGCATGGTATATGTTAGCTGTGCAAAACTCATTAGGCGTGGATTAGTCATGCATTACTGTAGACTAGTGGAACTATTTGTATCCCACTACAAAGAGGCATGTAGATGTTCATAAAAAAAATATTAAATAAAAGGCATCAACCATTTCATGACCAGAAGTTAAAAAGCAAACAAGTTCTTATACAAGAATCAATAATCCTTGATTGACATGTTAAAGTTTGTAGTACACTGTTTTCTTGCAATTACTTATACATCTCAAAAGAAGGATACATTTTCCAATCCAAAATATATAACATAAACGTAAAAGAAAAAAGTAAAGAAAGTCAGAAATATATAACATAAAACGCTCTATTGGGTGCTCACCTCACTCGGGTGTAAGGCATCCAATCTCTCCCGCATCAGCTGTATGTTTTCAATGGCATTTCCGAAATCCTGTCCAGGATTCCAGCGGCTTGCTAGAGGCATCCCTGCGGTGTATCCCCATTGTGCAGGAGGACGTGCGAATGGGAAGTGCTCGTACACCCAAGACTACAAATGACAAATATTAATAATTATACAATACTTATATCAATTATAATGAAAAAGGTATATGAATCTATAAAATGTACCGGTCTTACCGTGAGCAGTGTCAAATATCCAGCAATTTGCCGCACATCTGCCCTCGTGGCGGTCCCCAACTGGCGATACAGATACGCCAGTGCGGCAGCCCCCCATGCGTATTGACGGACCCGTGGCAGGTCCATCAATAAGGATAAGTAGTAGACAGGGACCCTCGTGGCGGACTTATCAGTGAATAGTGTACAGCCCAACAGATAAAGAAGATATCATCTGGCTGCACACTCTACCTCCTCAACCGACGATGCGGGAGTCACTTCGCCGCACACCCGTCGGATCCACCCCATCCTCACTACCCCACCCTGTGCCAGGTTCAACTCTGCTGTTACAGATTCCCTATCCACACCCAGTCCTAACTCGAGTAGATCTACTTGGTCAGTAAATCCCATAGTAGCAGATACGTGGACAGGAAGTCCAGTGACTGGGATGCCGAGTAGAGAACTCACATCATCTAATGTGATCGTCATCTCACCAAACGGCATGTGGAAGGTATTGGTCTCGGGCTGCCATCTCTCCACAAAGCTCGAGACCAAGGGGCAGGAGATATATCGGTAGCTGAAATGCCTCAGGTCTGCCAATCCAGACTCTTCTATGATAGCGCGAAACATAGGCACCTCAATATCAAGACGATCTCCAGGGCGAGGTATGTACCAGTCCTTCAACTGGCGCCAATGACTGATACATTTGAGCGGGCCACGTTCCTGCACATTACAAGTATAGTATAAATCTTCATTAGCATCTGGTATTATATAAAGAATTAGTTAAAACATATAAAGAATTAACGTGTACCTCCCCGTCCCATATGGATATGGCCACGTGAGTCCTGACACTCACAAGGACGGACTCGTCGGCCGGACCGCCTGGAATAGGGCCATCCCCTGCTGCCGAGGCATGAGGACTGGATGCCTGTGCCTGGTCCTCTGAGGAATCATCCTCCCCTACTGGCGCAATAGGAGTACTGGATGGTTGGGGAGGACTAGACGGCCCTGCCTCATCCTCTGAGGAATCATCCTCTGAAGAGCTCTCAGGCAGTGGATCCTGCCGTAATTTGCGTCTTCGTTCAGACGCCGTTGGCCGTTGACGGCCGGCGGTCGAAGTAGTAGTATGCACACCTCGGCGAGGAGGTCTAGTAACGCCAACCTTCACCCGCACTCTGGATGGATCGCTAGAAATACTACCACGTCCACCTGTAGGATGTGAGATGCCACCAATACGGCGAGCTGGTCTCCTCGGCATATCTTCCAATCTGGGTTTAAAATAAAAATCAGTAGGAACAAAAAAGCATTCTAGGAAGAAATCTTTTTTTCTTGTACTGCTCGATTCAACACTGTCGTGCAAAATCGTTCTGCACGGTACTATTTCTGCATGCAACAGTTTTATGCACGGTATATATTTACCGTGCATATTTGTTTTGCACGGTTTACATGTTACGTGCAAAACAGTTATGCACGGTTTCTTTTATCGTGCAAAAAATCTGTACACAGTTAACATTTGCCGTGCATAACAATTGGTGCATGGTTCTGCAGTGCCGAGCAGATCGCGAAAACTGCCACGAGTTTTGGCAAAGTGTCGAGGGTTTCAGCACTTCGAATGCACATGAATTAGCTCTTAATAAACTTATCTACTATCTAACAAAGAAATTATGACCTAAAAGGAATGTAAAAATGATAAACCTATGAACAAGAAGAAAAGGAAAAAGAAGAAGAAGACCTCACCTTGTTTGAGCGTCCTGTGAAGAAGAAGAAGAAGAAGAAGAAGAAGAAGAAGAAGAAGAAGAAGAAGAAGAAGCGTTGTACACTGCTGCTCTTTGGAGGGAGAATGACCAAGAAGAGGGAAATCCAGAGGAGGAGAACGACGTGCCTTTGCTCGGTTTTTTCAAAAATCGTCGACGAGGGAACTGCAGAGGAGGAGAACGACCTGGGCTTCTTGCGTAGGTAGTTTGGGAAATATTGTGGGTGGGCTCAGCAAAACTATTTTAAGAAAATAAAAGAGGGTGGTGAGTTCGGCAAGTGGGTGTGTAGAGCAATATATGTGGGTGCATATAGAATCACCCTTTTCATTAATATGTGGGAACCTGAATTTTCTTCCAGGAATCCGACCCAAAAACAAAAGCCGGACCGGGCCGGCACGGCCCATGATTATTATGAGGGCCGTGCCGTGCCGGGCACAACCCTTTGGGGTCAGCCCAGTATGGCCCAGGGAACGGCTCTGGTCGTGCCGTGCTGAGCCTGGCCGTGCAGCCCGTGGTAGCCCACAGATCCCCCTCTCTTTTTTTTATTTTTTTTATTTTTTTATTTTTTTAAGTCTTAGAGGCTTAGACTCTTGATCTTAGACCAATTTCATTAAAATAAAGAACTTAAGATAAACAAATAAGTAGAATAACACTAATGAAGTTTTAAAAAAATCCATCAAATAAATTGTATTTCTTTGAAATTTAAGTTATAAAAGTTCAAAAAAATTACAAGTTTGAACTTGGATCAATATATATATATAATGAAATTCAAACCTTCTGATAAATGAAAAAAGAATTACAACTTTAGAAACCTATGATACATTCTAAAAAATAAATTACAACTTTGAAAACTTATGATACATTCTAAAAAATAAATTACAACTTTAAAAACATATGATACATTCTAAAAAATAAATTACAAGTTGAAAGCCTATTATACATTCTAAAAAAGATTATACTATGATATCTCAAACTCATCATCGATGTGTTGTTCCTTATTCTCTGCTTGATACCAATCTCATAAGCACATGCAGGTCTCAACGGTTTATTCTGTAAGCATAGTCCTCCTAGGGTTAATAAGGCGCCCACTTGCACTAAATACCTGCTCTGATGCAACTGTAGACGCTGGTATTGTTAGTATATCGCGGATTATGGCGGAAAGCACAGGAAACTTACTTTCGAATGATTTTCACCATGCCAAAAGATCAAAATCATCTTCTTCATCATCCGATATTGAAACAGGATTGCTCCCCAGGTACATTGTTAATTCATTAAGGTTGTAAGAGGATCCTCTGGAAGAAGAGGAGTTACTTTCGTAAGATTTCCTCATAATACTCCAAATGACCTTTTTTCCTTTATGTACTTGGGGAGGGCCTGTTA
This sequence comes from Litsea cubeba, assembly GCA_012931725.1. NCBI lineage: Eukaryota > Viridiplantae > Streptophyta > Magnoliopsida > Laurales > Lauraceae > Litsea > Litsea cubeba. Next base: position 203,998 of record WHSA01000649.1, on the reverse strand, counting down.
GGACCGTAGGTGATATGGATCTATCTAATTGGGTGGCATAATATAAATAAAGTATTTCTAATTGTGTCTCAACTGTAAATATATCATTTATATTAGTTGGATTCATGTTAGAGTTTATTTCATCAAGAAGGGTTTCTACATCTTTTAATTTCAATCCAGGGTCTAATGCAGCAGCTATATAGAAATGTTAAAGGAGCTATTCTCCAATATTGTGAAAACTTCCCTCCATTTGTATACACATAAGTTGAAAAATTAAAAAATCTCTGTACTTGTTAAAAGTAAGACTTATTTCATAAAAATGAGTTCAAGCTTGATTTGATGTTGGATAATATACCCCGGAAAAAAACAATATTGCATCATGAAAAACTTCTAAAAATCTCTTATTATCTCAAGAAGGGTCCATCTATCATCACTCATAAAAATATTTTCATGCTCCAAATAAAGTTGACAATATTGATATAAAGCCATTTTATAGGCACATGCTTCTTTTAACATTTTATAGGTAAAAAAATCATCTATGCTTTACATTTTGTGATATTTTCTTTGGTCTTATATCCAAATTTACACATATGTCCCGCCACCATTGTTTTCGCGAGGGAGAAAAAAAGTATATCCTACAATCCACTTAATGCTCTCTAAATCATCTCTAATAGATTTTACCCCTACTTGTACGATGAGATTTATGACGTGGCATGCACATCTATTGTGAATATCAACTTTTAGTAAATCTGCTACGACATTGTTAGTGCTTGCATTATTTAAAATTATAGAAATTATTTTATTTTCAATTTTATATTCTCTAAGTTTTTCAGGGATGGTGGACCCTATCCTAGCACCAGTGTGTGGGAACTCTAATAAAGAAAATGAAATTATTCTTTTCTGCATCACCCAATCACTATCAATAAAATGTGATGTGATTGCAATGTACCACAAATTTTGTTTAGAAGTCCATAAATCAAAGTTAAAGCCACTTTTACACGTATATTTTCAAAAACCTGTTTTAAACTCTTTTTTTCTTTCAAAAAGTTTTTATTGCATCATTTCTAGCAGTAACTCTAAATATTTTCTGCCATGAAGGAACAAAGGCAGACCTTAAAAATCTTTCAAAGGATTGGTCTTCGGAAAGTATTAATGGTAATTGGCGAACTATTATAAACCTAATAAGTTGATATCTAGTATTGGTAGGGTCATAGTTGAAAACTCCTAAACCATCAGATGAGTATGTTTGAGAAAGTTGTGTTTGAATCATCTCACCTCTTACCCCCATGGTCCCCATCGTTAGCGGTATTCGTGTGTTTGGGCACACACTTATTCATGTGTCTATTAAGGTGGCCAGGGCCGCTTGATGATTTGGCACCGAGGAGATCTTTACAATATTTACATTGTGCCTTCTCCTATGTTCCTCCTTTGGGACTTGGAACAGTAATTTTAACAAAATAAGACCATATAGGAGAAGTCAATCTTGTTTTTCTCTTCTATTTAGTTGTGGAAACGAACATGCAGGATCTTGGGGATTATTACTATCTACTTCTATACCCTGACTTTGATCTAAATGAATAAATCCATGATCTTCCTCATTTAGAGAGAAGTCAACGTTGAAAGGTTGTGATGGTCCAGCCATTTTTCTAAATAAAAGATTTAAAAAAAAAAAACTTAAATAAACAATTATGTATAATGTGTTTTTTGTGATAATTTATATAAGAAAGTGAAGAAGATGAGACTTAATATATAATATTACTATGTATATTATTACTAAATAAAACTCAAAATTAAAGATAATAAATACTTTTATGAGAGAGAGAGAGAGAGCTAATGGAGAAGTCCTTCTTAGTTGAATCCTCCACTTTAGAGAAGTTACCCTCACTCTTTACTTTTTAGAAAACTTTGTAGAGAGCTTAGACTTAAGAATGAGACTTACGAGAGCTTAGAGCCTTAGAACTTTATAGGGAGTTGAGAAATGAGAGAGTGGATGAGTGTAAAGAAATGAAAGGAATGAAGGCTATTTATAGAATTCTTAAGTGATAAAATGACATAAAATACCCCTCATATGACCGTTTTATAGCAATTGGGGGGTATAATGGTAAAAAATGATAAAAAACACTAATACCCCCTCGTTTGATTGTTTATAGCTGTTGGGGGGGGGGGGGGGTAAAAATGTAAAAAAAAACCCCATTTGATATATATATATATATATATATATTTTTTGGTGGTGGTGGGGGGGGGGGGGGGGGGGGTAAAAAATATAGTCGTTGGGCCTTCTCCGAGCCAGCCCAATGTGGACTGTCGGGCTGGGCACTGGCCCAGCACGGCACGAATCTTAACCGTGCCGTGCCTCGGGCCTGGCAGCCCTAGCCCAGCACGGCCCAGTGTGGACTGTCGAGCTGGGTTGGGCCGGCCCGTTGACCAGGCACGGTTTTTCAATGCTGGGCTTGGGCCGCCTGCCCATATTTACACCCTTAGTTGGAAATGGATCAGTTGGGTCACCCAAGCAAGATTAGCTACTCATGCAGTTCATTTTTTATAGGTTTATAGGTCAAGGACTCATGGGTGTGTAAATGATTGCCATGAGTAATGGTTACACATCATCATGGTTGTTTGGGCTCATTTAGATAGGTGTGAAAAATGGTGTGTAAATAAGATTATTTACACGACAAGAGTTTCCGTTGTATTTAAAATGAAAGAAATCAAATTATATTGGGAATGGAAAATGCAATAAAATCTATATAAATGAGAATTAAAAAAATCTTGAAGGCCTAAGAATGTAAAGATAGCTAGTTAGATAAGTTTTTATTAGCTGGGGCATGCCCCAAATAAGATTGGATAAATCAGATATAGAACAAAAATAAGTGAAAAGGTGTGGGCACCTTTGGAGATGCAGCCCATTCAATGGCAAGGACTTTATGAAAAATAACCCGATTAAAAGTTTTCAGTGGACCAATCAAATACAGACAAACAAAAAACTCAGTGGAAAGTTATGGGCACCTTGAGAGATGCAACTCTTTTATTGGCAAAGATTGTATGGAAAGTGGGCCACCTCAATAGAATTTTATTATCAAACGAAACATAGTCCTTCTTAATTAGGGGGCTTTTTTTTCTTCTATGTTGGGATATTGGCTTAGGAGTGATTTTTTATTTTAGGACTCTGGGTTCAGTCCTAGGCATGTATATGAGACTAAGGTGCCGACACCACCCAACAATAATTGTGTTGGCTAATTAGGGCCCGACTTAGATGGACGATTTTATCATTGAAATGTGGGTGACACTAGTTGGGTTCATTGTTCTCAAGACAAAAGAGAAAAATGATTCTTTCTATCAAATCCATCACATTATACTATATCAAAGCGGGTTTTGAAGTTAATTTTGACTGCAACTGTTGATTTTGACTAGAAGGCATTCATTCCCCTTGTTTTACGGTTAACTTTCTCCTTCCACTTCTAACATGTGATTGTATTGTAATCACTCAAGCCTTCTTCTCACTTTTCTCTCATTGCAACAAGGTCATCTCCATTCCAAATCTAATTCTCCTCTTTTCTTTTCCTACTTCACTTCTCCTAGCTAGCCCATTTCTACTCTAAGGACTCGTGGATCGAGAAAAGTGGCACTCTTATAATCTTTTGTTCTTTTATTTTATATAAACTAAATCGTTGCCAGTAAGTGCTTGGTGATGATTTTGAATGATGTAAAAAAAATTAATGGATCATATAATATATTTTAAAGTTATTGGTGAACACGCACGTGCTCAACATGGGTTATTATGCCAGTATTTCATTGCAGCATAAGAAACATGAGAGATAAAAGACCTAACCAAAACGTCCAAGCAGTTTCTTAGGGAGAATATTTAACATTGTTTCATGGTTATATACCAAGAAAGATTTCATTGGCCTACCCTCTGTTCCCTCCTCTCATCTCTGGGCTTCTGATTTTTTGTTTCCTATCCATGGTTATATAGGTTCATTTTTACAGTGTTATTACCACTATTAGGGGCATGCATTCTTTTGAGGCACGTTTGACAACCGGAGAAGATTCCTCCATTCTTCTTATATGTTGCTTTTATGTGAGGATTTCTGATGAAGAAGATTAATTGTCCTACATGTTTGTCAAACATCCATTTAGCTGTTGATTTAAATATACTAAATCCAATGATCATATCTCATAATTTGTGACGAATCATGATCTAAAATTTGAATCCCTGCTCGTTTTTTATCTTCTACTGATGATGGGCGGTTTGGATTCTCATTGTGGGTCCCATAAAAATTTTAACAAAATTTAGAGTCTATACTTTTTTCCAAATATCTCAAAATATATGAAGAGTCAACAATTGAGAATTGACCTACGAACCGTTTTGGACCTTCTAAACATGATTGATAGTTCGAATTTTGATTGTGGGATCCATAAGGTAGAGTTCCAAAGCAAAAGGTAACCTATAAGTTACCACCCGGTGCACTATTCATCCGAATATCAGTGATGTGTGCACTATGGATGATGAACGGTCATCATCAATTTTCTACCATTTTCTTACGATTCATCATTAATCATGTTTCCAAATTTGACTCGCCATATACAGAGACTGAACGGTTCGGGTTTTTAAAAACGGACACCATAGAAGTACAAAAATATGATCTGAGTTTTTTTGCAAATATCTCAAGATATATAAGGAATGAACAGCTGATATTTGACCACAGACCTTGGGTCTTCTTAACACAATTAACTGTTCGGATCTTGATTAAGGGACCCATAAGGTAGGATTCCAGTAAAAATCAGTAATCTCTAAATTGCCACCTAAATATTGTTCAATCGCTTCTTTAAGCCATTTTTTACACTTGCGTAGTTGCGTTCATTTGCAAAGTCCGATGTGGGGAGGTCCCACCTTTGCAGAGAATGCTTTGGATTAGTTTTTTATATTTGGAGGATTCGTCTTAAGCGGTGTGACGCTTTCGAAACATGAGTTTTCCTCATTTGCGAGGAAAATCACCAATGAGTTCTTGGGGCGGACAGTTGCCAAACATGACTTTGGGAGCTTTCATGGCTCTATGCAAATATAATCCTAGGAAAAAAAAAAGTTGAGACTAAAATCATAGAAAAATAGTTTATTTAAAAAAAAAACCATATGACCTATTTAGGTTACAAGAACATCCAAATGCGTAAAAAGATTCCATTAAAATATTAGGGGAGTTCTGTTGGCACCGCGATTTCTTCTTTTCCCACCGAATTTCTCTCCACACCGATGTATAAAATAGGATTATTTACAGATATTTCTCTTTGCACCCATCAATATACCCAGACTGCCCCTGTCATTGACAACTTCTCTCTTCTTCTCTTCCCACACATCTTCTTCAACGTTTTTTTTTTTTTTTTCTCTATTCAAACTGTCACCGGAGCAAACTCTTGGAGTACCCATTTCGACCTACATTTTTGCTGGACGATTAGGCAAGTGAAAAGTACAGAAGCAGATAAGGAATAAAGAAGACCCCTTCTCTCACATTAACCTCCATTTTAGTGGCAGGTAACTCACATTTCTTCTTCACCATTCTCATTGTGCTATTTTTTCCAAATAGGTCATTCTAGCAACTATTTTGCATAAAATTATGTTCAAAGGGACATACTCACTACTCTGAATTGCCCAAGATGTTTTTTTTTTTTTTTTTTTTTTTGCACTGGTTGCAGTTGTTCAATTTTTTTTTATTTCATCGTCGCGATATGTTCGAACCTGAAGCCTCGAACATTCCCATAATGTTCAAACAAATAGTTCTGAATAGTTTAGGAATGTTTGAAATGTATAATCCGAACATTTTGAGAATGTTCAAAATGTATAATTCGTTCATTCCTAAAATGTTCGGAACTATATGTTCGAACATTATAGGAATGTTCGAACATTACATGATGAACATTCCAGACTTGTTCGAACACACAGTACCGAACAATACCTGGTGAAATTTGTATTTTTTTTCCTTTTAATTTTTTTAAATAACTCATTTTCCGACGTTTTAGAAATGGATAGGCCAAACAGTTCTAGAGTAAGACCGATAGCTTCCAATAGGAGGCGCCGTCGAGTAACTGAGGAGGTTGTAGAAGAAGCACGTGAGCCAGAATATGATTTGGAAGAAAGCAATGAAGAAGAAGGAGCTCGTGATGAACAAGTTGAAGACGAAGCTGATGTTGAACAAGAAATAACTGTGGGGCCAGAAGATCGTTCTTTGCTGCCCAGTTTCCACACACACATAGCTGCATACATTTGGCGTTCACGGATATGTATTTTTTTTCGTTTTTCTCTTTATTTGACATAAAGCTCAATGTATTGGTTACATTATTCAATAATGTAATATTTTCGGAATGCAAGAACCTGCCCCACTGAAGTGTGTTAGCCATGGACTAAAAATACCACACTGGCAATTGAATGAGAGTGACAGATTTAGAGAGTTAGTGGATAGATCTAATTTGAGTCCACTTATCACAACATCATATCGCTCTGTTAGTAAGATTCTTGTCTCTTGCTTTGTGGAAAGGTGGCAACCTGAAACAAACACTTTTCACATGCCGTTCGGTGAGATGTCCATAAGTCTAGATGATGTTGCCACCATACTTGGGATCCCGGTGACTGGTCGTTCTGTTGCTTATAATGGTAGAATGACCTTTCAAGATGCTCATTCGCTCCTTGTTGACGCTCTGGGAGTTCATCCAAATGAGGCAAATGATGAGCTGCAATAGGTTCGGGGCCAATCTGTAAGATTGGAGTGGCTAAGAGGGAGGTTCTCAAACATAACTGATGAGGATGGAGATGACATGATTGATTGTGTAGCGAGAGCATATCTTCTGTATTTATTAGGCTGTACATTGTTCGCAGACAAGAGTGGCACACGTGTGCCAATTATATATCTGATGTTGTTGACAGACTTGTCAAGTGTCCGTACATATGCATGGGGTACCGTTGTTCTGGCTTATTTGTATCGACAGTTGGGATTGGCTACCTGTAAAGAAGTTAAACAAATTGCTAGATATCTTACACTGCTAGAGGCGTGGATTTATGAGCATTTCGAGTGTTTCGCTCCAACGTCCAATATTTTATATGGAGTTACTCAACCCCGAGTGCATCGCTGGCTCACTCGTAGGGAGACTGTTGCTCCATTACAGGCACTGCGAGAGAGGCTTGATTATATGAGTGCAGCCGAAGTACTAAAAATTGCATTTTTTTCATGAGTTATTGGACTAAATGAGAACCAATTGTCTATAATTTTCTTATATTTGTTTTGGTCATGCAGGTCACATGGAATCCTTATCGCGATATTAGGTTGCACCATCCATTTAATCAGGTCGCCTTCTACTGTGGGTGCATTAAGTCATGGACGTTGTTGAGCCCTATCATCCAGATAGGATCCTGAGGCAGTTTGGTCGGTGCAGGACTATTCCTCCATCCCCATTAATCCCAATTCGTACTACACGAGGCCCGACCGCAAATGCATACCATATTGCGTATCAATATTTTGATCAAGTATGGAAAAGATGGAATGATCACCTACTGTCTTGGTTGAATCGAAGTGTTGCAGTTCGACGTCTTTCTGATTGCGTACCACAACATATGGCTTAGTATGCAATAGTGTCATGGAGGCTGCTTCAAAATCCTAACTTCCAATCAAGTTTTTGCCCACCTCCTCGAGATGCACAGCATAGTGCAAACATCGATTATGAGATTGTATAGTTAATTGAGCAATATTTCACATTTTTTTATTACATATTTCAGTGAGTTAATGACAAAAACATATTACTTGCAGCGTAATGCGGGTGCCCTGAGCATCCTTGATAGAGTCATGGAGAGGAGCCCAGATGGATGGACCGATGACCCACATGGTATCTACACTCACGTAGAGCAGGCTGCACATGTGTTGCGTGGAATGACCATTAAAGAGGTGGAGCGCACGGTTCGACACCCCAGCATGACTGCTCGTTCTTATGCACGCAGGCACCGTAGGGACAGTAGCTGATTTCATTTTGGAAGATGACCAAATACTTTAAGACAATCATTTATTTTGTTCACATTTTGGTGAACATGGTTGGTGTGCTTTTTATGGGTTGGAACATGGTTGTAATCACAATTTTTGGAACATGATTGTTTACATTTGGAACATGGTTGTAATCACAGTTTTTGAAACATGGTTGTTTACATTTGGAACATGGTTGTAATCACAGTTTTTGAAACATGGTTGTTTACATTTGGAACATGGTTGTAATCACAATTTTTAGAACATGGTTGTTTACATTTGGAACATGGTTGTAATCACAAGTTTGATGAACAAGGTTGTACAGACAAAGTTGAAAAGAACTCAACTTACATTTCTAAATTAAAAATGTTGTCCATACATGGGATCTTCTGTTAGAGAAATACATGAACTATGCCAACAATGTGGCTAAGTGAATTTCTACGCCAAAGAAAAAAAAAATCTTCTCAATCCAATGAGACAGTCTCACAGGTGGCTACGTCTGGACTTATAATCTCTTTAAAACGCCTGATTCGATCTTCGTATGCTAATTCTCATTGGCTAGTGCAAGGATGACGAAATTCTTTCCACTTATTGGCAATGGGTGGTACAGGATGATCTGGGATCATGAAAACCTACAAAAAAAATAAATAAACCAGTTAATACGTTAGCATATTGTAATTGAAAAAAAATAAGACAAATTTTCATTTTCAATACCTGAACGAAATGACAAGAATTAACAAAACCTATCGCTATCTCCAATCGAGTAGATACAGGCAATGGTGGTGACCGTAGAGGAAGAAAGGTTAAACACTGTGCCATGCTGAAGTGAAATAAGACCAAGTTGTAACGAGATGCGAAAAGATGCCCCATGTCATGCATAGTAAATCAATGCTTGTGCGAATGATTATCCTCATAGTAAGATAGTGTCTTAATGAGTTCTTCAACTCTGTTTTTCGCTCCGTATAACTGCTTGTAATGTTCTACATGGTGTAGCAACTCATGCAAGAGTTCTCTCCTAACCTATCTCCATCCATCTTCAGTATGACCAATCAAAGCAGCAATCGCTCTAAAATCACAATTACCATCGGCTGCAACATCTTTGATAAGGCGTATAAAAAGGCCTTAATCCTTCTGAGAACTGTGCACTATAAGAACTGGCATTTTTAGATCTTGTTCTCACAACTATAGGCTTTTCTTTTTTTCTGTTCCAACGGTGCCTTAACCATAATGGGAGAAGGTAAGTGACTATCCTATGCAGATTGTACCAACTCAAAAGCACTTGGTTCCCTTTTGGTGGATGTATCAATCCTAATGCGTGGTCGCCCACGGGTTCGAGACTTTGCTTCTGGTTCTATCAAGAATGTACTGTCAGGCTTTGATAGCTCCCTCATCTTCTTTAAGAGTTGCAGTTTTCTTGTTGGATCAAATTCATTGAACCGCTTTTCAAGTAACTCTAACTCCGTCTTACAGTCCAACTCCATATTATAGCTCAAAACGGTACTCGGATTCATGTCAAACTTGACCCAATGCGGATGTATACACTGTAGGGGAATTGGCCGTCCTTCTGAAACATATGTAGCAATCTCATGCGCACATGGTAACCCATGTGTGGAACGGATAATACATCCACATGCAATCTTATCAATTCTAACCAGATTTGATCTCTTAGTTTCTGCCAAAATCTTTTCCAATGCATTTCGTGATATGTTCCCACGAAGCTCTTTAAATTCAGAGGGCCTGAAACTGTGTTACACTATTGTCTTGCTCTTCTCGAATGAAGCTTTAATACTTGTATACTGTAGTTCAAGCAAGCTGTGTGTTTTTGCCCAATTTGTCTCAAAAGAACCCTAAGATGATCTAAGTTGTCTCTTCAACTGTGAATGTGAAGACTCAGCCCTATATAAACAATATAATAATTAATGATGCTGATATATAAATACGCGTAAAGCATCAATTCATCCAAATTAAAGTATAAGACATACCTGTTTGACGTAGTATTCCCAAAATGCATGCATTTATCAACCCACGCAGATACAAATCTCTCCTTGTATTCATCTAAACAACTCTCCTTGACGTACTGAAGTGCTGATGGATATGTTGTGAACTCTTGGTTTAGCTCACGCAGATGATCAATATACTCTTCTTCTTGGAGGCATGGACCAACATATTCCAATGCAATATAAATATATATATATCCCACTTCTCCTTGGTCTTGAACAACTTTTTACATTTTGGTAGGACATTCTTATTTATGTGCCATTTGCATAATAGATGCCTTGCATTAGGGAATACGGTGTTGATGGCTTTTAATAGTGCCAATTCTCTGTCTGTGACAATAACATCAGGAAGAGCATCCTCACCAATGAGAGAACGTAAAACACCCAAAGCCTATGTATAGTTGACTTTGCGTTCGGCTTCCATGTAAGCAAAACACACAGAGAAAGTCATATCTGTTGAAGTCACCCCAACAATCTCCAGTAAGGGCATGCGATACCGGTTGGTCTTGTAAGTGCAATCCATTATTAAGATATGAGGAAATGACCGCAACAACTGTATGCTTGTTGGATGCGCCCAAACCAAATCGGTAACAATGTCACTGTCCTCATTGTTCTTGTGGCATTCAATGTACTTATGCTCTGTCAACTTTCCCATCAGTTGTTGCATCTGTGTTCTCCCACCCCGCTCAACAACTCTATGCCTATGACGTGCATTGTAAATGGTCTTCATTGTAGTTACATTTAAGGCACTTCTTTGTTTTAATGTAACCAGAATATCTTTTGGTCGTACCATGCTCTTAGACATATCAACCATCAATTTTGTTTCCTCTTCTGTTAGTCTCCCTACGAATGAATGACCCTCTAGATGCTCTGCAGCAGAGTGATTATGTACACCACATGTAACTTCCAACATTCAATCATCAAAAGTGTCAAGCTTCTTGCCTTTTAATGTAAAAGGGCATCCACATTTCTTCGATCACGTTTGCTTGATCTTCTTTTTAGTAGGCCCCTCGTCTTTGGTCTTATTATGCTTGAATTGGCCAATTTTCTCACATGCTAGGACAACCCTAGCTTTTATTCCAGGCCTTGCAGCATTTGACACCTTTATAACAATGACAAAAACCGTTTCTTTTACCCACATCATGAGCCCAATTCACTAATGCATCTCGGCTGTGAAATATCTAAATACATAACCATTGAATCAGACATTAGTAACACACAATAAGTATATTAAAATTTTAATATAATGTCTTACTTCTCCGGTAGTAAACACATCTATAAAGTCCATTGCATAAGCTGACTGAACTTGACTTTCTTCTGTGGATGGCCGCACTAAGGAAAAAGCGGTATCAGTACCATTCAGAACAATAAATCCGAACATACACCATATGTTCGACATATAAATTCCGAACATTTGTTTTATGTTCGGAAATAAAGTTTCGAACAAGTCTCATATATTCGTATAGAAACTTTTGAACATATGGTGTATGTTTGGTATCTTTTGTCCGAAAATTACAGAAATGTTCGGTCATACCAGTCCGGACAAAATACGAACAACTACAATACAAAACTTGAAAAATTGATAAAAACACTGAAATACTCAACCACACTAACCTTTTCGCTGCTAGTAGGATTGAAAGACACGATTTCCTTTTTCATTTCCTTATCCATTACAATATTTGGTTTGATTCAACTACAACGAAGAGTTTGATGGGAGCAAGCGGGAAAAGGAAGAAGGTGAACTGTGGGTGAGTGGTGCAATGCTGTAAAGAGAGTGAAGGAATAAATAATGAGAGTGAAGGAAGAAGGGAAATGTGGGGTGCAATGGGGGAATGAGAATGTGAAACCGGTAGTGAAAGAGAGTTAAGTTATTGTGTGAAGAGGGGAGAGATGAGAGATGAGAGATGAGAGATGAGTTATGTGTGTGAAGAGAAATATTTGATTTTCAACATGGATTATGAGATGTCCATTTTAGTCATTTCACGTAATGATTTTATTGTAAAAAAAAATTGGCATAATAACTGCGGTGGGAAGAGAACTTTTCGTGGTGCCAATAGAACTCCCCAAAATATTAAGGGATATCTTGTTAGACACAAGCCAAGACTAGGGTAGAGAAAGAGAAAGGTGTTGTATTGGTAGAGGTCGAGCGAGGAGGGGACCTTGTAGGATAGTAGTAGAGAGAGAGGGCATAGGAGATGAGAAGTTAAAAAGATGTGTTTCAAATCTTGTGAAATGCTTAAAAAAACAAAACAAAATATCTTTGTGAAATGGTAAAGTGGCATTTTTTAAAAAGGTGGAATTTCAAGATAATATAAAACTTTTAGCTAATTTCCAAAAAGTACACATAGATTCAAATATTTCAAAAAAGTATAAAAGTTTTTCATATTTATTTTAATAAGGTGCCCACCATTAGTTTTTTTAAAAATGACAAAAACACCCTTTATGTAAATTTCCAAATTTTCCCTTTAATAAACATTTAAGGAAAATTATGAAGTCCAACCCAGTATTGGAATATAGATGGTTAAAAGGGAAGGGTTTTCTATGGATTCCAAATGACTGAAAAAAAAAAACAGCTTTATTAAATGGTTATAATCATCTAAATCTAGTTGAAACTTGGGCCATATGAGAATCTAGAGAAAGAAGGTAACCAACTATCAACATTCGATCAATGAGGCCTATAAAGTGAATTTTTTTTGTTGGTTTTGGGAAGAAAGACATTAAGACAAGGAAAAAAAAAACCTTGTCATAAGGGTACTTTTTTTTTTTGTCATTATTAGTTTTTTTTTTTAGAGGACTTGATTGAAAGAAATAGGGCCTGTTTGGAAAAATGAGGAGTGAAGGTGAATTTTACATAAGAAGTGAAGTGGAGGAGAAGTAGGTGAAGTTAAAGTGAAGGGATTACTTCACTTCACTCTATTTAGATGCTTTTGTGAAGTAAAGGTTTGGAGTAGGATCCACTTTTACTCAGGAAAATTGAAGTATTTGGCTGAATTGAAATAAAGAACAAGTGGCTCACAACATTACTTCATCTATCTGTTGGAAATAGGTGGGCCTTTAGGATATGTTTCAAAAACTTTTGACCCACTTGATGTAGGGATCAACTATCCAGAAGGCTACAAACCCATTCAGGAAGTAAACCCTCAATCTCATAATCAAGATCAGTAAATCAATCTATCTAAAAGATAGAACCAGCAATATATAGGCTACAAATAAATCCTACAACATACAAGGAAGTAGATTATACATTTGGAGCTCGGTTGTGTTCTAATGGAGAAGGTGCGTCTTTCTTTGATGATGAAACACTTTTCACGCATCAAATAGGAATCTCCAAGACCTCTTGATCTCCACGCTATGACCCGTATCAGATTCTTTTTTTCTCAAATAGATTGGTGGGATCTCCAAGAGAAAACTACTAGGAAACTCAAAGGAGGAACTAGAAGAGAATATGTGTGCAACACTTGCACAAAAGGGAGAGGTGGACGTGCAATACTTACACAAGGGAGATGTGGACGTCCAACACTTGGGCTTGATTTCTTTGGGCGTGAATCCCAATGTATGCTACTAGTAGTGGACGTCCAACCCTTGGTTCCTCTATTTATAGGTTTTGCAAGCCCCATTTACTAATTTCATTCGAAGTCTTACTTCCAAATAATTAGTAACTATCTCTTCTTACTTAATTAAAATAGAAGTCTTACTTTCATTAATTAATTAGTAACTTACCGTATCATAATTAGAAGTCTCACTTCAAATATGATCAGTAACTTTCTAATTCCGTTTTAATTAAAATAAAAGTCTCACTTCTACTAAAATTAGTAAGTTACTATTACCACTATTAGATGTCCTACTTCAAATATAAATAGTAACTTTCCTTTTAGAGTTCAACTAGAATTAGAAACTTTCTAATAATTGGGCTAGCGTGGGGACCACTAGGGATTCCTTATAAAGTTGGCTCCAATTGGGACACGCGACCCCACATCTCATGTGAAATCCGGGCCCCACAGTTAATTGCAAATAACTCTACTATATAAATGCAATTGAACTCTAGTCTTAGGAATATTACATAGAAGACCCTAAACTTTCATATTACCACAAGTAGGCCCCTCTATCAATATCCATGGATCAATTGAACCTGTCTTCCAAACTCAGATCCATATCTTATTATCCTTGAGCCCCAATTAATTATAATGATCCTGGTACCTTTCCAATTAACTCATAATCGGAATGGGTGCGCACTTACCAATGATAAATCCATTAATTGGCACAAGGGGATATTAGAGATAAATTCCATCTTGACCATTGAATGTTCCCACAGCTCTACTACCACGTACCCAAATCACCGAGGTGTTGACCTACAGTTGGCCTCACTCATTGGTGACTCAAAGCAAATGAATAGATAGAAACTTGAGTTCATTAATGTCTCAGGATTGAGAGCTTACTGCTAGGAAATTATGAGAGCAGACCTTAAGTTTAAAGACAGTGTTCATAAGGTGTTTCCCATGGTCCTTGATCAATACATCCAATGTACCAGCACTATGATCCAGTATCTTTCATTCTGATGATCGAGACAAATCACACTATCTCATATAGTGATCAAAGTGTTGCAACCTTGTCAGTATGAGATGTCGAGTCTCATCACTGGTTGTGAAGATATTTAAGTATAAGATTTGCTACACATGTCTCCTTTATGTGGATCTCATCCATACACGTGTTACATCTAATATACTTGTAGACTCCGATTCATCTCATGAACCATCTTGTCGTTCGTATTGGTTATGTGCAAGTATATAATAAATCACAATTCATCTCATGAAAGGAAAGCATGAATATACTGATAAATAAAGAAATTAATTAATTTATTATATCATCTATTGGATTGAGTCCATAAAACTAACACTATCAAGCCAAACACATCCAAACACAGCAGGGTTAAAATTCTATACTGTTAGGGTCCATTTAACTTTACTTTACTTTATTTTATGCCTATCCGAACAGGCCAAAGTTTGGAAAGACGAAAAAGGGCCTTAAATTTTAATATGAACTATAAAGGCCATCCTGCCACTTTTTTCTTCTTCTTAATATTGGCGATATCCCCCCCCCCCATTCCATATTTTGCCCACAGGATCCAGGAGGGAGTAACTCAAGGTAGTGTGTTCCATGCTCATTCGGGCAAAGTCGGAATCAGAATCCCAAGCCGGCATTCATGGTCACTGTCAGGCTTTGACGAGATTGATTTGCTGTAAGGCTTCCAATTATTCAAATTCTTTCCCCAAAATGAATTACATGTATCAAATAATCCACACTGCTGAATTTGTCATATTGGGTTCGGCATGCATCGACACATAGTAAGAAAGAGGCCCCGTGAACTTAAAAACTCTAAGGTAGCGTTTGGTTCGCTGGAATGGTTGTAGACGGGAATGGAATGGAGACCGGAATGAGTCTGGAATGGAATGAGGCAGGAATAAGCATTTCCATTCCAGCGTTTGGTACGCTAAGGAATCAACCCAGTTGATTCATGTTCCTGCGTTTGGTACACTGGAATGAGTCCTGGAATGGAATAAAATTTACATAAGACTGACCAAAATACCCTTATTAGCTTTTTATCTTTAGCTCAGTCAATGTATAGATTATATTATTATTATATAGGTGGAGCCCACACAAGCTCTTCTATTTTATAATCTTATAATAATAATAATAAAAAATAATAATAATATGAATTATATTATTATTATATAGGTGGGGCCCACACAAGCTCTTATATTTTATAATATAATAATAATAATGTATAGATTATATTATTATTATGTAGGTGGGGCCTACACAAGCTCTTCTATTTTATAATCTTATGATAATAATAATAGATATATATTATTATATAGGTGGGGCCCACACAAGCTCTTCTATTTTAATATTATAATAATAATGTATAGATTATATTATTATTATATAGGTGGGGCCTACACAAGCTCTTCTATTTTATATCTTATGATAATAATAATATATAGATTATATTATTATATAAGTGGGGCCCACACAAGCTCTTCTATTTTATAATTTTATAATAATATAATAATAATAATATAGATTATTATTTTATATAGGTAGGGCCCACATAAGTTTTTCTCTTTTAATCTTATAATAATATAATAATAATATATATTATATTATTATTGTATAGGTGGGCCCATACAAGTTCTTCTATTTTATAATCTTATAATAATAATAATAATGTATAGATTATATTATTATTATATAGGTGTGGCCCACACAAGTTCTTCTCTTTATATTCTTATAATAATTATAATTATAATAATGTATATATTATATTATTATTTTATAGGTGGGGCCCACACAAGTTCTTCTCTTTATAATCTTATTATTATAATAATAATGTATAGATATAAAAAGGGTATTGTGGTCTACAAAAAAGTAGAAAGGAATGGAATGGCCATTCCTTCCCATCCCGGATGGAATGGCCATTCCTCTACATAAGGGAATGGGATTCCGGAGGTAATGGTCATTCCGCCACTTTTTTTGCGAACCAAACGCTGTAATGACCATTCCGTTGGAATGACCATTCCATTCCGACCTTCATTACAGCGAACCAAACGCTACCTAAGCACATCATTACAAACTCAGCAGTCGAGCCTACATTAAAATTCAAATGCTCATCATCCCATTTTGCCTCTATCATAAGAGGAAGATTTTACTCCAATAAGAGCTCCCTGTACCATCAGATCCATCAAATCTAAAACATCTGGTTTAACTCCTTTCAATCTACTGTTTTAGATGGGATAAACCTGACAGTGTGAAAAGCTCTGATTTGAGTTAAATTTTTCTCGATGTTAAGATCAAGGTGGGGCAGTTAGTCTTTACCAGATGGGCATCAAAAAATGGGTCCAACGATGGATTTTCATCCCTCAAAAAAATCTAGACTTAAAAGAGAGGGTTCACTTTGTTACTTCAACAGGATTTAGAAGTTAAATTGGGGGCCCGGGCTTCTTACTCTTTCAGATGGGTCGACTCGTACCTGGGCCTGGGGCCATGTCATAAGTATTCAACCGCAAAAACTTAGTCAAACTGGGCTCAATGGGTAAGCCCAAATAAAGCCCATGGCCGAGTCATCTTCTCATATGAAGCTTTTCATGAGTCCTCATTTCCATTCGTTTGGCCGGCATTGGAACTTGGGACCATCCAACATTCTAAGACATTATCCACCACTGCTACAATATCACAGCGATCAAAGCTATCAAACCCACAATTGTAAAAAGGGTGACATTGGACGGTTTAGATCATCCATCTAGGGGAAGCTTTCAAGCCCATCCCTATCCATGGAAGGATGTGATTATCCAAATTATCCCAAGTCTCCCTTCATGGATAAAATGCTAATGTAAGCTGGTTTTTGTATCTGAGTATAGTATTGAAGTTTTTGGATCCAAATCCAAATCCCTGCATGCACCATAGTTTGGATCATATTGATGTTTGCGAGTCTAAAGAGGTCGAAATTATATTGTCATTTCATATATGGAGACATTTGAAGACATTCATTTGATCTGAGTATATTCATATGGAGAGAAAATCTCTCCTACGGGGGGGGGGGGGGGGGGGGGGGGGGCTTTTGCATTAATGACAGAGATTTGGTTTCAGGAAAGGCTCGTCTTAGAGACTCGAGTCTCGAAAACTATGCTATTCATATGTGCCCCACTTCTTGTCTTGGAGTTCAGATGCAAAAATGGATCTCAGGCTTTTCAGTTGCTGCCATATCTAGATAGAGAAATTCTATCCTGTAAAAAAGGGATTCAATACCAAATATACCATAGATCCACTGTTTTATGCATCCCTACATCCATGACCTATTATTCTATGAGTTGCTCGGATCACCAAAAGTGGACTCCACATGTACAGTTTTTAGGGGTATAAAATTGGTATCACTCAACATTGAATATTTCTCCTTCTAACAGAGGGGGAAGACTGCAGTTCATGTAAGAAAAAGGACATATAACCTCCTCTCTTTTTTATAAGAATGATAACATGAATCCAACTGAAAATTTTATGGTTGCAAGGGGCTCTCATCAAGACCCTACAAAAATATCTATACATCACTACACAATCATTGCATGGAAGTGAGGTGTCGTACACAAGATTCAGTTCTTTAACACAGAAAAATGCATCTTAAATAGTTGTGATATTACAAAATGGTGACATTAATCAGATCTATACTCAAACCAATTATCAGAACAAGAAGCACACAATCATAATCTTACCGACTGATATTCACCTGGAATACTCTGACACTGTGATCAGCTCCACAAGATGCAAGTTGCATGATCCCATCTCCATCCTCGATATTGTTTCTCCTCCATGCCAAACGGTTGCACTGTGGAAACATGGCACAAGAATGGATGAAAGCGCAGAGCTGGAGCAGCAGATCCACCAGACACTCTCCACAGTTCTATGAGCCCATCATCCATCCCAATGGCAAGAAGCCCGCCATTGCCGGAACCACCATGTCCAACCCATGACAACGCCGTGATGCTGTTTTTGAATTGTGGGAGAATCATGAGCTGCTTAACAGAAGTTCCGTTCTGGACAGCCCAGATCTTCACAGTCCTGTCCCTTGAACCTGTTGCGAATTCATGGCAGTATGGGTTCCAGGAACATGTCCATATAACTCTCTTGTGCGCCTCTTGCCTGGCTATAAGCTGATAACTAACTTCTCCTACTTCTGAATTTAAAAATCAAACATGTCAAAGACATTATTATAATTTTAGTCCCATCTAAACATTTTTTTTTTAAACATCTAGGTATTCAGTAAGGCCACAATTTGTGATAATTACTTGAACAGTCAAATTCAAGCTGACCGAAGATGGAAAAGAAGGCATAGATGTATGATGACCTCAAAATGTCATTCTTTTGGTCTATCTATACAAATATGATGATTGTATTCAACAGTCATTTGGTTTGTTTATGATATATATAAAAATTTACCTATAAAAAAATGATACTATAAATATTTATCA
The DNA here is from genome assembly GCA_012931725.1 of Litsea cubeba. Lineage (NCBI taxonomy): Eukaryota > Viridiplantae > Streptophyta > Magnoliopsida > Laurales > Lauraceae > Litsea > Litsea cubeba. The sequence continues at coordinate 185,011 of WHSA01000649.1, read as the reverse complement.
TGATAAAACATCGTCATATATTTCAAAAAAAATAAAAAATCTTGTCATTTGCATATTTTCTACTAAGTATAAATATACTACGAAAGAGAGAGCCCTATTTTTGTAGTTCCTATGATGTACTTATAGTTTATCAGCAGAAACGAATCAATTTAGATAGTCCTTTGTGGCTTCGGTGGCGACTAGATCAACGTGTCATTGCCTCAAGAGAAGTTCCTGTCGAAGTTCAATATGAATCTTTGGGTACCTATCATGAAATTTATGGGCACTATCTAATAGTAAGACGTATAAAACAACAAACCCTGGCCTCAAAATGAGTTTCCAATCGTCTGGACTCTGGACCCATGATCTCTTTCAAGGAAACAAAAACTCTACCAGAGAACAATAATTTATTGTAAAATAGATGAACCAAACATATAGATCACAATTAAAATTTATCATCTCTCCTACTCGTAATTAAGATCTAACAAAATTATTATTTTAACCAAATAAAGCCTTCCAAATCCAAATTTCAATGACATGTTTGCAATTTCAAGTTTATCTTATAATGTTAAGGACTACTACTATTTTCCCTCAGCGGCAAGTAACCTTAACCTAAAATAACTAAATACAGATCATCATAGATCATTAAATTTAAAAATTATAAATTCTGACTGGATCCTAGTAGTGGCTATTTTCTCAAATTCCATACACAAGAAATTCTTTAAAATTATAATTACACAGAATATCTAATTGAACTGTTTGAATAAACTCTAGCTATTAATTCATTTTAAAGGATAATCTTTCAAAGGGCATAACTGGGGTCGGGCAGGATAACCCTGTCGACTCAACTTGTCGACATCAAACTGAACAGCTGAAGCTTTAACAAAGCTAAGAATGATATCAAAACAAACTGTTCCAACTTCCAGCCAAACATCAAATTAAGAAAATAAAAAAAAAGAAAAAAAAAGAAAGTACACTGGGTTGAGAAGATCAGTGCTCGAGTGTCATACAAAATCATGAGTGAGAGAAAACATACTTATCTTTACAACAAAGAGGAGACCCAAAGCATGGTTTTCTTAAGTGAGGCATAGAGACAAATAAGGAGCCAATTTTAAGGGTTTTATTACTAAGTGTTAATGATGGTGTTCCAAGCCCAAACTCGCAGGCCCATTTACGCCCATTCATTGTACTTATCATTAGTCAAAGCCACATGTACATACTAAAGTTGTTAGCTAATTGTTAGGATCTAGATTAGATTAGATTTTGTTAATTGATTGTAATCAGGCATTCAGCCCCTATTTATATGAAAGATAGACGACCCTCAAAGGGATCGATGATTACTATTCCATTTTCCATCTCTCAGACTAACATGGTATCAGAGCCAAGAATTGTGATTGTCTCAGTCATCATCCATGCCTTGGAAGCCAATCTGTGATCATCTTCTTCAGTCAAAGCCAATCTGTGATCATCTTCTTCAGTCAGATCCGCTCTGATCATCCCTGATCATCTCAGATCAAGCGTGGCCCACCTGTGATCAGGCGTGGCCCATCTCAGCGGACTTCTCCATCTTGGTCGTCTGAATATACTCTTATTTCTGAAGATTTTTTCAACATTATTGGTCATCCGAGGTAGGCCTTCTACCTATTTTGTGGAAATTCAATTTTTTGGGTTTGTTTTCATCTCGGCCGTTCAAAATCCTGGATCTGGATTTGATTTGTTAGCGACCACTCCATTAGTTGCGTGCTTATCCTGCTCAACCATCCCACTCTCTGATCTATCAAGAGATCATCAGGTGGGGCCCAGCTAAGCGGCTGCTTATATTTGACAGCAGGTCTTCAGGTGGGGCCCAGCTAAGCGGCTGCTTATATTTGACAGCAGGTCTTTTCTTTTTCCCCCCTTCAAATGGCATGAGTTAAGTGAAGGTTTTTAGCTCCATTTCTAAGAGTATATTTCATTTTGTTTTTTTTTAATTTTTGCCGGTGCACCTGGAATTGATAAATCCAAACCACAACCCCACCCACAAACACACACACAACACAACACAAAAAAAAAAAAAAAAAAAAAAGAACTAATGAATGGGTGCTCATTCAAATTTCAGTCCAATTGACTAGGGCCCACTTGGATTGATCATAATTTACACAACATTTCCCAATCATATATACGCAACCAAGATTCAATCTAGAAGATCTGGTAACAGCCAGGGACAAAGGACTGATATATAACCATGGCAAACAAGCTAAAGTAATTGTCATCAACAAGGTTTCATTACTCTGAATTGGGGGGAGACTTGGCCCCAATTGATTTGGGTCGACTCGATCTATTTGCACCGATTTGGCCAAGTGCCTCTGAAAAACAAAAAATTAATGAAAAGATAATAAAAGCGTTAGAAACTAGAGAATGGTGTCCTATAGATTTAAGTCACATGTGTTTTAATTATTTAGATAGGTGGTCACATTTGATTTCACTCGGTTGGATGTCTGGATGAACATTACCTTCAACTTTTGAATGCTTTGATCTTCCAGAAAATGAGGTCCTAATCTTTTAAAATGAGAGCAAATGGACACTTCATCAACCTAACAACATCCGTCTAGTCTACCTTTTCCTCTCTATCACCCCGTCTCTGCATCATCTTTCTCTTCTCTATCTCTGTCGCCCCCCTCACCCACACACAAAAAAAAAAATGTCCCGTGTCTCCATCCCTCCCTTCTATATGATCACTTTCCTTTTTTCAAAAGATGAGGTATTATATAAGGGGAAAACCATTAAAAAACCATTAATATAAGGGAAATGATTGGTGGGAACAATCTGAAAGAAGTTTTAAGGTGACACAGACCGCGACGGAGACAGTTAATCTGAATTCAACCAAAGAATGAATGAGATAATCTCAGGCTCCCAATTCTCTCCAAAGTTAAAGCAGATGACTTAACCTAGTCCATAATGCCTTCTGTGGTCCCAATAACAGCAGAATTGGTCTGTCGAAAATGTAGCGAACTGATGCATACAGAAACCAGTAACATTCACACATGTCCTATTTCTTTAGTTCAATATGAAAGAAAGCTGCGCAAATCTAAAGAATAGAAACTGCATGCACTACATAAATACAAGGAAAAAAACAAAAGATATTTTCTTTCATATTTGAATGCAACAGTCATTGATCATACCAGTACCGGATAATCATTATGATCACTTATGTGTGTCTGGTTTACCTGATCTTTAATCATGAACACAGAAACTGGCGATCCCTAGAGACTGACAAAAGAAATTTATCATCATGGGAGAATTCCATCTGTGTCACTGTTAGACTGTGAGACTGCAGGCGTCCAAACTGCTTTCCATGACCCAAACTTCCCACAGCCATATTTCAGCGATAATGGCTGATTGTGCCTGCAAAATAGATATTATAGGCCAATAATTCCATGATGTGTAGAAATTGCATTTGTAAAAAATGGATATGGCAATAACAAAGTATTAGACATGGGTATGACTCCATAATCTTGAACAGTATGAGCACCAAAGCTACACTGCAGTGAGTTATGCAACTGATCTGAGAAATTGTGTACAACCATGCATGTCATAAAAAAACGAATTTACCAGGACTCATGTTCAGATGGTTAATGTTTTGTTCACTCAGAGTTTCAAATGATCGAGCAAAAATCCCAGTAACAAAAAATAAATTTCAACATATCACAGAAGAATAATATCCATTGGAATTAGCCTCAAACAGAGACAAGCACATAATTTCAAAGAAAAAATCCAGGCAGAATAAAGTAAAAAAATAATATTAATTGAAATTCCTTTCATGGTAACCATAGATTAAAAAAAAAAAAATGGATCCTCGAGAATTAGTAAATAAGTAGGGATATTTAAAATGAAATCAAACCAATTGTTACAAAGCCACACGTGATGGAGCATTTATCAATTTGTCGTTTTCTATTTTACTATTTAGTAGCCTTTCATGCACAAGAATGGAGCTGGCATGTGCCATTATCAACATGAAAGTTATTTATGCAAATCTCATTTTCTAGAAATTCATATAAAAAAGAGAAGTTATTATCCCTTGTCCCAGATCTAAAATATTGAAGAGCAGAAAACATAATATTTGCCAGAATAGCATTCTCACACCATCGAAGGCGAAACAATTAGCTTTTTTTTTTTTTCTTTTAAAATTTTTTAGAATAATAATTTAGGATATTTGGGAATCAGGGTACCCTTTTTTACTGTTGCCCCCGTGCATGCGTGAAACCCCTGAAAATTAGTAAATTCAGAAAACAAAAGTAGATGAAACGGATGGTTTCCTGTAGCAGATGCTTTAGCAAAACAGGGGTAGGATGGGGCATTCCCTTGGGCGGTTTCCTTTATGTAATTAGTGGTTAGTACACCATCTTCCATTGAGAGTCCGTTGTATTTTACTTTTCTTTTAATAAAAATCTTCCCATTACCATTTTATAAAATAATAATAATAATAATATACGAAAAGATATTTGCATTGCCCCATGTCTAAAATATGTAATAGAAGAACACATAAGATACACCAAAATAGCTTTGTAATACCCATAGGACGAAACAAGTTATGCTAAAATAGCATTGTAATACCCATAAGATCAAACAAGCAGTTCTTTTTAACTCTTTTAAAATAATATTTTAGGATAAATGGGGATCAGGGAACCCTTTCTCCTGCATGACAGCATAAAACAGTACAACTGAAAGACAGCAAGTGGTTAGTGGGGTACACGGAGGATGGCAAGCAGTTGGAAGACTATTCACTACTACACCACTCAAGAAATTTGAACTAACAATATAACATGGTCAGTAGGTGCTCATTGTTGCAACCACAGGGTTGTGGGTTTGAGTCAACCCTCAATATTAATAAGCATAATGATGATGAGGATGATGATAAATATGAGAATCGCAACAGAAATCAAGCAGCATCAGTATTTATGAGAATTATCATATGAGTAACTTCCAAGTGGCAATCTTTTCTATGAAAAAAAAGTAATTTATCTTTTTAAGTAACATTACTAGAGCCAACAACCTTTATTGGTGTGACCATCAGTACCTTTCAACTGTTCTACGAGGTCAACCTAAAACTTACTTTGAGTGAGAAGATAAACAAGTATTTGAGGGAAGGGAGTGTTTACCTTACACGATGAAGCAACAAGCTTCCCCTCATGGTCACAACAAAGCGAGAAGAGTTCATTCCCATGTCCGTACAGCTTGTGTGACTCAGGCCACAGCGTATGCCATGCAAGTTGTTCCTCAATAGGAGGTTCTGTTAAAACAATCGGAACTGCATCTGGGATAGTCTCTAGGGAGTCTGAGACATCATGAATCTTTTCTTCTCGGGCCTCATTTGTCACTGCATGCACAAAGGAATTCTCTGAGAAAGACCAGATCCACTAAACACAATAGTACACAACAATGGTTTCTAGTAATAGCAAATGAATAATGGGATGGGAAATGACTGTAAGCTCAAGGTACTGGCATCAATCACCTCATAAGTGACTAAACTATAAGGTTTAATTGCTACAAGTCCACTGCAAATGAAGTGACATAAGTTATGGTTGACATTCTACCTGGAATGACTCAGTTAAAATTGATTGATGAATTTGCAGTAACATGTGTGGAAGGCACCTTAAGGTAAATACATAAAACAAATATCCATGTGTCATGGACAAAATTTAAGCCCATTTAGATTATTTTTTGAGGTTTCATATTTTCGTCAACGACTTGACTACACTAAAAGTAATAATATATTAATAAACCTGGAATCATTGTAGTTACAGCCAACATAAAAATTATTCCAACATAAAAAGCTAATGGAAAACGGAATTTAGGAAGAGATTAGATCAGCACAAAGTCAAAAGCCATTTGATGAAATAGATGAAAAGGCGAAACTATGAAACATGAGTAGAAATGGTAGATAACAGTACGACACAACTAAATTTTCAGCAAGCCATTGATCCAAAGCAAAAGGTACCACAAACGTTATTGCATGAAGCAAGATTCATATGCATCAAAATGCGGCCAAAACTTAAAGCGAAAACATTGGCTGAATCCCAAAGATGGATTTACATTTACAACTGTGCCCTAGTATTGCAGCCATGTTCCAAAATGAAGACGAATCCATGAATACAGCTTCATATAGAGATGGATATGATTTATGAATCCACCAATTGGTTGTTCTAATGCAAAGATCCCCCACCACAAACACCTCATTGATAATATTACAGTAATTTGCAAGGATGTGTTGGTACCAAGCGAATAAGCCATTCACGGTCTTTAAGATTCATGTTGCTTGGCTGGAGTATGGAATTAGATGAAGCGGTTAATATTTATGCCTTTTCCATGCTCACATTAGTTATACAGGGATGTTTGGCATGAAGCAGTTAATATTTCTTCCTTTCCATGCTTAAATTAGTTATATAGGGATGTTTGGCATGAAGCGGTTAATATTTCTGCCTTTTTCCATGCTTACATCAGTTATACAGGAAGTTTGGCAAAATTCCTATGCTGAGAATATTTTATTCCGAGAATGATTCTATTCTGAGAAAGGGCCATACTATACTTGATTGACAACATTTTTCAGAATTGTCCCCCACTGATCATTCCATGGGAATGAAGAGTTTGTCCACAGAATGATGCCTAATGGGACCGCCAAAAGGTGTATTCTATATACCAAAATGCAGCTAGAATTCCATATGCTATAGACATATGGACCACAAAAAGGTGTGCGTGACAAGTTTGTTCGAGAGGGTGCAGATCATCATAATGATAGAAATCCCAAAATAAATAATAGATGTAACCTCAACATAATGTATTTAAGACTTTCATGAAGATCAAATCATTGTCGTTTGTCGTTTCTCTTTCTTGCTTTTGGTAAAAGGAGTGCTTTCTTGCACAGTCCAAGCTGTGAGGATTTATTTCACAAGTGTAGTTAACATCACATTGTAAACAAGCCCAACGAGTCAAATACAGCGACATTACAATTTCTCAATTAACAAAAGGTTCACCTTGAACATAAATGGGTTTCTGCGACAGTCCAAGAGCGGACATATTTGCACCCAATATTTGAACCATATCTTGAGCATCTTCAAGGCAGTTAGATTGCTGTGGCATAGCATGGTTCAATGTCTTCAAAAATGATAATGGAGCTTCAAATACTCTAGCAACTTTTTCATCTGCTCCACTAACAAATCGATGGTTTCCTTTTCCTTTAATGACTGTGACACAGTTAATATCATGACCATGAACTTGTGGACGAGATATTTCATGCCAAGAATTTCTATCCCCAAATCGTACTTCATTTCTCCATGGAGAGAAAATACGAGTAGTCTGCAATTGAATAGATTTAATAGTAACCAGGCTATTACAGCAAAAAAAAAAAGAAAAAAGAAGGCCAAAAAGACAAATACACATGAAATCCTAAGTAGGACTGTTAAAAAGCAAAGCTAGCTTGCAATCCAGATCATGCTTGAGTTTAACCTCAGATTGACTTGAGCTCACTTTGTTAAGTGGCTCAACTAGGATCTACTCAAGTGTACAAGTATGTATTCATTCAAGATATAGATTTTTGGTGAATATTAGACAAGGGTTTTCTTTTGCTGAGAGGTACCTCTCACGGCTTGCATAAGGGGTAAAAATCTAAGCTCCTTGTGGGACCCACTTGGATCCATACCAGTCATGGATAATAGTGTGATGGAAAGGTCACATATTAGCTATGATTTTGTGCAAAGAATCATCTCAATCAGATCATCACAACTATTGATTTAGGAACCTTAAAGTTTGACAGTATCTTAAGTAACATTTTTTTTTTTTGCAACATTCAATCAACGTTGAGTATAATTCAGATTAATGTCAATTTAGGCTGAGGTCGCATTCTGAGAAATAACTCAATGGGGTAACCCGAAATACGATCATATTCCCCCAAAAACAAGCTATATTTTTCTTGACTTTTTTTCTTTTTGAATGATTAAATTGTGTTAACCTCACCACTCAAAATGGATAAAATGACCCTGTCATTAACAGTTATTTCACCATTTATCTTTGAGGCCTTAAATCTAAATCAATAGAGATTTAATTAGGTTTCACTGTTAGGCTCTTCCTTACCAACGCAAAGGCCTTTTGTCCACTTGATATTTGGCAACCGAAAGTCGACTCCACAGAGTGGTGTTCAGATGAGTCGTTGCCAAAGAGAAGATTCCATATATTTATTTGGGTTAGGTGGAGCTTGATGTAAACTCACACTTGACATATATGTCAGCCAAGCTCAAGCCTGGCTTGGTATTATTCAAGCAGTCTCAACTTAAACCAAGCATGCCAGGGCCCAAGCAGAAGCTTCCATTTCAAACGACTGCAATCCTAGCCCTAAACCAAGCAGGCCAGGGCCAAGCCGAGGCTTCCATGTCAAAGACTGCAATCCTAGCCCTGGGCCAAGCAGAAGCTTCCATTTCAAAGACTGCAATACCAAGCAGGCCAGTGCCAAGCAGAAGCTTCCATTTCAAAGACTGCAATCCTAGCCCTGGGTCAAGCAGAAGCAAGCTTTCATTTTCAAAGACTGCAATACCAGTACCAAGTCCAACCACCAACACCAATACCACCACCACCACCACCACCACCACCAACAACAACAACAACAATAATATTAATAATAATCATGATGATGATGATGCTACTGTTGTTAGCAATAGTCGTATACTATGGGAGCCACCCAGGGGATCAGTCTAGTTGGGTCAAAGACCTCAAGGATACACACGTCACTAAGTCTAGTTGGGTCAAAGACCTCAGGGATACCCACGTCACTAAAAAAAAAAAAAGTCGCATTACTATGATGCTTGATGATAAAAAAAAGAAAGATCTTCTCCATACACACTAAATTATGCTACAACTATGACAGACCTCGGTCCAGCCCTAATAATCCTCACCAAGTTCAAATCAAATGAAACTAAATTCAGACCTGCAAAATGGGTGGACTTAAGCGTCAGGGCCAAGGGCTGTAAAACACAAAGCTAGTCACATGCCTATTTTGACGTATTACTCTATATAGGTGATACAATACAACATTTATAACATGTAATAAGTAAATAAAGGTTAAGTTATGGATGTTAATGGCCAAGCTAGTGTTGGGTCAGGATGCCCAAGCCAAACATTTACACTTAGGCTTCAAATTGGGCCTGGCTTAGCCCAATGGGTCTGATTCTTAAGCCAAGCTGACCCTTGCAAAAAATGTCAAACCTGAGCTAGATCCCAGCTCAATAGTTTTAACTGGTATATGGTAAATTAAATTGTACTCAATTGTGAAAATTAAGAGTGTCCATGAGGGTATAAAAAAAGAGTGTCCATGAGGCATTTTTCTATTTCAATTTTAACTATTTAGTACAAACCATCCATTTGAAGGGTACAACTAGTAACTAAGACCAAGAACTAAAGTGACTTTTAGATCATCCACAGGTCAAAGTATTGAGCACTAAAAGATGCATTTTGATCATGAAGCATATAATGCTATACATAATAAGCCACACAACCATTAAATATGAGAGTTGTTTCACTATATATAACTTAAAAATTAATGATGCTTGATTTATTTATGAATGATAATATGATACTAACTAGGGTCATTGCTTTGGTGCAATGATAAAAGTCTCGGGGTGCCATGCGTGATAATGCAGGTTTGAGACTTGCAAGTAGCCACTTTGTGCAAAATTGCCAAAGGTAGGTTTGTTTCCAATATGGACCCTCCCACAACCTTGCTTCGGCGGGACTGCACTGGTGATGACCTTTTAATATGATACTAACTATAGTTATAGGGAAGGCCTCCCCTGCGAACCCAGCGATATTGTATGAGGGCCATTGGATCTCCTCTCTGTTGTTTCATAAACACTCACAAAATGAGATGACAGGGCGCATAGGAACAGAACGGAATGAGAGCACAAGAGGAAGAGGGGAAGAGAAAGGGGAAAGAAAAGAGGAAGAGAAGAAGACAACTGTCCCGGCCGAGACCTCACAGTGGTAACTCTCTCTCTCTCTCTCTCTCTACTGCAACTAATCCTAACCCTAACTGTCCCTCTCTCCCTCTACTGCAACCGATCCTACCCTAACTGTCACCTCTCTCTGATTTTTTTCAGTTCAGAGAAATCCCAACATACAGAGAAATTCAACCTCGATCTTCTCCCTAAACTAATCAGATTTCCAATTTCTGGAAACCCCAAGAAAAATCAAAGAGAAGGGACACTTAAGTCAGAACCCCAATCTATGTTTTGTTCTACGGTTTGCTATGAGAAGTAGTGACTCTGAAAAGAGATTTGATGTTTTTTAGGCCTTGGATAATTCGGTGGATTTTGATGAACTGGGATTTCTGTTTCTAGTTTCACTCCTGCAACATTTCAATTAACGTTTCAGCTATTTTGAATAATTTAAGAATACAATCATGCGATCACAAGGTTCAGCTGTAAAGTTTGCACAACCAACATGCAGCTGGGTTCACACCGTAGTTATATATTTTAACTTATTCAATAATTATACTGTAGTGGACCTTTAAAGGGCTGGACAGAACCAAGATAGAGGATTGTCAGTAGAAGCCCAGACCTACCCTTGTAAATAACAAGCTTTAACATTTAGGCCTGGCACTGGCCCACAGGTCCTTAAAGCCTGTCCAATACAGCCTGAAGTAGGTTGAGTTGAAAAACCCAACAGGGTAGCCCAATCCATTGCCAATCTAATGTATAGTCCTGATAATCCTATCTCGTACTCCTTGCAAATTCCCCCAAAAGATTCAATTAAGTTCAATTGCACTTGAATCGGGCCAAAATCAACCCTTATCAGTCTCAGGGCTTTCTCAAACTCGAGCTTTTATCAGGCTGTCGGGTCTTCATAACCCTTATCAGGCAAGCCTGGATCAAGTTCCAGGGTCTGTGTTGGACTAGGATCGGATTCAGGCCTTGCTTTCTTAATTGGGCACAGATGAGGACCCGGACCCATCGTTCTTGCCCCAATCCGGCCCATGACAGCACTATTCAGTACAAGGCCCAAAAGTCACTTCAATTAATTATATTAACAGCCTAAATAATGGCTTTAAAAGGGATACTAAGGAGTAAAAAACAATTAGACACAGCAAAAAATAGATAAGATTTCTACATTGGGAGAAAAATAACAAGATTTTGTTAGCATTTGCAGCACTTGCAAGGTCAGTCTTGGGCTTGACCATGAGGCCAAGGCCAAAAATTCAGCAACAAACATAAACAGGTTGACCTGGGCTGACCTCATTCCGGTATTGATCCCAGCCCGTTGGCACCCGAGAAATATGCATATTCTCAATGGGTAAATGTTGGTTTCATGGCACTGATACAATCAAACATTTAGACGAGGGCCGTTAAAAGGCAAAATAGTATGATGATAGCCAGCAGGATTCTACACTACAAACTTATCTAAATAATCTATACATGCAACAGATTACCTGATCATGACTGACAGAGAGCATATATTCACCAGTCTTGGCCCAAGTAACATCTGTTACTGCTGCAAAATGGCCAGATGGAACTATTTGGGGCTGACAATTTTGAACATCCACACCAACATTTTTCCACAAATGGAATGATCCACCATATCCATGAGCTAGAATAGAATCTCCATGTGGGCCCCAGGAGCCGCCATAAAACCCTAAGGCACAGTGACTCAGTTCCCCCACAGTAACTGCATTTATCCAAATACCAGTCGTCCGTTCTGGTCTCCATATCATCATTGTCTTGTCCATAGATGCAGATAAGATGCTTTGAGGTTGATACCATACATTTTCCTCAGATGCTCTTAAAGGAGGCTGCCATTCAACAGAATATACCCAGTCTTCATGCCCAACAAGAAGAGATTCTAAAGACACCTGATAGGAAGAGCAACCAGCCAGGAATATGGTGTTAAACAGGCCCAAGGCCCAAAGCCTAAACAGGCCCAAGGCCCAAAGTCCATCAGTAGTCACGTGGAATTGATTTGGGTCAATATTGAGACAGCTGTAGCCTTCCTTACTTAGAATAACAATTATTGTAATTAGTTGCTTTCTTAACTTAGATTAGTGATTGATACAATTAGATTGTTTTCCTCTCTTAAAGCCTTAATTAAAGGCATGTAAACACCTATATAATGATGGACGATCTCAATAGAAAGATACAAAATTAATACATTCTCAGTACTGTTTTCACAACTATTGCTTTCTAGATTCTTTGATCATGAAATTGTCATGGTATCAGAGCATGGTTCAAGGAAATCTGTTCGTCTATCTTACAAAGCATTAAGATCATAGTCGAATACATCTCTCGTGCAAGGAAAACAGATCAACGATCTGTCTCAGCCCCTGATACACCCTGCTGCATCCTCATCTTCAAAGTGGCCCACCCCGGATCATCACAACTTTTCCAGAAATCCATACAGTTTTGGTCGCCTGGTTTTTCTAAGACTCTTGCTGATTTTTCCAGTATTTTTTGACACCTCCAGGTTGGTGTTTCTCTCCTTCTCAAAGTTTTCAAGAAACTTCATATTGTTTTCATCAAGGCCGTCCAGATTCTTGGATTTTTAGTAGAATCAGATCGTTCTGGTTCCAGTAGAAGACGGAACATAGGAACTTCTCAGATCTGTCCTCTGATCTTTGGCCAGCACCATTCGTGGGGCCCACAGAGTGGATTTTGAGCCACTATCAAGGTCGTCTGGGGCTATTTTTGAACAATTTTTGGTCTGTTTTTTTTTGTTTTCTGTTCTGGCTTGGTTGGACATTGATTTCTACCCACTGGAGAGGGTCTCCTACAGTTTCTCTTGACTATTGCTGGTCCTTATTGCTGTTCACTTCAATTTTTTTGCCCATATCTATTGAGATGGAAAAATCTGAAGTTACATTGATCCGATTTACGGGGAAGAACTACCCTGCCTGGTCTTTCCAATTTCAAATATACCTAGAAGCTAAGGAATTGTGGGGATTTGTTTTCTGGCACGGACCCTAAACCCACTGAGGATGAGAAGAAGATCTCCTCTTGGCATACTAAAGATGCCAAAATCAAATCATGGATTCTGGGATCCGTTGAACCTCATCTAATAATGAATCTCAAGCCTTACTCCACTTCTAAAGCCATGTGGGGATATTTGAAGAAAGTATATCATCAAGATAACTCTGCGCGACAATTTCACCTTGAATGCGCAATTGCTGAATATACACAAGGGACCTTGTCGGTTCAAGATTACTATTCAGGATTTCGTACACTGTGGTCGGAATACGATAGTATTAAGTATGCGGAAGTGGCTGACAATGTGTTGCCAGTAATCCAAGACCTTCAGGCCTCCAGTCAGCGAGATCAATTTTTGATGAAACTGCGGAATGAATATGAAAGTGTCCGATCTACCCTAATGAATCGGACACCCTCACCTTCATTGGATGTCTGTTTGAATGAACTCTTACGCGAAGAACAGCGGCTTACGACCTCGGCTCATATTGCTCAACAAAAGACTGAAACATATTCAGTCGCGTTCTCGGCAAATCAAACTTCTCAGCCTCCGCCTCGAGACTTGAGCAAAACCAATGCTACAGTTGTCAGAAATTTGGGCATCTTGCATCTCAATGTAAACAAAAAGTTTGCAGTTACTGTAAAAGGTCAGGACATATCATCTCTGAATGTCGCCGCCGTCCACCACGTCCATCGACACAGTATCAGACTCCACAGTATCAGGCTCCGCAGTATCAGCCTCCACAGTCTCAGACTCCGCATGCTTATGTGGCTTCCTCAGTTATGCCTGTTCCTACATCTGCACCCCTACCGCCTGGGCCCTCATCCTCTCTCACTCCTGAAGTAGTTCAACAAATGATTATCAATGCCCTCTCTGCTTTTGGTCTCTCAGGTAAGTCACCTTCATCTTCTACTTGGTTCCTTGATTCTGGGGCGTCTAATCATATGACATCTTCCTGTGCCCCACTCTCAAATGTGCAAAAATATAATGGCCATCTTCAAATACAAACTGCTAACGGGGACCATGTTCCCATCACTGCTGTCGGTGACATCCCTGGTCCCATTCCATTGACAAATGTTTACCTGTGTCCCAATTTAACTTCAAACCTTTTGTCAGTCGGGCAACTTGTTGAAAATAATTGTAACATCTCTTTTTCTTCTTCTGGTTGTGTTGTGCAGGACCAGATGTCGGGAAAGGAGATCGCGAGGGGGCCTAAGTGTGGTCGCTTGTTTCCACTGGATTTTTCTAAATTTTCTAGGACTCAATTTGACAATAATGTGTTTTGTTTTTCTCTTAGAGATAGTTGCCGCTTGTGGCATAATAGACTCGGACATCCTAATTCCAAGGCTTTGTCCCTTATGTTAAATTCTGGTTTATTAAATAAATCTATTGGTTTATCTTCTTGTGTGCCTTTTGATTGTGCTACTTGTAAAATGGGCAAAAGCAAAACTCTTCCGTTTCCTCATTCCACTTCACACACCTCTCAGTGTTTTGATTTAGTTCATAGTGATGTATGGGGAATTGCTCCGGCTCTTTCCCACGCTCACTATAAATATTTTGTGACTTTTATTGATGATTTCAGTCGGTTCACCTAGGTCTATTTTTTGCATTCAAAATCTGATGTCTTTAATGTTTTTAAAAAAATTTTAGCGTATGTTGAGAATCAATTTTCCACCTGCATTAAAATTTTGCGATCTGATTCAGGCTGGGAATATGTGTCTTCAGATTTTCAACGGTTTTTGCAAAACAAAGGCATTATTTCTCAAAGAACTTGCCCTTATACTCCCCAGCAGAATGGAATTGCTGAAAGGAAAAATAGACATCTCCTTGATGTCACTCGTTCCCTTCTTCTTGAATCATCGGTTCCTACCCGTTTTTGGGTTGAGGCACTGGCTACGGCAGCTCATCTTATCAATCGTATGCCATCAACCTCCATTGAGAATCAAAGCCCATATTACCGACTGCACAAGACCTCTCCATCCTATGAGGATCTTCATGTTTTTGGCTCCATTTGTTTTGTGCACTTGCCTCCGTCTGAGAGGACAAAACTAACGGCACAATCAGCTCAGTGTGTGTTTTTAGGTTATGCACCCTTCCAGAAAGGGTTCCTTTGTTATGATCCTCACATTCGTCGTTTACGTACCTCTAGGAATGTTGTTTTCTTTGAACAACAATATTTTTTTCAAAAACACATTGATCCTCCTGACTCCTCTTTCGTGTCTTTACCTGGTTTTTCTGATGACTCGTCAGTTGTTCGATTTAATCCTAAATTTGTGTATCACAGACGGAACAGCGCACCTACCAGGGATCCCCCTCCTGATCTTCCTCCGACATCCGGTCCAACACCGACACCTGATCCATCTGGACATCCTTCACTGCGTCGCTCCACTCGTATTTCGGTACCACCAGCCCGTTATGGGTTTTCACATTCTTCCTTAATGGCCACTTTGTCTTCCTCTTCCATTCCCCAATCCTATTCTCAGGCTGTGCAGGATCCATGTTGGAACAAGGCTATGCAAGATGAATTGGATGCGTTAGCGCAAAATCATACGTGGGATATTGTCCCATCTCCTGTGGGTGTCAAACCTATTGGCTGTAAGTGGGTTTTTTCTCTCAAGTTAAAACCTGATGGCACTTTAGATCGATATAAGGCGCGTCTTGTCGCTCTTGGAAATCGGCAGGAATATGGCATTGATTATGATGAAACTTTTGCTCCGGTTGCCAAGATGACCACCGTACGCACTATTCTTGCTGTTGCTGCATCTCAGTCTTGGCCTCTTTATCAAATGGATGTCAAAAATGCCTTTCTACATGGTGATCTCAAAGAAGATGTTTATATGCGGCTTCCTCAGGGATGCTCATCAGGGAAGGGTATGGTTGCCAAACTTCGTCGCTCCCTCTATGGTCTGAAACAAGCTCCTCGCGCATGGTTTGAGAAATTTCAGGCTGCTCTTCTCCGCATGGATTTTCATCCAAGCTCATATGATCCTTCTATGTTTTTTACATCATGCTCCATCCGGGATCACTGTTCTCCTTGTCTATGTTGATGACATCGTTATTACTGGTCCTAATGCCAAAATGATTCAACAGCTTCAAGCGTCTCTTCATGAGACATTTCAAATGAAGGATCTCGGTTGGCTGGTCTTACTGCTTCCGCTCCTGTAGATACGCCGGTCGAACTGAATGTCAAACTCAGTCGCGAGGAGGGTGATCTTCTTTCCGATCCTACTGCCTATCGCCAGTTAGTTGGCAGCTTGATCTATCTCACGATCACTCGTTCTGATATCTCCTATGCGGTCAACCTGATGAGTCAGTTCATGACTGCTCCTCGTCATCTTCATCTGGCTGCTGTTCGCCGCATCATTCGGTACCTTATTCGCACACCGACTCGTGGGTTGTTTTTTCCATCCAACAATCCTCTATCTCTCAAAGCTTATTCAGATGCTGATTGGGCTGGTTGTCCGGATACTCGCAGATCGACGACAGGATGGTGCATGTTTTTGGGTGATAGTCTCATTTCTTGGAAATGCAAGAAACATGAAAAAGTTTCCAAATCCTCTACCGAGGCTGAGTACCGAGCCATGTCTGCTGCATGCTCCGAAATTCTTTGGCTCCGAGGTCTGCTCTCTGACATTGGTTTTCCAGCAGATGGAGCTACCCCCCTCTATGCGGATAATACAAGTGCAATTCGGATTACTGAAAATCCGATTTTTCATGAACGCACTAAACACATTGAGGTTGATTGTCACTTCATACGTGATGAGTTTAAACGTGATGTCATCAGCCTTCCACATGTCTCCACTGAACTACAAATTGCTGATATTCTCACCAAAGGTCTTCCACGACCACGCCATCAGTTCTTGGTTGGCAAATTGATGCTTGTTGATTCTCCCGCATCAATTTGAGGGGGGGTGTTAAACAGGCCCAAGGCCCAAAGCCTAAACAGGCCCAAGGCCCAAAGTCCATCAGTAGTCACGTGGAATTGATTTGGGTCAATATTGAGACAGCTGTAGCCTTCCTTACTTAGAATAACAATTATTGTAATTAGTTGCTTTCTTAACTTAGATTAGTGATTGATACAATTAGATTGTTTTCCTCTCTTAAAGCCTTAATTAAAGGCATGTAAACACCTATATAATGATGGACGATCTCAATAGAAAGATACAAAATTAATACATTCTCAGTACTGTTTTCACAACTATTGCTTTCTAGATTCTTTGATCATGAAATTGTCATATGGGACCTTCAATATATGATGCCAAGCTTATTCCTTTCCTGTATGGCACCTCAGAATTAGCTGGAGAATCATGAAAGGCAAGCTTCCATATGCGTATGCTTCTGTCCTGAGATGAACTTACAAGAAGGCGGCTATCCTTTTCACCATTGGTGCAAATAGGCAATGAGAAGTCCAAACTTCTGATCCAGTCAGTATGTCCCTTCAGCTCACAGGCATGAATAAACTGGACCAATAAAAGTAAAAATAGATTTACACCTCTGAATATTAAAATTTGGCACAAGCAATAATTAAATTTTTATCCAAGGGCACAAACCTTCCCTGTCCTTTAACCGCAATAAAGATGAACCTTATTATCTAGACCCCCCATTGCCAAAACCATATGTCCCGTATTCCCTGGCAACTCTGCTAAAGAAAGGCAACCATAGGTTTTGAGCCTACAACAAGAGATTCCAAACATGAAAGTTTACAGTCAGCTGCAATGACTGACAAGAACTCAAAAGAGAGAAATATTGGATTGTAATCTTCTGTCTTGATTGAATGGACTAAGGATACATTTATACACATTAAGGGGCTGCCCAAGTCAAGTAAAGGGGCTGCCCAAGTCAAGTAAAGGGGCTGTACAATTAAGTATGTACATGAGGTACATGTGGCTTTGACTAATGAGCCTAATTACAATCAAAGCCTAATCTTCTAGATCCTAGGCCTAAATGGGCCTGCAAGTTTGGGCTTGAAACACCATCATTAACACCCCCCCTCAAATTGATGCTATTGAGTCAACAAGCAACAATTTGCCAACCAAGAATTGATGACGTGGTCGTGGTAGGCCCTTGGTAAAAATGTCTGCAACTTGAAGTCCGGATGAGATATGTGGAAGGCTAATGGTGTCATTTTTAAATTCATCCCGGATATAATGACAATCGACCTCAATATGCTTTGTACGCTCATGAAAAACAGGATTTGAGGTAATCTGAATGGCACTAGTATTATCAGCATAAAGGGGTGTTGAAGAGGTTTGAGGAAAGCCAAGCTCAGAAAGCAATCCACGAAGCCAGACGATTTCTGAAGAGGCGGCAGACATAGCACGATATTCAGCTTCAGTGGTGGATTTGGACACTTTATCTTGTTTTTTTACATTTCCAAGAGACCAATGAGTCTCCTAAGAACATGCACCATCCTGTCGTTGATCTCCTGGTATCTGAACAACCAGCCCAATCGGCATCAGAGTATGCTGTAAGAGATATTGTGTTGCCAACAGGAAAGAACAAACCACGAGTCGGAGTGCCAAGAATGTAACGAATGATGCGCCGGACAGCAGTTAGATGTAACTGACGTGGTTGCGTCATAAACTGGCTAACAAGGTTGACAGCATAAGAAATATCAGGCCGAGTAATTGTGAGATATACCAAGCTGCCTACTAATTTGCGATATAAGGTGGCATCCGAAAGGAGATCACTCGTCTCCTGAGACAATTTAACATTGACTTCAAGAGGAGTATCAACCGGGGTAGAGTTCTGTAGACCGGCCATCTGAATGAGGTCCAATGCATATTTATGCTGATCAAGAATTATGCCTTTTTCTGAGTGATGAACTTCCAAACCTAAGAAATAGGTAAGGGGACCTAAGTCCTTCATATGGAATGATTCATTAAGTGAGGCTTGAAGCTGGCGAATCATTGATGAATCAGTTCCAGATATGATGATATCATCCACATAGACAAGTAATACAGTAATCCCCGCTGATGTGCGATGAAGAAAGAGAGAAGGGTCAGAGGGACTCTGTTGAAAACGAAGTCGAAGAAGGGTATTGCGAGATTTTTCGAACCAGGCTCTAGGTGCTTGTTTGAGACCATAGAGGGATCGACGTAAGTGAGCCACTTCATCGCTGGAAGAACTTGAAATGCCAGGTGGTAGTTTCATATAGACTTCCTCTTTTAGATCCCCATGCAGAAAGGCATTCTTGACGTCGAACTGATAAAGAGGCCAGCATTGTGAAGCTGCAATTGCTAGCACCATGCGAACTGTAGTCATTTTTGCGACCGGAGCAAATGTCTCATCATAGTCAATACCATATTCTTGGCGATTACCAAGTGCGACGAGGCGCGCCTTATGACGATCCAACGAGCCATCCTGTTGAAGTTTGATGGAAAAAACCCATTTACAGCCAATGGGTTTTACATGAGATGGGCAGGACACAATATCCCATGTGTGATTTGCCTGAAGAGCATCTAACTCTTCCTGCATGGCTTTCTTCCAACAGTCATGTTTTACTGCCTGCGAATACGAGTTAGGAATAGTAACAGTAGATAAGGCAGCAAGTAAAGAAGTGTGAGTGAAGCCATATCTGTCTGGGGGACGAATGTGGCGAGTGGATCGCCTAAGATGAATTGATGTTGGAGTAGGAGCAGGAGCAGAAGAAGGATCGGGTTCTGGTGGCGGATCAAGCGGCGGGGAATGATCCGTAGGGGATTGTAGCTGTGGAACATCTTTGTGACGACGCCTTTCATAGACGATGAGAGGTGGAGTAACATCATCAGTAAAATTGGGTAAGAGTGAGACAGAGGGAAAGGAATCTTTGTGATTTGAAAAGAAAAATTTATTTTCCAAAAAAATTACATTCCGAGAAACTCGGATGCGATGAATGACTGGATCATAACAAAGAAAACCCTTTTGGTGAGAGGCATAGCCCAGAAAAGCACACTTCGCAGATTGGAATGTTAGCTTTGTCCGTTCAGTCGGAGGAAGATGAACAAAACACACACAACCAAAAGTGCGTAAATGAGTGTATGTGGGCTGTGTGTTGAAAAGTCTATAATATGGAGATTGATAAGATAGCATCGGTGATGAGAGACGATTGATTAAGTGAACTGCAGTAGCTAATGCTTCTGGCCAAAACTTAGCCGGAACTGATGATTCTAAAAGAAGGGAACGAACGGTATCAAGAAGATGCCGGTTCTTCCGTTCGGCAACTCCATTCTGTTGAGGAGTATATGGACATGATCTCCGGGATAAAATCCCTTTGGTTTGCAAGAAATTTTGAAACTAATGGGACATATACTCCCCCCCTGAATCAGAGCGAAGAATCTTGATACTTTTAGAGAACTGATTCTCAACATAAGCAAGAAATTTTTTGAAAACATCAAAGACTTCCGATTTGGAATGCAAAAAATACACCCATGTGAACCGACTATGATCATCTATAAATGTGACAAAATATTTGTAGTGAGTATGAGAAATTACGGGAGTCATTCCCCATACATCACTATGAATAATGTCAAAACATGCAGAAGCCACAGAATGATGCATAGGAAAAGGAAGTATCTTACTTTTACCAAGTTTGCAAGCTTCACAATCAATAGAACGAAAGGAGACTTTATTATGATGAATGATCCCATTATTCAACATGAAAGATAACATCTTATCGTGAGGATGGCCTAATCTGTTATGCCAGAGCCTCCAAACATCCTGAGAAGATAAACTAGAGAAAGCAAAAACATTTTTATGATGAGAGGGAGAAGACAGGTGAATAGGAAAAAGACGACCACATTTAGGCCCCTTCGCGATCACTCGTCCCGACGCTTGATCCTGCACAACACAACCAGAGCGAGAAAAATGGACATTACAATCATCATCAACAAGTTGTCCCACAGATATAAGATTGGTGGTTAAAGATGGAGAAACAAAAACATGTTTCAGAGGTAGAGAATTTGAAGCATCACCAACAGCAACAATGGGAAGATGTTCACCATCCGCAGTATGAATTTTGAGATCACCAGTATACTTGTGAATATTAGAAAGATGAGCGGGAGATGAAGTCATATGATTGGAAGCACCGGAATCAAAATACCAAGGAGTGGATGCAAGTAGATGATTACCTGAAATTCCAAAAGCGGAAAAAGCATTAATGATCATTTGTTGGATAGCCTCAGGAGTGATTGAAGAAGGGGGGCTAAAAGCAGGTGGTTGGGAAGACATGACTGGTGGAGAAGCAGCAGCACCGGAAGAGGCAGTTGCAGTGGTAGTATGATAGGCTCGAGAAGTGCGATTTTGTGGCCTCTTTCTGCATTCAGCAATAACATGCCCATTGGCTTTGCAGTAATTGCAAGATTTCTGTTTGCACTGTGATGCATAATGACCAAACGATTTGCAACCATAGCACTGAACTGTGCTTAAGTCACGTCCCTGCGACATTCCTTTAGCACCATAGGCCACCTGATCTGAAGAGTGGCTATTAGTAACATAAGCAACTTCGAGAGGAGGAGTGGAGACATGCTGTTTCAATGCATGTTGAGTTATTTGGCTCTGTTATTCACGCAGAAGTTCATTGAGACATTCGTCTAAGGAAGGAGAAGGGACCCTGCTCATAAGACTAGAACGGACAGCTTCATATTCTGGCCGTAATTTCATAAGAAACTGGTCGCGATGACTGATGTCCTGTAGTTGCTGAATCTCTAAAAGTGTTGTATCAGACACTTTAGCATATTTTATTTCATCATATTCGGCCCATAAATTCAGAAAACCGGAGTAATAATCTTGAATGGAAGAGGTGCCTTGAGAATATTGAGCAATCTCAAGCTCAAGTTGATACTGACGAGCAGAGTTCCCTTGATGATAGACTTTCTTCAAGTACTCCCACATGCCCTTGGAAGTTTTGTATGGTTTGAGATTGAGTATGTACTGAGGTTCCACAGATCCAAGTATCCAGGTTTTGATTTTGGCATCTTTAGTATTCCAAGATAAAATTTTTTTGTCATCATCTTGGGGCTTAGATTCTGTTCCAGATATATGTCCCCACATTTCCTTGCCTTCCAAGTAAACTTGAAATTGGAAAGACCATGAGGTATAATTTTTCCCATTGAACTTAATTAGTGTAAGTTCAGATTTCTCCATTAGACTCAATGGATTAAGACAGATCCACAATAAAGTTCAGAATAGTGAAGAAGCACGCACAGAACAGTGCAGAAAACCCAAAAAGAGCCTTGTCGTTAGTGGAAGAATTTCCACTGGGGCCCCACCAGATGATCTATGGACAGATCAGAGGCTGGGGATGGAAGGGTAGATGATTTTCACAACTACTGGAAGAAGTCTCACTCAAAATGGATCAAAATCCACAATTTTGAACGGCTACGATGAAAACTTTGGGACAAAACTGAAATACCAAAAGAAATGGTAGATGGCCTACCTCTGATGAGCCAAAATTGCTGATCGGAGATGATTAGCAAAGATCAGACTGATGAGAGAGTTCTTCGAGGGCTTCCAGAGATGGAAGATGAACTAAGGAGGGATCTATGGACCCCTATATCTTGAAGAGAATGAAACACCAGACCATACTATTGTTGTTGAAGATGGCTCTGATACCATGACAAGAACTCAAAAGAGAGAAATATTGGATTGTAATCTTCTGTCTTGATTGAATGGACTAAGGATACATTTATACACATTAAGGGGCTGCCCAAGTCAAGTAAAGGGGCTGTACAATTAAGTATGTACATGTGGTACATGTGGCTTTGACTAATGAGCCTAATTACAATCAAAGTCTAATCTTCTAGATACTAGGCCTAAATGGGCCTACAAGTTTGGGCTTGAAACACCATCATTAACAATGACAACATCAGAAAATTAGAAGTAAAAAAACTAGTTGAAAATGTTGATAATTGAAACCAACTGTCCACTCCTAGGCCTAAATGGGCCTGCAAGTTTGGGCTTGAAACACCATCATTAACAATGACAACATCAGAAAATTAGAAGTAAAAAAACTTGTTGAAAATGTTGATAATTGAAACCAACTGTCCACTCAACTGAAAGGTTAAATTCCTAAGGGCTTGGTGTTTAGTAGTTGTTTGTGCAGTTTCCTATCACCAATTGGTTTTGGGATTACTGGCTAGCAACTTTGACATGGTATCAGAGCCTGACGTCTCGAGTTCGAAACCACGCAAGGCAGAAATGCCCCATGCCGCGTTGTGTGTTTGTGCGGGCGCAAAATACGCAGGGCAAAAAGGCCCCATGCCGTGTTATAGTCTTGTGCGGGCGTGTGCTTCGGATCCGGGCGGTGTCCCGCCCGAGGGGGGGTGTTTAGTAGTTGTTTGTGCAGTTTCCTATCACCAATTGGTTTTGGGATTACTGGCTAGCAACTCTGACACCTGGTTGGGTAATTCACTTGTAAAGTGAATTGAAGTGAATGCTTTAAGAAAAAGAAAGAAGAGGGGTCATATAAAAAAGAAACAAATTTAAAAAATCACCACTCCTTTTCTTAAGAAAAAAGGTCAAAAAAACTAGTCTCTCATTCCACTAAATGACAAAAAGCCCTCACTTTTTTATCCAAATAAGTTATAAAGGTACCTTCTCATTCCACAAAATGACAAAAAGTCAAGAAGGTGAATTTTGAAAATTTCTACCTTTTTATTTTACCCCTCTTCTTTTCATGTCTCTTAATTTGAACCTTCACTTAAATTCACTTTACAAGTGAATTATCCAAACAGGCCCTAAGGTTGTTTTACCGATTTTTTAGAACTTGATTTCATATTATTCATGTTGTCACACCTAATATGTTCCACACAGGAAATGAAATTGAGACAATCAAATACAAGATTGAAGGTGTGCTTTTGATGTACTTAATATTCCACTGAATTTTGAGAAAAAGAAGATGGTCTCAAATCAACCATATCCAGTCAAGAAGATAGGACCCTTGATTACAAGGCTGAATCAATGTGCTTGCAATCATATCATAGTTTTAGACTTCATTACAATATAAACAAGAAACTATAACTAATCTGAAGAAACTTTGGTTACTGGAGCATTCAATGTTTTCAACTCTCTTTTAATATTCTCCCTATTTTGGTTAATCCTTCTTAACCATGGTCAGCATTAGGTAAGATATTCTTTCAGTTTTCTTCCATCTTCATTCAAGGACATTTTTCGATATCGGATCGGGGAGGAAAAGACAGTTAAATATTCATTCATTTCGCATTTGAGTTCATCATATTTAATTGGGGCAACCTTAAGTATTCAGATGGAATGTACTAACAACTATAGAGACTTTGTAGGTTCATTTTTACATTTTCTTTTTTATCAGTAGATTCTATTTCTAACATCAATCTCTTAAATTGCACCCTATGATAATTTATTTTGTCAATTGCACATTTGATTGCAGAACAATTATGAGTTCCATTGGGGTCCATTTGAATGATCATTATAATCTCTCTCTCTCTCTCCTCTCTCTCTCTCTCTCTCTCTCTCTCTCTCTCTCTCTCTCTCTCTCTCTATCTATCTATCTATCTATCTATCTATCTATCTTACGGTTTTTGCAAACTTAATGCGGCAAATACAGCCATCTGCTAGTATAATGATTCCCACACAATTTAAACATTAATAGTGATAAAAGGGAAGTTAAAATTCTCTGAAAGAGTTTGATCATGGTTGCAACAATGAGCACCTTCCATTGTGTAAAAGCTCCTGTCATTTGAAATCTATTTGTTTCCCCATATGGACATGAATCCTGCTATAAGTATGGATGTGCATTAAACTTAGCCTGTCCATTGGTTGTCACACATTTCAATATGGTGAACTAAAGCAAGATCTAAGCCATCCCTAATGCCATCAACCCATAAGCATCATGAAAGCCGTGTCCCAATTATGTTGGGTCAGCCACATGAATTTTATTTCACCATTCCAATCTATCCAAGGCCAAATTGCATTTCTTCATATCAATCCCAACTACTTCCATCCATGTCCTCTTTGACTAACCCCTTACCCTTGAATGGCCATCAACCTGCATAGAAAACCTTTTCCCCACTTCCGTAAAAAAAAAAATCAGGGGGATATCAAAATTCTTCTAGTAGGCTAAGCTGACACTAATCATCCTCCATTATCCGGGCATGGGGCCGGTAATACAAGGCAACATGGCGAAGTTAAACCTTTTTTTTTCAAATCAGGGGTATCAAAACGGAGTAGAAATTTTTTTCTTAAGTTAAATATAAATTAAGTGACAATAATTCTTTTTTAATGATGATAAATAAAAATATCTTATAGATTATGTCATGAATAATATCATCGCCATCAAATCCCAACCATGCTGGGGTCAACTAAATGAATTTTATTTCGCCATTCCAGGTATCCTGAACCAAGTGCCAATTTAACAAAATTCATGTTTTAGTTGAGAAAAGTTTTATGCCGGCTGTCAACCTACTTGATGCAACCCTCCTCCTAAAAATGGGCTTAGAACTGGTAGTTATAATTGGTGAAGTTACAATATATATTTTTAATACTAAAGGATATGGCATAGTCAAGCTGAGTTGAGCTGGGTAGGGTCTTCCCCGGCTGGGAAAATAAGGACGAGTGAATCGAGTGCCTTCGATGATGGCCTCTTCCCTATATAATCCTTTGTTACAATCTACCATTCCTCTAATTGGGGAATTACAATAAATCACAACAAAATCAATTCCCTAGATTAGGGTATTCCAATAAATCAAGAAATAACTTGCTATCTAAGTAGTACAATGCTCTTCAGGTATATTGATGCAGGCCCTAGGGTTAGGGTTTGCGTGGAAGTGCCGAAGCACATGTCTGCAGACACTATACGAGGTCTCTACAAAAACAATAACACGAGGACATACCTCAAAAGGGATAAAACCCACAAATCTATTAATCAACTATCAATTTTAAGCCTCTACAATGCCATATAAATGGGAAACAAAACTTAGGAGCTAAGTTACCTAATCAAACTAGGAAAATAAAGAAAATGGAAACTATCCTAATAACAACTCACAAAAAAATAATAATAGAAAACTAATGATAAATAATTAGGGAAATAAAACAAATCCTAAATAATTACAACCGCCTTTAAACGAGAGGTCAATGCCGATCCAAAGCTGGAAGATGCAAAGGAAAAGAAGGAAAAACGGACAGTGAGGACATGTATTTAACATCCAACAAGCCTCATCATTTGCTAAATCTAACGAATATTCCAAAAGAGGCATGCAAATGATCAAAAGAAAATCATATTTTTCCAATGGAGTCAAAGAAATAACCAGTCCTTGAAGTCCCCCACATTGATTTTGTCTTCAGGCATCAACGATGGAAACTCAAAGATTGCGATTTGATAATGCAAATTCTACAATTGAAGCATCCAAAGGTTTGATTGAGTATCCACATAAAATCTGGTTGTCAAAAGAAGCAATGCATCAAGCCTACTTCAAATTGAAGGAAACGATCAAAAAAAATTTTCAAGCTGTGCACAAAATTTAAATTTCAACCGACGGATCAGAAGTTTGTCCGATTTATCTTCGACCTAGGCAGACATTTACCGAACTCGAGGTCGAGTTCTCTCCAAGCCGGGATGCAGAATAGACCAATGACCTCATGTGCAAGAAAATTTAGGATTTTTATTTCACTAATTATTTGTAATTAGTTTTCTAATTTTGTTTAGTGAGTTGTAATTAGGAGAGTTTCCATTTTCTTTAGTTTACTAGTTTGATTAGGTAACTAAGCCCCCTAAGTTTTGTTTCCTATTTATATGGCATTGTAGAGACTTCGAAATTCAAAGTTAATTAATAGATTTGTAGGTTTATCCCTTTTGAGGTATGTCCTCGTGTTATCGTCTCTGCGGAGACCTTGTATAGTGTCCACGGACACGTGCTTTGGCACTTCCACACAGGCCCTAACCCTAGGGCCTACATGATATATGGATTAAAGAATACACTAATGTACATTCAATGCTCTTTGAGCATTCTATCTTCTATGTTCCTTCACATTCCCTCTCAATGAGCATCAATTTGGATATAAAAAACTTATGTCGGTTCTGGGTCATAGCTTTAGTAAGGATGTTCGTAATTTAATGAGATAATGAAACTTGAGGAAAAGCAAAAAGATTTTATTAAAGCTTTTCCCGAAATAAAATGACAAACATCATTGTACTTTGTACACTCATGGTAGACTAGATTAGGTGCAATTTGAATAGCATTTTTATTATCTTCTAGAACGGAATAGAGTAGAGACCTCTTTGAGAAGTCAACCAAATGATTTCAGAGCATGCGGAAGACATGGCTCGATATTCAGCCTCCATTGAAAATATGGAGACCTGATCTTGTTTTTCATTGTCTGGAAACAAGAGAATTTCCAAAATACATACACCAACCAGTGGTGGATCTACGTGTGTCTAAACAGCCTGCATAATTAGCATCTGCGTAACCAACCAATTCAAGAGAAGATGTAGATGGCAAAAACATCCCACGACCAAGGGTTCCACGAATGTAGCAAAAGGCAGCTGTCAAATGATGATGTTGCAAATCTGACAGGTATCGGCTAACAATTTTCATGACATATGAAATATCGGGACGAGTGGATGTCAAGTAGATTAGACTACCAACTAGCTTCCTATATAGTGTGGGGTTAAGAATTGGATCGCTATAATTCTTATGATATTTGACATTGAGCTCCAACAAAGCTCCTGCAGGTTTGGCATTAGTACGAAAAGCAATACCAATAAACTCCTTGGTGTATTTTTGTGGAGTAAGCACAACCCCTTGATTATAATGTGTCACCTTCCAACCACAAAAGTAAGTCACAGACCTAATAAAGGAAGGCTCCCACTATAAATGTGTATTGGGGAAACCCAAGGACAATCATCTATTATTGAACACAATTTCTCATGAGTTTCTCTTCAACAATGGTGTTTGCTACTATCGCAAGTGTGCCCTAGTGCTTGAATCCTACATAGGATTCGATCA
Source organism: Litsea cubeba (assembly GCA_012931725.1). NCBI lineage: Eukaryota > Viridiplantae > Streptophyta > Magnoliopsida > Laurales > Lauraceae > Litsea > Litsea cubeba. Next base: position 157,100 of record WHSA01000649.1, on the reverse strand, counting down.
ACCCAATCTGAGGTGTTGGTCTCTTCAATTGCGGATCATGGCTATGCCAACAGCCTAGGGTGTTTGGAAGGTCACCCTTTAACCTAGCTTTGTCCAAATTTTGGAAACATTCATGGGAGGTTATGTTTTCATGGCCTGAAAGTTATCGAAATCTTAGTCATTAGATAAAGTTGGATGAAAAGCAATTATATGATCAATTCAAGGTTCCACCACATTTGGATGAGCATCAAAGTTGGTTGAGTCCTAATTTATGGAGGGCACTGGTTGTGAGGGGTTTAAATTTATCATGGGTGGGCCAGGTAGACTGAAACGTCTGGCACTTTAGTTTAGGAACCACTGGCCATTGCTTAAAATTTGCATATATAAGCTCTCTAAAAATCCATTTCATATATATATAATGGGGATTGATATTGGCACTCCTTTTACCCCCCTTTTTGATGCAGGCACTCCCTTCTTTTTGGGAGATCCTGCATCAAAACGGGAGGGAGGGGCGCTGGGGCTAATATCAATTGCCATATATAATATGTATATAATTATGGTTTTCTGTTCTCATTTAAAAATTTAGTAACTTCTATTTTACCAATGAAAACTTCTATATGTTTTTAATGTATGGACAAAAATGCATTATGACAACAAAAGGGCTCAGCCAGACTAAAGCAGCTACTCGAGCCAAGTTACAAGGCAACTGGGGAAGTCAAACCATTTTTCAACCAATACTCGTCCCAACTGATTTCAACCCAACCCAGCCAGGATGTAACTGGGTTGAGTTGACTTGGCCTTCCCAGTCTATCCACCATCTCAAAACACTATGGCCCAATTCTTGAACTGCACCATATAAAATAAGCAAAGAGCTTATCTCAATACAACTAAAAATGATGTAACAAATTAGACAAGCAATTGACATACCTCCAATGCTAGATGGAAGGATCATTTCCCATATGAAAACAGTACCATCAGAAGAGGTAGAAGCTATTATTGCTATAGTTTGAGAAATCATAATTCCAACAATGCATGTTACACCTTTCATATGTGGTTGAGGTGCTTCCATTACCTGCCGCCACTGGGGAAAGAGAAGGTAAATTGAGTTAAACACAGTGCGAGAGAATAATCACCAGATATAGTCATTTAACTTTGAAGCAAATTATCTGATGCAAGATCGAATGGCCAGTATTTAGAGAATCATATCCTAGATCAGGCCTTCCAAGATCTAGAAAAACAGGATCGATACAATGGTACTTTGATCCATCTTTGATCCACTTTAGAAATTTCTCAACTACATAAAGGATCAAAACAGCACCTTAATGACCCAATTGTTTCAGCTCATCAGCCCCATCCAGGCTTCAATAACCCAAACAGTCCACAGCTAATTAGCCTGGAGACCTTTTGGGTCAAACCAGCTGAACCAGGCCCAAACCAAGGCCATCTAGCTGGAATAGGCTGTAGCGTGGTCACCCAGGTCTGGAGACCACATGGCTGCACCTGGCTGGTCCCACATATCCAGCAGATGGGACCCACAGGCCCTAATGTCTAGATCTTTTGAGACATGCAGAAAGAAACTCGTCTCTTTCATCCAATTATTATAGAGTGTTTTCTTTCTTATTTGAGTGCATTTAGGATTCTTGTAATCAGGGTTTCCTAGTATTTTAGCATCTTGATGGAAGATGAATGGACAAGAATAGTAGCAATTTTTTAGGGTTTAAGTCTTTTATATATGCATGCAAAGAGGATGTTCAGATTCAATTTGTTTATTTTTTGTACTCAAATTCTATTTGTGAAATCTCCTTCAGCACAGCTACCTTATTCATCTTTTTAAGGTAAGGTGGGACCTTACACCGAAAAAAGCATCTGAAGAAAAATGCCTGTCTAGTTGAGTTGAAGAGGGAACTTCAATAAAAGTTGATGTTTTATGCTTCCTTGGCATAATTATCCTTGGTTTAAGCGATCTCCCGTCGAATTGAAGACATTAACAGTGGATTTAGCGGCTAAGATAAGCTATCTACTTTTGCTTCCTCCTTGTGGCCCTACCTCTTGAGCTTCAATTCTCACATCCATTTTAGCTCTATGCACATCCATAATGAAGTTGCAATTCATATATTTTTTTCTTTGTACGCCTTATTGTAAGGCACTTGGACTCTAAACCTCCCACCATCTCTCAAGTTTCGCATTTGACAATTGAGAGAGAGATTAGGAACAATGGAGTGATCTTTTCTCATGACTGATCGCCCCTTCTATATTATTCATTCAATAGATGATGCAATTAATGACTCGAGCATTCTATATAGTCCATTTCGCAAGTTTATCCTTGTTTTGCATGGGTGATCATTTCTTCGAATATCCAATTAGGCAATTACCAGAATTCATTTCCTTGAATGAAATTCTGAAATTAAAATTCTCATAGAAAATAGTTGGTTCCATTGAATATGACAAGAATTGATTCAATTTTCTCCATATTTTAGGAAAATTCACGAGTCAAAATCTGAAAAATTTTCTGCACACTAGACAACCCTATAAATGGTTTAGAATGCCAAAAAGACAATGGAAATCACGATGGATTTGCTATCAACTTTCCAGGTTAGGTGTGTATAGCAATGAACTACTAGTTGGCAAATTTTGAGGCAAACAGAGCTCAGATTTGGAAAGTTGGACGGCTAAGATAAAAAAAAAAAAATTTGTTTCTTAAATAAACGAGCCAAAAATATACCCAAAGAATCCCTTTAAATTTATGCCAAATTGCTGAAAAAAAATAGCATTTCATTCTCTTAGAGCCAAACAACCAAGGAAATGCAGAAAATCTAACCTAATTTTGATCAGAGGAAGACCCCTGAAGCATATTAGAGAAAATGTGAAGTTTGACTATCGTATGGTCATTGAAAACCAGATTTTGAAGTTGCGGATAGTGTTGCAGTACCAAAGGATTCCTCTCTTCAGCAATCTCCACAGAAATCACCCCAGAAGATGTTTAGTGTCTTATTCTAGAGTCCCTCCAAGATGTGGCTTCAGTTGACGAAGTTGAACAGTTATTGGAAAGACCAACAAACTAGCCACCCAAATATGTTTCCGACAGCAAGAAAATCAATTAATTTTATGGTCAATATAGGAGAGAGAGGGAGAGGGAAAAAAACAATCCTAGATCTGTCAATTGAGAAAGAGAAAGGAGTGGTATTTTCTCATGACCGGGCTCCCTTTTATATTACTATTTATTCCTATCTAATCCCTTCAAATAGGACAATTACAATCCTATGATTACAATTAAAATCCCATGATTAGTGACGTCAGAATAACCACTAATCCTAGTCAATGATCTGATCTGTATACTAGTATGGCAATCCTATGTTGTATGCAAATGGGTGTACATAAATTGCAGTGGTTTAAGAGATACTAATTTCTATGTTCCTTCACAATATTGATGTCATCTCTTGATTCATCTACTAACACTATTTCATCCGTGAATGACATACACCAATGTAACTCCCTTAAAACATGAGCAGTAAACTCATCCATATTAGTGCAAAGAGATAAGGGCTTAAAGCTGACCCCTAATGCAAACCTATGGTCACTGGAAACTTGCTTGTCTCTCCACAAGTAGTTCTCACGGTCATTATTGTTTCCCAATGCATGTCTTTAACGATGTCAATATAACCTCTTGGGACACTCCTTTTATTTAAATCCAGCAATCTATAGGTACCCTATCATAGGTTTTCTCCAAATCGATAAAGATCATATGGAGATTTTTTTCCCAATCTCTAGGTATCATGTAATAGGTTTTCTCCAGATTGATGAAGACCATATGAAGATTTTTCCACTTCTTTCAGTATTTTTCTATTAATTGCCGAAGTGAGAAGATAGCCTCCATAATTGACTTCCGCAACATGAAACCAAATTGATTTTCTGCTTGGTCACTTATCTAAGTCTTTTCGCTATTACTATCTCCCACAATTTTATAGTGTGTGTCACTCATTAGTTTAATCCAACAATGATTAGTAGAACCTTGTATATTTCCTTTGTTCAAGTATATAGGTATTACAATACTTCTTCTCCGTTTATCTAGCATTTTCTTTGTTCTTAATATCTTATAGAAGAACCTAGTTAACCTAACCAATCTAATTTTTCCTAAGCATTTCCAATCCTCTATTGGAATTTCATGTGCCCTGCAGCCTTTCTTGTCTTCATTCTTGCCAATGCTTTCTTCACTTCCACTACCCTAATTCTACAGTAAAACATATATGTCTTGCTAATGAAGTATCTTCTCTGGTCCCTAAGCCTCTTATAGAATCTTCATTTAAAAGTTTGTTAAAATATTCGCTCCATCTTTCTTTAATATCATTGTCCTTCATTAAAACCTTTCGGTCATCACTATTTATACATTTGACATGATTTAAGTCCCTACTTTTCATCTCCCGTTTTTTTGAAAGCTTAAAATATCTTACTCTCATTTTCTTGTTTCCAACTTATTATATAGCTCATCAAAAGCTTTAGAATTTGCATCCCTTACTACTTTCTTTAACTTTTTTTATTTGCTTTCTTGTAGATTTCATAATCTTCCATATTCCTAGTCCTTTGCCAAACTTTGTAGCAACTTTTTTCCTCTCACGTCTCCACCACTATGTTTTTTTTAATTAAAGAGTCCTTTTCCTTTCAACTTTTCAAGCGCCACATTTGCAATCCTTCCTATACAATCAACAATTTAGCTCCACGTCATCATAGTTTCTCCCTCCAAATTCCATTTTCCCTCCTCAATCACCTTATGCATAAATATTGTTGCCTTTTCCCCTTTCAAATCCTCTCACCTTGTTTTAAGGCAGCTATTATTTACCATCCCCCTCTACTACTAATGCAAACATCTAAAAACTGCTGTCCAATGTTGTGTGGTCAAACTCTCTTATAGGAAATTAAATGAAAAATTAAAAAATTCTATCTGGCGCCTATTAGTTCCACTCTTATAAGTCATTAAATGATCCTCTCTCTTTTTAAAGTAGGGTTTTCTGTTACAAGGTCAAATGTCAATGCAAATTCCAAGATAGTGTCTCCTAAGTCACTCTTTTCTCCAAATTCTTGTCCTCCGTGCACTCTGTGATACCCTTCTACCATCCTTTCGTACATGCGCATTTAAGTTCCCCATGAGAAAATCTTTTCATTAGTTGAAATTTCTTGTATTAAACCATCATTCTCCTCCTGAAATTGTCTCCTAACACTTATATTTGATCCTGCTTGTACCAGAATTTTCATAATCGAGAAAGTTTATTCAATTAAAGAGTCTTGTTCAATTCTCTCCTTGGATTGAGTTATTCTCCGTCATATGAAGGATTTTCTTCGACTAAAGCTGATAAGAAGGTTAGTTTGTTGATTATTTTAGGTTCCTTTCTTCTTTGTTGCTATGATTTCGCGAATTTATGGGTTTTAGGCATCATACGACAATCTGATTAATAATTGAAACTGTCATTACCATTTGACAGAAACTAGGTTCTCAAATGATATCAAGAAAAATGTTAAGTACGTCACAATTGTGAACTATAGCCAACAAGTGGCGAATGTAATCATTAATCTTTAACAAAAGTTGGAAAATTTAAAAACACAAAATAAAAACAATAACACCCACAAAATAGCACAATATTTTTTCTCTTCACACAAACACATGCACGCACACCATCATCATCATCATCATTTATGCCTTGTCCCAATCATGCTGGGGTCACCTACATGAATTCTCTTTCGCCATTCCAGTCTACATCTTAGGCCAAATCCTTGGGGCAAATCCTCGGATAGGTCGCACTTCTTCAGATCTATCCTTACTACTTCCATCCATGTCCTCTCCCGGTCACCCCATTTTCGTTGAGGGCCATCAACTTGCATAGAAAAACTTTTCCTCATTGGTGCCAGTGTTGGTGTACAGAATATATCCAAACCATCTCAAATGAGTTTCTCTTAATTTATCACCTATTGATGCCACCCATAAATGCACCTGAATGCACTTATTTTTTATTATATCTATCCTAATTTTACCACACATCCACTTGACATTCTCATCTCTGGTACACTCATTTTTTGCATGTGTTTTTTCTTGATTGGCCAACATTCTTCTCCATAAGTCATAGCCTTTCTAATCGTTGTCTTGTAAAACTTTCCATTCTATCTTCTTCTATACACCGATCACAAAGCACTCCAAAAGACAAGTACCCACTTCGGCCATCCATCTCTTATCCTATGATCGACATCTAATATGCTACACTAAAAAATTGAAGTTGTATATCCCCTGTATCGGCTGCTATAGCTGTTACAACCATAACTCTCTCTCTCTCTCTCTCTCTCTCTCTCTCTCTCTCTCTCTCTCTCTCTGTCTGTAAAAGATAGATTTTGGGCCTGCTTGTTAAATAGGTATAAAATTCCTAGAATTTTCGAAAAATGCCCTTCCATCAAAGGGCTAAAAGTGAAGATAACAAACATCCTCAAGTAGCATCAAACAATCTCCCGTTTGGTGGTATAGATTACCTAATCATCACCTTAGCAATTTAAATCATATCAAAATGACTCCCATCTAGATTCAAACTTCTCACCTATTTATTACTGCTTTGATAAAATCCCCTTTACAATGAAAGAAGAAGTTCAATAGCATGTGATGCAGGAGCAAATGGCCAAAATATATAATAAATTTTATTATTATGGGTTGGTTTGGCAAAACAGACATTTACATGGGCCTTTTATAATTTCAACATGTTATTGGTCATTTAGGTCAAAGCTTGTTGAGGGGAGTGATTACTTAATGTATGGGATTGAGAGGAATGAGTGATTCAGGGGATTCCGAGGAATTATTGATTGGAAGGATTGACTACTTAATATATGTGATTGAGGGGTATTATAAATATAAGGGTGTTAACCAAGTTAAAAATATAATTGAATGAAAGTGTATTCTCTTTATTCTCTTCTCCTTGGATTGATTGAATCTCCCATTGGATTGAAGTTCGAGTGGATTACTCACCATTTGTGGTAAGTTAATCTGCTACTCCCTCCTTGTATTTGTGTGGAAAGTTGTTTGATTAAGGATTTTTAGGGTATTAGGTTCACAAACTATAAGGACCCATTTCTTGGCTGCATCACCGTGTAGGCAGATGGGCTTTTAATAAAACAGACTACCAATTAGTGTTATTCTCTTTGTGGGGCTTATTTATGGGGACTACTTGAGACCACTCCCAATTATTGCACAAAATGGAGTGGGAAGGATTCATCATGGAAAGGTTTGAGTAAAAGGCATTTTGATTAAATGCTTATACAATTGATTTAAGGCCGCACATATTTTAACAATGTAAAATTAGGATGACTAAATTCAACAGTAGATAGATCGCTGATAAGACCAATTTTTGTCATTGCTGATGCACGAAAAGCAGGTGAGCGTGAGGGAGTGGATCTGGGCACAAAAAAATATCCATAAACAGTGAAGTATCAAAAATATTCATGCATATGTGGCCATCATGTCAAATGAAAAGGCAAGCTAAGAATTATACTAAATTTCTTGAAATATATTCGATTTATTCATTTAATTCAACATTTTGAACAGTTTAAACAAGGATGCAGGACCTATATAACGTCTGGGCATACCCTCATATATTACACTAATGAAAAAAGTCTAAATTCTAACATTTTCAAATATTCTAAAATATTTCTATAGGTTCAGATTATGTGGGGCTCAAATTAAATTTCAGACATTGCATGGCCATCATGGTCGTGTGTGCATAACCACCATCTTTTTTTTTTTTAATGGTTACTTTTTTTTATGGTGCATCACCACCATCTTAAACCCCCAAACCTCTCTCTCATATGGAAAGCCTTCCCGCACATCCTCAATTCAACAATGTGCACAGTGCAAGGACATCCGATAAGAAATTTTTATGTTCTCGAAGCATTTTTATGAGAAGAAAGTACAAGAAAAAACTTATTCTAGACTAGAACAGAACAAGCTTTGTGGTCACTCCACTTAACACAAATTTATATGAGCATGCCAATCCATAAAATCCAACTCGTGGGCCTTACGGTAGACGGCTCATATCATTTTCATTGGTGAGACTATCATCATTGCTCAAATGGCATCATCAAATGAATTGTTCAGATCTCATGAGATGGCTAGGATCAGTAAATTATGGCGATCTATGGGAAATTTTGCATCTACCATAAAACCCACAATTTGATTAGTAAGGATAGCATGCTTGTATGCCATGTACATAGTAGATGAGTCACCCTAAAGTTCTGATATGCACAAGACTAAAATGTGCATGGTGATCTCTACCATGGATCAAAATAGGGGCCACTACGCTACATCGGGCGTAGCGGTGAAGTGGCATTTAGCGCCGTTCGCATCCGTAGAATCCGCTACGGCCGCTACGAGGTGAGACAGATTCCTACTTTCCAAAAAATTTTAAAATGCATAATAAGACTTATTTCTTTTCCTTTTCTCTCCAAATAACATTTCTACGCAACTCTTCTACCCTTTTATGTTTAAAAGAAGACCAAAAAGCACATCATCTCGCCAAATTACAGTCGACACAAAGAGTTCTTCACAAGGGTTCTTCTCAAGGTACATCCTACTAGACATCTCGCTTTAGTAGAGGTATTCTTTTCTCTAGGTGCTCTTAAGTCTTAAGTCTTGACTTCATGACATGGTTTTTTTTTTTTTGAACCTTTCATTAGTTTCTAACTTAGCATAACTAAGCAATATGAATACATGTGAGAAAAATGATCATTACTATTATTGTCTATTTATACAGCGATACAGGACGTCATACAATGAGGGGACCGCTACGCCCCCTTATTTTAGTTACTTTTTTGCAAAAAAATATATATACATTTTCTCTCATTTTCCAATATTCTAGATTTTCTACAAATTTTTTATATTTTTTTTTATGATTTTTTCAAAACGCACCATTGCGCCGCTGTGTAGCATTTTGCCGGCGGGCCGCTACGCCCGCCACTACCGCTATTTTCATCCTTGATCTCTACAGGTGAGCATGGGAATGCAATAGTTAGTAATGCAAGACAAAGAAGAAAATTACCTTTCTTTTTTTAAAACATATCCCCCATACGATAATGACACCGTCAGCACTTCCAGAAATAATAAAATGCTCCTCATTCTGTGGAACTGGGCATAAACAAAATAAAGAATACTCTGTTCAAAATGGAGAATACCATACGTCCAAATTGTCACGAACAAGCACTGACAAGAATAAGTATTGTAGACAATGCAGTCTGTAATGGGATGAGGTCCCAAGGATCGACTGATCTTCATATATATAATGTACAAACCTTGTTTAAGGCTACAATTTAGTGCTATAATTTTGTTATTGTCTAGTCATCTATGTCCTAAGATAGAATGAAATATCTGTACAATATATTACAGTTTGACTAAGCCAATGAGTCAAGTCAATGAGTTGGGCTTCATGGCCCAATGGATCCAGAATCATTAACAACCCCCCTCAAATTGATGCCAATGAGTCAACAAGCATCAATTTGTCAGTCAAGAACTGATGCCGTGGTCGAGGAAGTGCTTTTGTAAAAATATCAGCAATTTGGAGGCTGGAGGAGATGAACGGAAGAGAAATAATATTGCGTAGATATTCATCCCGGATAAAATGGCAAGCAACCTCAATATGTTTAGTTCTTTCATGAAACACTGGATTTTCTGTAATCCGAATGGCACTGGTGTTATCCGCATGGAGGGGGGTGGGAGATTTTTGCGAGAATCCAAGTTCCTCAAGAAGGCCACGAAGCCATAGAATTTCTGAGCATGCGGCAGACATAGCCCTGTATTCTGCCTCAGTTGAAGATTTGGAAACTTTGTCTTGCTTTTTTCACTTTCCATGAAATAAGGGCATCACCTAAGTACATGCACCACCCCGTTGTGGACCGACGAGTATCAGGGCAACCTGCCCAATCAGCATCAGAGTAGGCAGTCAATGTCACTGGAGAAGCCAACAGGAAAAAACAAGCCTCTGTGGGAAGTGCCAAGGAGATAACGGATAATGCGTCGAACAGCTGCTAAATGGAGATGATGAGGCTTGGTCATATACTGACTCATCAAGCTTACTGCATAACTAATGTCAGGCCGAATAGTAGTCAAATATATAAGACTGCCGACAAGTTGTCGAAAATATGTCGGATCAGGAAGGGGATCACCACTATCACTATGGAGTTTAAGATTCAGTTCCAGAGGAGTATCCACAGGTGTGGATTTTGACAGGCCTGCTGATTCAATTAAATCCAAAGTATACTTATGTTGATGCAGAATCATCCCTTTCTCAGACTGATGTACTTCCAAACCCAAAAAATATGTCAGAGGTCCCAGATCCTTCATTTGAAAAGATTGATGAAGAGAAACTTGGAGATCATGAATCATGGCTGTATCTGTGCCGGTGATTATGATATCATCAACATAAACGAGAAGAATGGTAATTCCTGTTGATGTCTGATGCAAAATAATGATGGATCATAAGGACTCTGTTGAAATTGCAGCTTCAGTAATGCATCCTTGAATTTGTCAAACCATGCTCTTGGTGCTTGTTTTTACCCATACAAAGACCGTTTCAAATGAGCAACTTGTCCTTCTAATTGGTTTTGGGAAAACCTTGAGGCAGTCGCATGTAAACGTCATCTTTAAGATCACCATGAAGAAAGGCGTTTTTTCACATCAAATTGAAAAAGAGGCCAGGATGTGGATGCAGCTATGGCAAGAATGGTGCGAACTGTGGTCATCTTTGCTACAGGCGCAAATGTTTCTTCGTAGTCGATGCATATTCCTGTCTGTTGCCTAGCGCCACAAGCCTTGCCTTGTATCTATCCAAAGTACCATCTGCCTTCAATTTGATAGAGTAAACCCATTTACTCTCCCGATAGGTTTAACCGAGACTGGACATGGAACAACCACCCATGTTTGGTTCTGCTCGAGAGCATGAAGTTCTTCTTCCATAGCCTTTCTCCAACATTCCTGCTTTGCTGCTTGGAATAAGAATTAGGAATTGAAACAGAGGATAAGGTAGCTAAATATGAAGAATGAGAAAAACCGTATCGATCCGGAGGCCGAGAGATACGAGAAGAATGGCGAAGAGCTAGTGGAGGTGGATCTGGTGCTGGAGAAGGATCCAGGGATCTGAGTATGGGGATGGGTTCACAGCAAATTTCTGCAACTATTGGAAGTGGTCTAAACTTTTGGACGGCTGAGATGAAAAGAAATGGACAAAACTGATTTTCTACAAAAAATGGTAGATGGCCTACCTCTGATGATCTATAAATCTTGAGAAAATCTTCATAAATATGTATATATCCAGTCGACCAACATGGGCTGATTCCGCTGAACTTTTGATGATGATCTCAAGTGGGCCACGTCTTGATCTGAGACGATCAGGGATGATCAAAGACGATCAGGCTGGAGATATGATCTCTGAAGGGCTTCCAGATCTTGGAAGATGAAGAAGGATCACCCAGAAAATGTTTGCTCAAGGCTCTGATACCATGTCACGAACAAGCACTGACAAGAACAAGTATTGTAGACAATGTAGTCTGTAATGGGATGAGGGTCCCAAGGATCGACTGATCTTCATATATATAATGTACAAACCTTGTTTAAGACTACAATTTAGTGCTAAAATTTTGTTATTGTCTAGTCATCTATGTCCTAAGATAGAATGAAATATCTGTACAATATATTACAGTTTGACTAAGCCAATGAGTCAAGTCAATGAGTTGGGCTTTATGGCCCAATGGATCCAGAATCATTAACACAAATGATGGTGAATTGACAGAAGTGGACAAAATAAAATGCATAAAGTACAGTTAGATAAAAGCCATAAATATCAAGATACTCCTGCAGATTACCATACCCACTCAATCAATACACCTCTTGTACACCATAATGCATAACACTGTACACTTGTCTATTACTATTAGAATATTAGATTATATTAGTCAGTAGCCAGTATCTAATTACGCCTATCAATGGGATTCATAGGGCTGTAATTGTTGCTCAACGATCTCATAAAATGGATATGAACAGGGATGTTCTCAATAAATGGAGGACACACAATTTTGCACCAAAATCATCTCTCTCTCTCTCTCTCTCTCTCTCTCTCTCTCTCTCTCTCTCTCTCTCTCTCTCTCTCTCTCATGTTTTACTGTCTATTGAGGGCTTTGTCATGGTATCAAAGCCATGAATTGAGTGAGGCCCACACATTAGAGTTCACGATCTATCTGAAAGAGATTTTGCAGTCACAACTAGTCTCCTCAGAACCTCTACTGTAGAGAGCCTGGACATTTTCTCTTCCTTTGTGTGGCTGCAAGAATCTAAGATCTAGGATTTTGAGGCTGTTCCCCAACATCATCAAAGGATTTGATCCTGTCCAAGCAAGAAGTATTATTATCCTGCAAATCGTTACTGTTTGGCTAATCGTCGGACACAGTGGGGCCCACCGGGAGATCATCTTTAACTAGAAAACTTATTGAAGAAGGGTCATCTTCCACTAAGAGGTTCTTAAGAGATTTTTTTGGGAATTTCCTGAGCATCTAAGATAGGTCTTTGATGCATTTTTCTGATCGGAATTTATTTTCCAGTCTCTCATATGAACTGTCGAAGTCTGTGGATTTTGTGAGATTTGACTTGAAACATCAGATCCAAGTTGATTTAGAACCACCCATCCATCTTTGATGTCTGATCAAGATTTAACTATAATCTGACCAGATTTGTGGGCCTTCCAAAATCACCAGCTAGTTCACCTGTCTTTTTTTGGGACTGTATTTCAGCAAAGTCATCTGGGACTATTCCTTTGGCTCAAAATCTTCTTGGAGCTTGGATTGAGGCAAAATTTATTTTTTGGATTACCACTGATTTATATTGAGATTGAATCATGTTTGACTATTTGATCAGAGATTTATCTTCTATTGTGTTCTGTCTGCAATTATTTTCTGCTGAAAGTTGTTTCATAACTCTGTCATAGCTACTGTTGTGAAATCAAAAAAATTTCCCATTGGTGATGGAAACGATATTTTTCCCAGGAATTTCGGTTTCACATGTTTGTTTAAGAGAAAGAGGTGCAGGGCCACATTGGTGGTTCATCTCCAAAACCTGGAGATCCTACAACTACAAAATTGGCCCAATGGAAACTCATGATGCCTACTAGGGGTGTAAAAGAAAACTGGAAAACCGTCTAACCAAACCGAACCGAACCGCGCGGTTAAAAACCATGTTTCACGGTTCGGTTACGGTTACGGTTATTGAAATCGAAAAACCGCACTTCACGGTTCGGTTACGGTTTTCAGTATTGACTCACGGTTATTAACCGAACCGAACCATAAAAATACGGTTCGGTTAACCGCACGTGGTTAACCGTACCGTTATACTAATAAAAAAAAAATAAAGGGCCTAAATGAAATAATTCTTGACTTAAGTAATAAGTAACAAAACGAAACCCTAGCATAATCCTTTCAAGCCTCTCTCTCTCTCGACTCCCAGGCGCACGAACGAAGAAGAAGAAGAAGATGCCTCTCTATCTCTCACCTCTCTCTCTCGACTCCCTGACGGAGACCTACTGCTAGGGGAGGCAACCAGACCTGCACCAACCGGAGGCTTCTCTCTCCCGTCCATTTATTCACGTCTGTAGGTCGGGAAGGGTTTACATATTTTTTCAGTTTTCCCCATTTCGTGACTCGTTTTTTTTTTTTTTTTGTGGGAAATTGATAAATCTCTCTCTATATATTTTTAGTTCTGTTAATCACCCAAACCCAAACAGTTCTTTTTTTTTTTTTTGGGTGTTTCTCAAGATACCCATGAGAGGAGGATGATGATGAGGTGGGGGAGATGAAGGTGGTGGAGGAATAGAAGAAGGGGCTGTTACGGTCTTCGCTAGTGGGGGTGGGAGGGATGTCGACGACCTGCTCGAATTCTAGCCTCTGGGGTTGCTGCCACGTCTCGTCGTCTGCAAATGACCTTCAACGGTTGATGGGGGAAAAGGAATGACTGTTGATGGGGAGATTGGGATTGGGGGAAAAGGAATGACTGTTCTCATTGATAAAATCTGTTGGGGACAGCAATGCTTTCCATGTGGTGTTATTATTGTAATGGTTCTTTTATTGTGATTTTCTTCTTGTTTGCTGCTTTATCAGAGAGCATTTCTTCTTTGTAGGCTTCAATTGATGTGCGTTAATAATTTTTTAACTCTTGATTGATATCTAAATCTTTGTTGAAACAGAGTGAAGAAAATGGCTACATATAAACCTAAGAACATATTGATCACTGGAGCTGCTGGCTTCATTGCATCTCAAGTAGCTAATTGTCTCATCTGAAACTACCCTGAATACAAGATTGTTGCCGTTGACAAGCTTGACTACTGCTCCAACCTGAAGTATCTTTATCCTTCGAGATCCTCACCCACTTCAAGTTTGTGAAGGGAGACGTTGGTAGTGCCGACCTCATCAATTACCTTCTCATCACTAAGTCCATTGAAAAATATACATATGCATTTCTTCAATAAGTGTAGTTCTGTAGAGAAGAAAGTAGTAGTCAAGGAGAGAAGGAAAAAGGCTTCAAGGCATGTTTTGATAAAGAGGTTGGGTCCACTGACCCATCAACTGAACCGATTTGGCCCAAGCATTGTGATCGGATGATTGGGCATGTATCAAAATTTCATTGGCATCTTAAGTGACAATTAACCGTAACCGAACCATCTAATACGGTAAACCGCAGTTTGGTTTTCCACGGTTTTTTTTTAATATGGTTACTGTTACGGTTTAAAAAAAAAAAAAGAAAACCATGATTCACGGTTCGGTTAACGGTTTTCCCAAAATGACCGGTTAACCGAACCATTACACCCCTACTAATGATGCAGGCCTGAGTTGGATTTTAAGCTCTATGGATGTCCTTATTCTCAGAATTCACGTTTGACTTGCTACTTGGAAAATAAAAACTTTGACAAGGAAGATCAAGGAGTTAGTCGATACAATGAAAAGAAGAAGAATTAATGTAGCTTCTCTACACTCTACAGAAAACAAAGTGTAATAGGGATAAAGCTAAGGAGCTCATCAATAGCTACAAACTCTACCACATAGGAAAGAAAAATGCCAGAAACGGAGTATGCATAATAGTAGATAATGATTTCAAAGAAAACATTGTGAGCCTAAAGAGATTCAGTGATAGACTTATAGGAAGATATAATACATATCATTAGTTCCTATAAACCCCAAGAAAAGTTAGATGAACGTGTTAAGAGACAATTTTGGGAGGAGATGGACGGTCTAATACAAGAAAATCCAACTAATGAAAAGAAAGATTTTCTTAAGAGGAGCCTTAAAGGGGCCCGTAGGAAAGAATAGTAGAGGGAATGATAGAGTGCATGGAGAATAATGATTAGGAGAAATACCAATTACTGACAATGCAAGGTGGGGACAGACTTTAGAAAAAGAAAGACTCAGTTTGCTTCAGCAAGTTTTTCTGGCCAGTTTCCTACCTAACACCAGCCCTTCACTTATCATTAGGAGAAGGAAACTTCCAAAGCAGGGCAATGACACGGGCCAACAAAATAGGCATACGACGCATAAATGCGGATGCTCACATGTTTGCACCGAGAATAGGACCATCGAGAAAAGGGGCCATCCAAGGAGATGCCATCTCCAAGGCAGTTGTGTGAATGGATTGAAACTGCATAAAGGACCACCAAACAAAGCATCATAGGAGTTCTTTTCTGAAAATCCATTCAAACCTGTCACCAATTAGACGACAAGGGACCATCAATGGTCCCATATAGTGTGTGTATGGAAAATTGCAACTTTCCTCCCTTGCTCAAGATTAAGGTTATGACACTTACATAGCACACCTTATAGGCCTGACCTCTTGCTGTACCTGAATTGAACTCTATCATCCTATTTCTCCCATGGACGAGGTAACCATAAAAAGGCACCAACCATGTAGATCAGTGTGCATTTCTTCCCAATGCTCACTTGTTCTTTCTTTACAATTCATGCCGGTCACCCCTACTTAGTAAAATCTAAAATAAAATTACCATTGATTGAAATTGGAAGATCTACTATTATTTTCAACAAATCAAGAAGCTGGTCTCTTCCTGTAATGTTAGCTTTCATCAATGTTAGTAGGGCTGCTAACGAAATGGCAAGCTCTCCTGCTAACCTTGGGGTGGACAGAGATTCTCCATCTACTGCTGAGACTAGGTAGCATGTTTGTGTTGCGTTGGTTTCGTACAGCGCACTTATACCTTCTGTCTCGTCTTGTCTTGTTTGTAATCTTTCTTATCTACTAATAAAGTTAATCTTGTTGCAGAGAAGAAAACAAAACTGGACAAGAAATACCTTTGAATGCATCTTTAGTACTGGGAATCCAGTGAGTACAATTGACAATGGACTTATGCCCAGGAAGTGTAGTCAAAATCTGGGCACTCTGCAAAACATTGGAAATTCAATCATTAAGAACAACATATCTATAGAGAGAGGAAGAATGGGTGCAAAGTGTTTGTAGAAATGTCTGAGAGAGAAAGAGAGAGACCTTGGGACAGAAGATGGCGACTGCGTTTTGAGAGCCAAAGGAGACTAAATCGCAGGCGCCCCAGGAAACGTTATTGACGATTCGATTGCATCCCGCTCCAATGAATTCTGTATCCACTTCAACTTCAACTTCAACGCTGCTGTTACTTTCCAGAGACATGTTGTCTTCTCTTCTCTTCTCTATCTACACAGCTTCTGATGTTATTGAGAAAAAGAGTCTCTTTGCATTTTCAGAAGGAAAACAAACAGAGAAGACTACTTCGCTTGATGGTTTTCCACTTGGAGAAACCAACACAGACGAAACTAGCGCACTTTAGCACGTAGTGAATGCAAACGGGTCGCGTGTAGGGGTGATTTAGGGTTCGGCTCAAGTCTCAACTCGTATCCGACTGACTTGGTTTTTACCTTACTTTTTGGGATTTTACCAAAAAAGTGTTGCAAAACAGGAATACGTCCATTTTAAACAGAAATACATCAATATACCCATTTTGGTGTTCGTACAGCATTTTTGGACGCTTTTACCCCTGCTCTGCGAACGACATCGTCATGGAATTATAACCCTAGCACCTCAATCGAATGATTTCGTTCTTCTTCTCTTCGCCAACTTTCTCCTCTCCCGGCTTTTCTCTCTTTCTCCTCTGCTTCCTCCTCTCTCTTGCCCTCATCCTGCCTATTTGAAGATCGAATAACTCCCTAAATCTGTTTAGAGAGAGAGACATCATCGATTGGATCGTCAGGTATGTTGTTCATCTTTCTACTTGCTCTTGTTTTTGATTAAGTGATTAACTATGGGAAGGGCAGAGGGTCTCTCTCTATCTATCTGAATCAGATGTTGGATACTTTTTATTTCATCCCCATTTTTGGATTTCTGGTATTTAACCATATTCTTAAGAATACACACATCTTCTTTCTTTCTTTCTGTTTGTCTGTTGCCCGGCTGCTATGCTGCGTAAACCTAGGCTGCTCTTTTCCATGCTGTCTGTTTACGTTTTAATTGATTGATTTTAGATTATGGGTTTTTGGGGGTTGGGCTTGCAGACTTGGTTTTGTGGATTGGAGGGTCATGGTTTAGGATTTTTGGATGTGGGTTTTCTTTGAATTGGGTTTTTGGGTTTTGGGTTCTCTTTTGTTTTCAAGATTTTTCTTTTTTTGTTCTTGTTTTTGTTTGTTTTCTTATAAGATGGGTGCATTTTGTATGTGAGTTTATCCAAGATTCATTTTGATAGGAAGGTATTCTGCAATTTGTTTCTGATTTCTGATTTTATTTTATGTTTGCATCCTAGAGTGATGGCCTGATTGGGTATTTTGTTTTTTTTTTTTTGGACATGGGTTTCCCTTCTGGGATTATTATTCCAGGTAGGTTTTCGGATGTGTTTTTGTGTATATATATATATATATATATATATATATATATATATATATATATATATACACTGTCTAAAAGAGACTTATGAAGAGATGGGTGTGGATGTGGGTTATTTGAGAATGAAATGCTCAACACCCACAGCAGTGCAGGTAGATACACTATCCTAATGCACACCAAAGAATACGAAGATTCAATGAACAAGTGCATAGTACTAGAGAGACCACAACTAAGCTCACATCGAAAATATAGATATAGATGAGCTGATGATAGCTAGGACATCTACATTTCTGTTGCCTCTTGAATATGAAATAAAGAAACTTGAATATCTAGGGCAAGATTAGTAAACTTATTTAACATATTAAACTTCTCCGGGATTGTGCTCTTGCCTATAGCCTTGATGTTCGCAGCAGAATCATCCTTATTGATGAGTGGGCTAAGATTAAACTTTTTTGCTTAATGAATCCCAATCAAACATTGCTAATAGTATCGTCTCATTAAAACCTGTAGAGCCCATGCCCCAAATCACCCTGTATGTATTACCAGTTACGCCAGCATCAAAGTTAATAGACATGGATGAGTCAACCATGGAATAACAGGATCGGGCTCGGTAGTCTTGTTGCACCTCTTTCCAACATCAATCCAAAAAGAGCTGCCAATACTCCTTTTAAGATCTCAGTGACCATTGCCTTTTGAACAACTTAGTAACAATTGTCCATGAAATGGCTCTGTGGTGAACTTGCTGGACAAGGCATCATGTTTCGTCTTCCCTCTCTCTATTTTATTTTATTAAAATCTCCAATGACCAAGCTGCTACCTCAACAGTAATCATCCAGAGCAGGTGATCCTTTGCTGTCAGGAATTTGGTTTTTGAGTGTTGGTTTTCTTAAAATTTGTCTTTCAACTGTATTTTGGTAATTTTCTATTCTATAACAGTGATGGATGTCGAATTGGGTGTGGGTTTGTTTACAATTGAATTTTTATAGGTCATTGTTTTGTGTTCTATACCTTCCTTTTTACCTTTTCTTTTAACACTTGTTTTGGATGGGAGTCTAAGGAATTCATATGTAGTGTGAGCTTCCAGCTATGAAGTTTGTATTTTTTTGGGGTTGCTTACACTATGACGACATTTTTCCCCTTTACTGCGGTTGCTTTTGGGATCCATAAACATTTTTAAGGAGAAAATGAAGATGCTGATTTATTTATTTACTTTGAAAAGAAAGCTGAGCCAAACTGGCAATCTCATTGGTTGTGACAATGAGGACCTTCCAACTGTGCCGCGTCTCTTATGTCTTTTGGATTTGTAGGTCATTGGAACATTTCTGCCTATGGCTTGTTGGTTTTGACAAGATGTACTTGTTTATTACTTTAGAGTATTGATTATTGATCTTTCTTGAGTTGCCCAACATAGTTGGGACAAGGCTTTGATGATAATGATGACGATCTTTTTTGAGTTAATTTAATTTTTCATTTTACAAAAGTGAGGTCGAGGCTTTGAAGTGGACAATAGCTGGAAGTGTGAGGGAGGATAATGGAGCTGGTAGGTCTTCAGTGGGGATCTCAAGTGGACAGCGGTGCCAGTCCTTTGTGCAGTCATCATGTACTACATTTGGATTGAATGGAGGGACTGAATGTCTTTCCTTGCTGTTGATTTATTCTACTGATCGTGCAAGATGGACTGGCTGAAGTTGCAATCGTTTGTGGTGATCTTTCTTTCCGACTGTTCAGGTTTGCTTTTGTAGGCAGAGAGTGATATTATTCAATTTATTTCTGTTAGTTGGACTCATGGGAGTGTGTTCTCATGCCTCTTCATTTTATTAGTTTTCTTGATCTGGGTGTTGTCATTGCATCAGATTTACATTGACCATCTGGGCATCGAAGAGAAGGCAGACACGTTACAAGCAGAGAAGGCGACTGAGCATCGAGCATTGTACTTGCCTTGGAGAAGACATACACTTCATTGGGTCTGCACAAATGCCACCCTTGTAAAACAAGTGATTATCGCAAAGATGCCTAATTGGCCAAAATCAAATCTCATATAGAAAACTACTGGGGTAAACCATGCAGAATCAAAGGGAGAGGGAATTCAAAAACCAGTTTTTTCAATTTTATGTTTTCTTTTGTAAATTCAGTCAGGTCTGAGGTCACCTAAGCACTAACCCACAAAGGCCAAAGCATTCGATTCCATGTAATACAAATGTCAGAAATAGAATTAAATAAGGGATTTTTACTAAAATGTGTCCCTATACTCGTATTATACAAATTTAACTACAAATACATTCAAATGCCATTTTAGTGTTCGTACGTTGATTTTGGACGGTTTTACCCCTCCCTTATCGAACGGCATCGTCTTTTATATCAAACCCAATTTCCATCGAACGACATGGTTCTCCCTTCTTCCCAAAATCTTCCTCTCCCTTCATTTTCTCTCCTCTGCTTTCTCTGCACCATTGTTGCTGCCCTGCTTTCAAGGCTAAGTTAGATGAACGACAGGTGCTCATTAGTCGCATGAGTTTGCCAAATGGAGGGTGTTGGATTTCAGACCACTCCCGAGGAACCCACATACATGCAAATTTCCTTCTATTTTTTCTCTTTCTAGCCACCACGATGGTTAGAAGAAAGGGAAAACGACTCTCTCCTTGTTGATCCAGCAGGTATGAGTCTAGTGCTCTGTTTTGATTTATATTTATAGGATTGAAAAACATTTCACATGAAAGAGGTTCTCAAAGATTTCTTAATTTATTACATGATGTAGAGACTGTTTGATGAAATGGGTAAGTAAATTTTTTCATGATGAACAAGTTGTTCAATGAAATGCTTAGCTCAAATTTTCATGAAAAGTGCTATGGATTCTTATATTGCAAGAGAAGTTGTGAAATAATTTCTTGATTTACATTATGAAGAAGAGGTGATTTGATGAAATGAGTTGATATGTTTCCAGACCCAATTATTTATAGTCTGACTGGGACCATTACCACTATTACCAATTTTAGTGTTAATAGTTTGAAGCAAAACTCTAGTCCACAAGTTATTGAGGACTTCTGTCAAATTGGTAGCTGCCAGCGCCACACTATTGCACTTGCTTATGCTTGTATGGAATCATTTTATAATTTTTTTGGGGAAATGTTTGATACAGTAGATTCAATTTGGAAGACTATTCTTAACTGTACGGGACATTCTCAATTTAACTGTGTGATAATCAAAGGAAAGGCCCACTCAATTAGCCTTACACAAAATTACATATTGACAAACCAATTGGTAAAATTGCATCTATCATCTCATTTCTCTAATTCCTGCGTGCAAATACAATCCTCAACCATTCGTCTACACACCTCAGGTGAAACAGATGTGAGCACAGCAACTGCCTTACCTCTTCCTTGTCTCTGTATTTGGCAAAGCATATACAACAGTCTTGTCAAATCCAATATACATCAGAACCCATTTAGGCTTTCTTCAGCTTTTATGTTATTAATTATGAATTTAGTTGTTTGAATGTCTGATATAAAGATTGCAATTTTAATATAAAAGTAGATTTAAATTTTGATTCCTCAAGTTTTTTTATTTGATTTTCTGCTGGATAGAAAATTTGTTCTTTCTTTCTTTTCCAATCCTGAGACTGAAACATGCTTCACATTATAAACCTATTCAGTTTTTATTGATTTGCATTAGAACTGTTTGTACCATAATCTATTACTCTCTCAGGGATAGATGTTTTTTTAAACATCATCATTTCACTTAATGTTAATTTCATGTAAAGATCCACTGATGGGCAAGGTGTAGGGTGTATAATGGAGAACTGCAGCAAATTAATGACAAGTATATATGCATATGACCAACCAGCTGAAGTTTTTTTTTTTCCTTGATAAAAATAAAGCTAAAAAAAATGATGAAATGAATCCAACTAACATAGGACTATGGAAAAAGTGAGACAATTCGATGGTTTATTTGATACCTACTAAATGCTCTCATCAGCCTAAATTAAGAAATTTTCAGCTAAAGCTACAAAAGGTCATGTCAGAGAGGGCATGTTTTAGATTCAAAAGGATCCTCAATTGATTACAGGCAAACTATATTTTTCTTTAATATCACAGATGCTACTGGTCATTTACCTTGTATTAGTTGTTGTTCTTGTTCTATTTAATTTTCATCTCCATGGTTGTGTGATATTATCCAATTGTTGCAATCTGCCTTCTTTGCTTTTGTGTTTCTGACAAATGTCAGGGCCTTCTTTCAACATGGAATTGTAATTATTAAAACAATAAATTGAAAAAACCGATGCGACCGTTAGCTCCTCTTGTATGCAAGAGTTGTTTGGCTTCTTTTTAATAAGCACCTATACTTTCCTCTCTTGAGTCATGGTAGCTCTGGCAATACATACTTGTGAGATGTCCAACCTTATTTTATTTTTTAATTCTTCGTTCATAATCCATAGCTTTGCATTTAGGATATGAACAGACTCTTATCAATTATGACTGCCATTAAGAATTTGTAATGTACTATAGTTGCAACCTTTTTCCTCTAGCAGCTTTTCTTTTTTATATGTGGTGAGATATCTTTTGGCGACACTGCTTCTCATGAAATTTCCCCAATGGTCTTGCATGTTGGTTTGAATTAAGTGCCTATATGTCTATGAAATATGATATGGAGTACTTTTTCTGTGACATCTATAGCCTTGGAGTATTGTTGTTGCATATCATGACGGGCAACAAAAACCACATTATTTATGATCTTGACAGATCATTAAATCTCCTTAGATATGTGAGTAGCTAAAGAAATTTACTTTTAACTTGTTTAATTATTCTAAATACTTTAGTTTTGTACACAATTTTCCCCTGAATTATGATGTGAATTGAATCAATTTGATCATTGAGCTGATGGATCCATCATTAGGCAATTAATCTATCACATTTGAACTTAGAAGGGACCTTCATCTGGCTCTCCTTTGTGTTCAAGAAAGCCCATCGGATAGGCCATCTATGTTGGATGTTGTTTCTATGCTTACAAATGAAGTTATCACCATTCCTATTGAAATGGTGAATGGATGTAGAGTTACACACAATTGGAATGGGCCCAACATGATACATGGCATGTTACTTATACTTGTCATCATATTTATTATTTAGAGTTACTTATACTTGTCTTCAGAATTATGGTTTTACTTATACATGCCTTTTACTTATACTGGAATGGGCACAACATGCTACTTTTCTGTTTTTCTTTTGTTTAAGTTCTCTGTTCTAGCCACACACAAAAAGAAAAAATTGCCAAAGTTAGCCAATGATAGCCATGTGCTCTTCGCAATGATAGCTATGTGCTCCACTTGATCTTGCCATGTAAAGTAGGTCCTACATCAAATCTTATGAAGGTTGAAAAGGTTCCTGATTCGACATATGACATGATTGGTGGTCTTGACTAGCAAATTAAAGAGATAAAAGAGGTTTGTGGGCTTTTAAGATCTTGTTTCAGACTTTATATGCCACCATATTCCTATGATAATATGATATGCATCAGTGTTCATCTTTTTTTTTTTTCTTATTCTTTTATTTTAGCCTAGTATGTTTGAGTAGTTGCAACTAAGCATCTGAATGTTTTCAGGTCATTGAGCTTCCAATCAAACATCCTGAATTGTTTGAGAGTCTTGGAATAGCTCAACCAAAGGTACTAATCTTAGTTACCATCTTTTTGTAATTTTCACTATTAATGTGCATTGGGATTAAAAATAATGTGAATTGGAAATTAATTTCTTTTGCTGAACTGATCAGGAGTCCTGCTTTATAGGCCACCTGGTATCGGAAAATAGATATTAGTAAGAGCTGTGGCTCATCATACTGATTGCACCATTTTCTTTGCTTTTCTTTGTTCTCAGTATAGAACCACATCTTGTGATTCCCCTTTCATGACATTAAGAGGCTTCCTGCTCTCGCCTCTCACAGAGATAATGCAGGTTCTGTTTGATGCCCCTCCATCCACTTTTTCCATAAATTAATTGTATCCCATCCACATGCATATGGAAAAACCCACACCAATTTGATATTGAGTTCTAAAAAATCACACTCTTGATTTGTTTTGCTCATTTGCAATTTGCATGATACTCTTGGACTGGTTATCTAAGGGTCTTTTTGGATGATGAGAAGAAGTTGATTAATTGATGGAGAAATAGAGAAAGCTGTCCTTTGTTCAAATCTGTACCATGAAAAATTTGTTAGTGAATATAGGCTTGGTTGATTTGCAAATTTCTAGTGGTAGATGTCTGTTTTGCATAATCTTTTTTAGCCATTTGTGGGTCTATTTTCTTCTTACTTTTTGATATTTTTTTTTCCTTTGATGATATAATTTAGACAAGCAATTCAATCAGTAACCTGTTATTGGGAATGGATATACTGTTATTTATTTTTATGATATGCAGTCATAGTTTGACTGATTATGACAGTGGTCACAACCTTGTTACCAATGCATTTGTGTTCAGTTTCTGGTAAGTTAGCTTTGATCATTTTGTGGTTGTTGGGGTCTAAGAGATCTTTCATTAAGACTTGATTGTGTATTTCACTGTCAGGTACTTGGATCAGCTAGGCATGGCATCAAAATATGATACCAAGACTTATTGCAGACAAAGCTTAGTTGGAGGAAACTATGGTCTTCTCAACACTACCACATTCAAAACAAATCCTGAATGAGCAATTTAAAGTGACATGTACCTTATTAAAGTGACATGTACTTCTATTCTTATGAATACAATTTAATGATTGTTTAATTATGGATTGCATGTAATTAAAATTTGTATCATTTAATTGATTGGTTTATGAGCAATTTCTATGGCTTCACTTAAATGAGTGCTTTATGGTAAGGAAGGTTGGGAGAAATCGAGCCAGTACACAATTACTAAGACAACATGCAAGATGTGTTCCATTTTTCATGTTCAGAGCCAAATTATAGTGTTAATATAATCGAAGTCATTGCCATTTGGTTGTTTGACACAAAAATGGATGAAAAACCTATAAATAATGGTAACTATATTGTTATAAAATTTTTTGAAAATACAATTCTGGGTGAAATTCGTGAGTCTTTCTCATTGTTTACATATCTCATTATAAAGGCATTGCCATTTGGCCGTTGCACACAAAAAATGGACCAAGAACCTATAAATAATAGTAATGATTTCGTTATCAAAAATTATGAAAATAAATTTCTGGATTGAGATTCGTTAGTCTTTCTCCTTGTTTATGGTTCTCAATATAAAGTCATTGTCAGTTGGTTGTTCGACACAAAAAATGGATGAAGGAATCTATAAATAATGGTAATGATATCGTTACCAATATTTATAGTATATTCGTTGGTTTTGTGACAAACAACCAAATTACAATGCCTTTTACTGAGAAGCATAAACAATACACAAGCCCATTTTATGAGATCCTACATGAAAAAAAAAATTGCAATTCTAAACAAGTTCCTAAATGTTTGATGTATGCTATCAAATTTTAAGTATGAAAAACTATTGTAGACAGACCTGTTTTCATTGGTCTGTACGACTGGCTTACATTAAGGGTTCGAACCTTCACTTCGTTGGTCTCCTGGCCAAATTCGTTATGCTTTCTCAATATTATTTATACCTTCAATATATAGACATTGCGTATTGGATGTTAGACACAACAAATGGGCGCAAAAGCTATAAAAGGATTGCTAGACGACCAAGGTTCATATCAAACCAAACCCCTTGCATAATAATAGCACCTCATTATAAAGTCATTGTCATTTGGAGCCTTTTTCATTGTTTATGCACTCCATTATAAAGTCATTGTTATGACTGAACGAGCTCACATCTCTCACAAACCATAAATTAAACATGACTAGGAAACTAAAGAAAAGGGGATAAATCAACGTAGTGAGGTAAAATATATGCTTAACATGATATGAACTTGAATTCCTACTCATACAAAACTTGAATTTTGTGCCCGACATTATTTTTTGATAACGATATCGTTCCCATCATTTATAATTTCTTCATCCATTTTTTGTATCAAACAAGAAAATATGGTGACTTTATATTAAGATGCATAAACAATTAGAAAGACTCACGATTCACTCAAAACTAGTTTTCAAAAATTCTCTAATAATGATACTCGTTACAATTATTTATATGTCTTCGCCCGTTTTTCGTCTCCAACAACAACATGACAATGACTTTATAATGGGGTGCATAAACAATGACATTTGAGTGGCTCATTTTCTTCACAAGGAAGCAACATTTGATTGGTTTGCAACTTGAAAGCTTTTGATTGGCTCTTTTGCTTCACAGTGGATTGTACAAACGTTCCTTCCAAAAGCAATGTAAAGGTTTAGAGTTGGAATGAAATATCTTCTAGGTAAAAAAAATATGTAATTGTTAGGGATTTGAACCCATAACCTATTCATAACAACTCAAGCTCCAACCAATACACCAACACACTCCTTGTGTTTGGAAAATGACTTCTTCTTATCTTATTTGGAATTCTTCAACACTTCTTGATGCCTTGGGACACTAGCCGGAAGGTTGGGGTAGTCGCGGGGTCCACCTACACAAGAGAAATTATATAAAAATGCGCTAATAAATAATCGAATTTATGCATAATAATCCGATAATCCGTTTAATGTGATAGAATGATAAAATCTCTGTGTAAAGCAAATGAATATGCATATGAGATGCTGATAAAACCCGGACTAATGAGGGGTAAAATATGCAATATTTAACACTCATCACTTCCATCCAAAAAAAAAATGCAGATTTAGAGTGTACCATATGGTCTTTGAAACCCCAAAATTTCATAACCAGAAACATCAATCGGGAAGTAGACTAACCAGCCCCCTAAACAGGGGTACTTGGACATGTTTCCAAGAAACAGCAGATCTGAACCCACTTGGTTGAAAAAGTGCGCTAGTTGCAAAACTAACCAAATGCTATTATTTCATCCAAAAAAAATGTAGATTTATAGTATGCTATTTCGTCTTTGAAACCCCAAAATATCAGTCAGAAACTCCATCCGGAAGTGGACTAACCAAACCCCCAAAAACAGGGTACTCGGCAAGCTAAAAAAAAAAAGTATTAGCAAATCCCAAAGGTTCGAACCCTTACAGTAAGTGTTCGAACCTTTGCTTCGTAACCCTTCTGGGCCAAATCCCAGAGACCACTAAGGTTGGAACCCTTACAGTAAGGGTTCGAACCTTTGGATTCGCCAACACTTTTTTTTTTTTACTTGTCCGAGTACCCCTGTTTAGGGGGCTGGTTAGTCCACTTCCCGATGGAGTTTCTGGCTGAAATTTTAGGGTTTCAAAGACCATATGGCACACTCTAAATCTGCATTTTTTTTATGGAAACAATCCCATTTGGTTGGTTCTGCAGTTGTGCACTTTTTCAACCAAGTGGGTATAGATCTGCTGTTTCTTGAAAACATGTCCGAGTATGCATTTCTGAACCAAATCCGTGAGCCTTTCTAATTGTTATGCAACCCATTATAAAGTCATTGTCATTTTGTTGTTGGAGACAAAATATGAGCCAAAAATCTATAAATAATTATAACGATATCGTTGTCAGAAAAATTTTGAAACTAGATTTTGAGTGAAATCGTGAGTCTTTCTTATTGTTTATGCTTCTCATATAAAGTCACCATTATTTTCTTGTTGGACACAAAAAATGGATGAAGAAATTATAAATGATGGTAACGATATCGTTATCAAAAAACAATGTCGGGCAAAAATTCAAGTTCGTATGAGTAGGAATTTAAGTTCATATAATGTTAGGCCTGTGATTTTACCTTTCGACGCTGATTTATCCCCTTGCATTAGTTACTCCTATCAATACAATTATTGGGCATATGTTTGTCATATGTTGACAGAACTCGTGCATTGGGCTAGTCCATAGTAAGGCACTGTAAAGTTACTCATATAAAAAACCTCTGAATCAATGATGAAAGAAGTGACCCAATAGTTTACTCATATCAATAACATTACACGAGATGTCTTTTCTAAATTGTTTGAATGATAGAGTAAGTTGAAGGGGTATAATACCGTTTGATTGTTTCCTTGTTTATGCCTCTCAGTATAAAGGCATTGTAATTTGGTTGTCTATCACAAAAAACCAACGAATATACTATAAATAATGGTAATGATATCGTTACCATTATTTATAGATTCTTCATCCATTTTTTGTGTCGAACAACCAAATGACAATGACTTTATATTGAGAACCATAAACAAGGAGAAAGACTAACGAATCTTATCCATAATTTTATTTTCATCATATTTTATAACGAAATCGTTACTATTATTTATAGATTTTTGGTCCTTTTTTTGTGTGCAACGGCCAAATGGCAATGACTTTATAACGAGATATATAAACAATGAGAAAAACTCGCGAATTTCACCCAGAACTGTATTGTGTAAGTGTGGCCAAATGTAATTGTGTAAGTGCTCCATTTCTCCCAACCTTCTTGCACTTCATAAGCATTGCTTTTGTATTCAAGAGTTTTTTTTTTATAGTATTTTTTGTATCTTGTTCAAAACTTGGATTTGTTGAATGGAATTTTTCGGTGGAAGCTATCATGTTTGGCTTATGATATAACCTTCATGATAAACGAGCTCTACATGATAGACTTGTCATTATCAAAAAAATGGCTATGGTATAAACCTGAAACCTATATTCCATTCCCCTCTAATCATGACACGACAATTGGATACAAAGTGTTATGTCTAGTCCAACATTAAAACCCATTCATAACGTCCACAATGTATACGGCATACATTCCAGATATTTACCAAAACTCCACAATGCATTTATTCCATTCCATAGCCTTCCCATTTCAGTACATTGCATTCCATTCATTTATTTCCAATCCAAAATGAATACAACCTCTTTACAACGTAAGACGGTTACATTAAATTCACAACACTAAATCTCAGTGTGTACATTCATGTGGAAAAAAGGGGAGAGGCCTCTCAACATTTTTTTATCACAAAAACAAGTTCTCTTCAGACTCCGATACTTTGCAGTAGAAGAAAAATGATAGAATTGATACCAAACAAGCCTTATTGGGAGCATATATTGGGATAGATTTTGTTTTAAAACAACAATCACAATCACGGATCAAGTAGGGTTTAGCCATCAAGTTAACCTATAATCCGTGATTGTGACTTTATAATGGGTTGCATAAACAATTAGAAAGGCTCACGGATTTGGTTCAGAAATGCATACTCGGACATGTTTTCAAGAAAACAGCAGATCTATACCCACTTGGTTGAAAAAGTGCACAACTGCAGAACCAACCAAATGGGATTGTTTCCATAAAAAAAATGCAGATTTAGAGTGTGCCATATGGTCTTTGAAACCCTAAAATTTCAGCCAGAAACTCCATCGGGAAGTGGACTAACCAGCCCCCTAAACAGGGGTACTCGGACAAGTAAAAAAAAAAAAAAGTGTTGGCGAATCCCAAAGGTTCGAACCCTTACTGTAAGGGTTCCAACCTTAGTGGTCTCTGGGATTTGGCCCAGAAGGGTTACGAAGCAAAGGTTCGAACACTTACTGTAAGGGTTCGAACCTTTGGGATTTGCTAATACTTTTTTTTTTTTTAGCTGCCGAGTACCCCTGTTTTGGGGGTTGGTTAGTCCACTTCCGGATGGAGTTTCTGACCATTATTTTGGGGTTTCAAAGACGAAATAGCATAACTCTAAATCTACATTTTTTTTGGATGGAAATAATAGCATTTGGTTAGTTTTGCACTAGCGCACTTTTTCAACCAAGTGGGTTCAGATCTGCTGTTTTCTTGGAAACATGTCCAAGTACCCCTGTTTAGGGGGCTGGTTAGTCTACTTCCCGATTGAGTTTCTGGTTGAAATTTTGGGGTTTTCAAAGACCATATGGTACACTCTAAATCTGCATTTTTTTTTGGATGGAAGTGATGAGTGTTAAATATTGCATATTTTACCCCTCATTAGTCCGGATTTTATCAGCATCTCATATGCATATCATTTGCTTTACACAGAGATTTTATCATTCTATCACATTAAACGGATTATCGGATTATTATGCATAAATTCGATTATTTATAGCGCATTTTTATGTAATTTCTCTTGTGTAGGTGGACCCCCGCGACTACCCCAACCTTCCGGCTAGTGTCCCAAGGCATCAAGAAGTGTTGAAGAATTCCAAAATAAGATAAGAAGAAGTCATTTTCCAACACAAAGGAGTGGTTGGTGTATTGGTTGGAGCTTGAGTTGTTATGAATAGGTTATGGGTTCAAATCCCAACAATTACATATTTTTTTTACATAGAAGATATTTCATCCAACTGCTTTTGGAATGAAAAGTTTGTTGCAACCAATCAAATGATTGGCATTGAAGCAATCCATGTGAAAGCAAAAGAGCCAATCAAAAGCTTTCAAGTTGCAACCAATCAAATGGTGCTTCCTTGTGAATGAAAATGAGCCAATCAAATGACATTGTTTATGCACCCCATTAGAAAGTCATTGTCATTTGTTGTTGGAGACGAAAAAAACGGGCGAAGAACATATAAATAATTGTAACGATATCATTATTAGAGAATTTTTGAAAACTAGATTTTGAGTGAAATCGTGAGTCTTTTCTAATTATTTATGCATCTTAATATAAAATCACCATTATTTTCTTGTTTGATACAAAAAATGGATGAAGAAATTATAAATGATGGTAACGATATCGTTATCAAAAAAATAATGTCGGGCACAAAATTCAAGTTTGTATGAGTAGGAATTCAAGTTCATATCATGTTAAGCATATGATTTTACCTCACTACGTTGATTTATCCCCTTTTCTTTTGTTTCCTAGTCATGTTTTTTATGGTTTGTGAGAGATGTGAGCTCGTTCATCATAACAATGACTTTATAATGGAGTGCATAAACAATGAAAAAGGCTCCAAATGACAATGACTTTATAATGAGGTGCTATTATTATGCAAGGGTTTGGTGTGATATGAACCTTTGGTCTGTCTAGCACCTTTTTATAGCTTTTTGCGCCCATTTTTTGTGTCTAACATCCAATACGCTAAGGTCTATATATTGAGATGTATAAATAAATATTGAGAAAGCATAACGAATTTGGGCCCAGGAGACCAACGAAGTGAAGGTTCGAACCTTAATGTAAGCCAGTCGTACAGACCAATGAAAACAGGTCTGTCTACAATAGTTTTCATACTTAAAATTTGATAGCATACATCACAACATTTAGGAACTTGTTTAGAATTGCAATTTTTTTTTCATGTAGGATCTCATAAATGGGCTTGTGTATTGTTTATGCTTCTCAGTATAAAGGCATTGTAATTTGGTTGTTTGTCACAAAAAAACCAACGAATATACATAAATATTGGTAACGATATCATTACCATTATTTATAGATTCTTCATCCATTTTTGTGTCGAACAACCAAATGACAATGACTTTATATTGAGAACCATAAACAAGGAGAAGACTAACGAATCTCATCCAGAAATTTATTTTCATAATTTTTGATAACGAAATCATTACTATTATTTATAGGTTCTTGGTCCATTTTTTGTGTGCAACGGCCAAATGGCAATGCCTTTATAATGAGATATGTAAACATGAGAAAGACTCACGAATTTCACCCCAGAATTGTATTTTCAAAAAATTTTTATAACAATATAGTTACATTATTTATAGGTTTTTCATCCATTTTTTGTGTCAAACAACCAAATGGCAATGACTTCGATTATATTAACACTATAATTTGGCTCTTGAACATGAAAAATGGAACACATCTGCATGTTGTCTTAGTAATTGTGTACTGGCTCGATTTCTCCCAACCTTCCTTACCATAAAGCACTCATTTAAGTGAAGCCATAGAAATTGCTCATAAACCAATCAATTTAAATGATACAAATTTTAATTACATGCAATCCATAATTAAACAATCATTAAATTGTATTCATAAGAATAGAAGTACTTGTCACTTTAATAAGGTACATGTCACTTTAAATTGCTCATTCAGGATTTGTTTTGAATGTGGTAGTGTTGAGAAGACCATAGTTTCCTCCAACTAAGCTTTGTCTGCAATAAGTCTTGGTATCATATTTTGATGCCATGCCTAGCTGATCCAAGTACCTGACAGTGAAATACACAATCAAGTCTTAATGAAAGATCTCTTAGACCCCAACAACCACAAAATGATCAAAGCTAACTTACCAGAAACTGAACACAAATGCATTGGTAACAAGGTTGTGACCACTGTCATAATCAGTCAAACTATGACTGCATATCATAAAAATAAATAACCGTATATCCATTCCCAATACAGGTTACTGATTGAATTGCTTGTCTAAATTATATCATCAAAGGAAAAAAAAATATCAAAAAGTAAGAAGAAAATAGACCCACAAATGGCTAAAAACGATTATGCAAAACAGACATCTACCACTAGAAATTTGCAATCAACCAAGCCTATATTCACTAACAAATTTTTCATGGTACAGATTTGAACAAAGGACAGCTTTCTCTATTTCTCCATCAATTAATCAACTTCTTCTCATCATCCAAAAAGACCCTTAGATAACCAGTCCAAGAGTATCATGCAAATTGCAAATGAGCAAAACAAATCAAGAGTGTGATTTTTTAGAACTCAATATCAAATTGGTGTGGGTTTTTCCATATGCATGTGGATGGGATACAATTAATTTATGGAAAAAGTGGATGGAGGGGCATCAAACAGAACCTGCATTATCTCTGTGAGAGGCGAGAGCAGGAAGCCTCTTAATGTCATGAAAGGGGAATCACAAGATGTGGTTCTATACTGAGAACAAAAGAAAAGCAAAGAAAATGGTGCAATCAGGTATGATGAGCCACAGCTCTTACTAATATCTATTTCCGATACCAGGTGGCCTATAAAGCAGGACTCCTGATCAGTTCAGCAAAAGAATTAATTTCCAATTCACATTATTTTTAATCCCAATGCACATTAATAGTGAAAATTACAAAAAGATGGTAACTAAGATTAGTACCCTTTGGTTGAGCTATTCCAAGACTCTCAAACAATTCAGGATGTTTGATTGGAAGCTCAATGACCTGAAAACATTCAGATGCTTAGTTGCAACTACTTCAAAACATACTAGGCTAAAAATAAAAGAATAAGAAAAAAACAAAGATGAACACTGATGCATATCATATTATCATAGGAATATGGTGGCATATAAAGTCTGAAACAAGATCTTAAAAGCCCACAAACCTCTTTTATCTCTTTAATTTGCTAGTCAAGACCACCAATCATGTCATATGTCGAATCAGGAACCTTTTCAACCTTCATAACATTTGATGTAGGACCTACTTTACATGGCAAGATCAAGTGGAGCACATAGCTATCATTGCGAAGAGCACATGGCTATCATTGGCTAACTTTGGGCAATTTTTTCTTTTTGTGTGTGGCTAGAACAGAGAACTTAAACAAAAGAAAAACAGAAAAGTAGCATGTTGTGCCCATTCCAGTATAAGTAAAAGGCATGTATAAGTTAAAACCATACTTCTGAAGACAAGTATAAGTAACTCTAAATAATAAATCTGATGACAAGTATAAGTAACATGCCATGTATCATGTTTGGGCCCATTCCATTGTGTGTAACTCTACATCCATTCACCATTTCAATAGGAATTGTGATAACTCATTTGTAAGCATAGAAACAACATCCAACATAGATGGCCTATCCGATGGGCTTTCTTGAACACAAAGGAGAGCCAGATGAAGGTCCCTTCTAAAGTTCAAAATGTGATAGATTAATTGCCTAATGATGGATCCATCAGCTCAATGATCAAATTGATTCAATTCACATCATAATTCAGGGGAAAATTGTGTACAAAACTAAAGTATTTAGAATAATTAAACAAGTTAAAAAGTAAATTTCTTTAGCTACTCACATATCTAAGGAGATTTAATGATCTGTCAAGATCATAAATAATGTGGTTTTTTGTTGCCCGTCATGATATGCAACAACAATACTCCAAGGCTATAGATGTCACAGAAAAAGTACTCCATATCATATTGTCATAGACATATAGGCACTTAATTCAAACCAAACATGCAAGACCATTGGGGAAATTTCATGAGAAGCAGTGTCGCCAAAAGATATCTCACCACATATAAAAAAGAAAAGCTGCTAGAGGAAAAAAGGTTGCAACTATAGTACATTACAAATTCTTAATGGCAGTCATAATTGATAAGAGTCTGTTCATATCCTAAATGCAAAGCTATGGATTATGAACGAAGAATTAAAAAAAATAAAATAAGGTTGGACATCTCACAAGTATGTATTGCCAGAGCTCCCATGACTCAAGAGATGAAGTATAGGTGCTTTATTAAAAAAGAAGCCAAAACAACTCTTGCATACAAGAGGAGCTAACGGTCGCATCGGTTTTTCAATTTATTGTTTTAATAATTACAATTCCATGTTGAAAGAAGGCCCTGACATTTGTCAGAAAACACAAAAGCAAAGAAGGCAGATTGCAACAATTGGATAATATCACACAACCATGGAGATGAAAATTAAATAGAACAAGAAAACAACAACTAATACAAGGTAAATGACCAGTAGCATCTGTGATATTAAAGAAAAATATAGTTTGCCTGTAATCAATTGAGGATCCTTTTGAATCTAAAACATGCCCTCTCTGACATGACCTTTTGTAGCTTTAGCTGAAAATCTTCTTAAATTTAGGCTGATGAGAGCAGTTAGTAGGTATCAAATAAACCATCGAATTGGCTCACTTTTTCCATAGTCCTCTGTTAGTTGGATTCATTTCAATCATTTTTTTTAGCTTTATTTTATCAAGGAAAAAAAAAAACTTCAGCTGGTTGGTCATATGCATATATACTTGTCATTTAATGTGCTGGCAGTTCCCATTACACCCTACACCTTGCCATCAGTGGATCTTGACATGAATTAACATTAAGTGAAATGATGATGTTTTAAAAAACATCTATCCCCTGAGAGAGTAATAGATTATGGTACAAACAGTTCTAATGCAAATCAATAAAAACTGAATAGGTTTATAATGTGAAGCATGTTTCAGTCTCAGGATTGGAAAAGAAGAAAGAACAAATTTCTATCCAGCAGAAAATCAAATAAAAAAAACTTGAGGAATCAAAATTTAAATCTACTTTTATATTAAAATTGCAATCTTTATATCAGACATTCAAACAACTAAATTCATATTAATAACATAAAAGCTGAAGAAAGCCTAAAATGGGTTCTGATGTATATTGGATTTGACAAGACTGTTGTATATGCTTTGCCAAATACAGAGACAAGGAAGAGGTAAGGCAGTTGCTGTGCTCACATCTGTTTCACCTGAGGTGTGTAGACGAATGGTTGAGGATTGTATTTGCACGCAGGAATTAGAGAAATGAGATGATAGATGCCAATTTTACCAATTGGGTTTGTCAATATGTAATTTTGTGTAAGGCTAAATTGAGTGGGCCTTTCCTTTGATTATCACACAGTTAAATTGAGAATGTCCCGTACAGTTAAGAATAGTCTTTCCAAATTGAAATCTACTGTAATCAAACATTTCCCCAAAAAAAATTATAAAATGATTCCATACAAGCATAAGCAAGGTGCAATAGTGTGGCGCTGGCAGCTACCAATTTGACAGAAGTCCTCAATAACTTGTGGACTAGAGTTTTGCTTCAAACTATTAACACTAAAATTGGTAATAGTGGTAATGGTCCCAGTCAGACTATAAATAATTGGGTCTGGACTCCAAAACATATCAACTCATTTCATCAAATCACCTCTTCTTCATAATGTAAATCAAGAAATTATTTCACAACTTCTCTTGCAATATAAGAATCCATAGCACTTTTCATGAAAATTTGAGCTAAGCATTTCATTGAACAACTTGTTTCATCATGAAAAAAAATTTACTTACCCATTTCATCAAACAGTCTCTACATCATGTAATAAATTAAGAAATCTTTGAGAACCTGCTTTTCATGTGAAATGTTTTTCAATCCTATAAATATAAATCAAAACAGAGCACTAGACTCATACCTGCTGGATCAACAAGGAGAGAGTCGTTTTCCTTTCTTCTAACCATCGTTGGTGGCTAGAAAGAGAAAAAATAGAAGGAAATTTGCATGTATGTGGGTTCCTCGGGAGTGGTCTGAAATCCAACACCCTCCATTTGGCAAACTCATGCGACTAATGAGCACCTGTCGTTCATCTAACTTAGCCTTGAAAGCAGGCAGCAACAATGGTGCAGAGAAAGCGAGGAGGAGAAAATGAAGGGAGAGGAAGATTTTTGGGAAGAAGGAGAACCATGTCGTTCGATGGAAATTGGGTTTGATATAAAAGACGATGCCGTTCGATAAGGGAGGGGTAAAAACCGTCCAAATCAACGTACGAACACTAAATGGGCATTTGAATGTATTTGTAGTTAAATTTGTATAATACGAGTATAGGGACACATTTTTAGTAAAAATCCCTTATTTAATTCTATTTCTGACATTTGTATTACATGGAATCGAATGCTTTGGCCTTTGTGGGTTAGTGCTTAGGTGACCTCAGACTGACTGAATTTACAAAAGAAAACATAAAATTGAAAAACTGGTTTTGAATTCCCTCTCCCTTTGATTCTGCATGGTTTACCCCATTAGTTTTCTATATGAGATTTGATTTTGGCCAATTAGGCATCTTTGCGATAATCACTTGTTTTACAAGGGTGGCATTTGTGCAGACCCAATGAAGTGTATGTCTTCTCCAAGGCAAGTACAATGCTCGATGCTCAGTCGCCTTCTCTGCTTTGTAACGTGTCTGCCTTCTCTTCGATGCCCAGATGGTCAATGTAAATCTGATGCAATGACAACACCCAGATCAAGAAAACTAATAAAATGAAGAGGCATGAGAACACACTCCCATGAGTCCAACTAACAGAAATAAATTGAATAATATCACTCTCTGCCTACAAAAGCAAACCTGAACAGTCGGAAAGAAAGATCACCACAAACGATTGCAACTTCAGCCAGTCCATCTTGCCACGATCAGTAGAAATAAATCAACAGCAAGGAAAGACATTTCAGTCCCTCCATTCAATCCAAATGTAGTACATGATGACTGCCACAAAGGACTGGCACCGCTGTCCACTTGAGATCCCCACTGAAGAACCTACCCGCTCCATTATCCTCCCTCACACTTCCAGCCATTGTCCACTTCACAAGCCTCGACCTCACTTTGTAAAATGAAAAATTAAATTAACTCAAAAAGATCGTCATCATTATCATCAAAGCCTTGTCCCCAAACTATGTTGGGCAACTCAAGAAAGATCAATAATCAATACTCTAAAGTAATAAACAAGTACATCTTGTCAAAACCAACAAGCCATAGGCAGAAATGTTCCAATGACCTACAAATCCAAAAGACATAAGAGACGCGGCACAGTTGGAAGGTCCTCATTGTCACAACCAATGAGATTGCCAGTTTGGCTCAGCTTTCTTTTCAAAGTAAATAAATAAATCAGCATCTTCATTTTCTCCTTAAAATGTTTATGGATCCCAAAAGCAAACCGCAGTAAAGGGGAAAAAATGTCGTCATAGTGTAAGCAACCCCAAAAAAAATACAAACTTCATAGCTGGAAGCTCACACTACATATGAATTCCTTAGACTCCCATCCAAAACAAGTGTTAAAAGAAAAGGTAAAAAGGAAGGTATAGAACACAAAACAATGACCTATAAAATTCAATGTAAACAAACCCACACCCAATTCGACATCCATCACTGTTATAGAATAGAAAATTACCAAAATACAGTTGAAAGACAAATTTTAAGAAAACCAACACTCAAAAAACCAAATTCCTGACAGCAAAGGATCACCTGCTCTGGATGATTACTGTTGAGGTAGCAGCTTGGTCATTGGAGATTTTAATAAAATAAAATAGAGAGAGGGAAGACGAAACATGATGCCTTGTCCAGCAAGTTCACCACAGAGCCATTTCATGGACAATTGTTACTAAGGTTGTTCAAAAGGCAATGGTCACTGAGATCTTAAAAGGAGTATTGGCAGCTCTTTTTGGATTGATGTTGGAAAGAGGTGCAACAAGACTACCGAGCCGATCCTGTTATTCCATGGTTGACTCATCCATGTCTATTAACTTTGATGCTGGCGTAACTGGTAATACATACAGGGTGATTTGGGGCATGGGCTCTACAGGTTTTAATGAGACGATACTATTAGCAATGTTTGATTGGGATTCATTAAGCAAAAAAGTTTAATCTTAGCCCACTTATCAATAAGGATGATTCTGCTGCGAACATCAAGGCTATAGGCAAGAGCACAATCCCGGAGAAGTTTAATATGTTTAAATAAGTTTACTAATCTTGCCCTAGAATTCAAGTTTCTTTATTTCATATTCAAGAGGCAACAGAAATGTAGATGTCCTAGCTATCATCAGCTCATCTATATCTATATTTTCGATGTGAGCTTAGTTGTGGTCTCTCTAGTACTATGCACTTGTTCATGAATCTTCGTATTCTTTGGTGTGCATTAGGATAGTGTATTCTACCTGCACTTGCTGTGGGTGTTGAGCATTTCATTCTCAAATAACCCACATCCACACCCATCTCTTCATAAAGTCTCTTTTAGACAGTGTATATATATATATATATATATATATATATATATTATATATATACACAAAAACACATCCGAAAACCTACCTGGAATAATAATCCCAGAAGGGAAACCCATGTCCAAAAAAAAAAAAAAACAAAAATAACCCAATCAGGCCATCACTCTAGGATGCAAAACATAAAATAAATCAGAAATCAGAAAACAAATTGCAGAATACCTTCCTATCAAAAATGAATCTTGGATAAACTCACATACAAAATGCACCCATCTATAAGAAACAACAAAAAACAAGAACAAAAAAAGAAAAATCTTGAAAACAAAAGAGAACCCAAAACCCAAAAACCCAATTCAAAGAAAACCCACATCCAAAAATCCCTAAACCATGACCCTCCATCCACAAAAACAAGTCTGCAAGCCCAACCCCCAAAAACCCATAATCTAAAATCAATCAATTAAAACGTAAACAGACAGCATGGAAAAGAGCAGCCTAGGTTTACGCAGCATAGCAGTCGGGCAACAGACAAACAGAAAGAAAGAAAGAAGATGTGTGTATTCTTAAGAATATGGTTAAATACCAGAAATCCAAAAATGGGGATGAAATAAAAAGTATCCAACATCTGATTCAGATAGATAGAGAGAGACCCTCTGCCCTTCCATAGTTAATCAACTTAATCAAAACAAGAGCAAGTAGAAAGATGAACACATACCTGACGATCCAATCGATGATGTCTCTCTCTCTAAACAGATTTAGGGAGTTATTCGATCTTCAAATAGGCAGGATGAGGGCAAGAGAGAGGAGGAAGAGAGGAGAAAGAGAGAAAAGCCGGGAGAGGAGAAAGTTGGCGAAGAGAAGAAGAAACGAAATCATTCGATTGAGGTGCTAGGGGTATAATTCCATGACGATGTCGTTTCGCAGAGCAGGGGTAAAAGCGTCCAAAAATGCTGTACGAACCACAAATGGATATATTGATGTATTTCTGTTTAAAATGGACGTATTCCTGTTTTGCAACACTTTTTTGGTAAAAAATCCCTACTTTTTACATGACCTGTGGCGGGTCAACCCAACCTGAACTGCATATATAACTTGTAAAAACGGAGGAGAATGCCCGCCGGGGGGGGGGGGGGGGGGGGATTCATGGTTGGAAAACTCCTCCATTGACTCTTAACTCTTCCGAGCCATCTCATTTTGAGGAATGACCGAATAAAAAATAAGGGAGACTTAGCCGAGTTATTTTATTTTTAATAAGTTATTTGCATTTCGAATAATTAAATGGATAGATTTAATTTTAAACAATTAAAGTTTATTTATATCTAATTATGCATGAGGTTTGGAGTCAATAATTTAAAGATGGTGACTGAAATGTAATTTCAAATTTATAATTGATCTTTTACATTCAATATTTGGACTAACAAATTATGTAATATGCAATATTTTTTCTTTTATTTTCCTTATTGTAGTACTTTTCTTGTATATATAAATTTATTAAATTGAATTGATTATTATGAATGCATGCAAATAAATGTAATTCTATATTTATAAATAATGGATTCATTTTTAAATTATTTTTAAAAAAAACAGAACTCTCCGGAGTCTTCGCGTTAACTCTATCCGAGTCAGTTTTTTTGCATTGGGCGAGTCGAGTCCGAGTCACAAGTTTTCCAACGTTGGGGGAAATGGAAGCAGAAGGCCAGTAATTTACTTGTGGGTATTTCTAAGATGAAAATTATCATAGGAGGAGAGGCTCGGCACTCTTAATTAACTCTCCTACACACACGAGCCCATTCGGTGTGCATCGTCTTCCCACGTTGTGCGTCTTCTCTCCTTACATATTCATCATCTTCCTTCCTCTTCACCATCTCTTCTCTTTCAAAGGTAACATCTTCCTTCTTCTTCACCATTTCCTAAACCTATTGCATTTAGAGAATGTATGGATAGGTCACCTTAGATGGGTGTGTTCGCATAAAAAATTGTTATGGGGGATAGATATTCATTCATCGTAATCATTTACAAACAATGTAGTTGTTTTTCATGAAATCATGCATAGTTCTTTGTTGTGGTATTCATTTTTATTTTTATAGAAATCGTGATTGTTCGGCCTCTATGAGGTGAAAGATTATTAGGTACTCAAGAGCTCCTCATAAAGTTACATTTAGAACTCCTTCTCACACAACAATGTATGGAGTTTAGATTAAAATTGTGAACGTTTCCCTCCTTATTAGAAACTATTACGTATAAAGTACTTTGGTTGTTGATATTTAAGTGAATGTAGTCATATGTATTACATTGTGAGTTGCAAAAAAAGTCAATAAGGTTCTTGTACAACATATACCATATTCAATGACACAAAATAAACAGCATACAGTAAAAGAGATTTGTTCATGCATTAAATGAGAGTATATGTATGATACAATGTCAATAGAAAGAGGAGATTGATTTCTAGGGTTCCATCATGTGAAGAGAACTTTTCATTACCTCTGTGGAGGGAAAAGTTTAAATAAATTGAGGACGGGTTTGAGCAAGGCCAGATCCAACTTGCGAAACGGATTCAAACTTGCAAAGGACCTTATCCCAGAAGGAGGGATCTTTTGCTGAAAGACCGAGTCAAGCAAGGCCAAGACTGCTAGCAGAAGGAAGAAAAGAAAGAGTGGGAGTGGGAGTGGGGAAGGGACATCCCCTAAGCGTGGGCCATGATCTTCTCACGTGCCTTAATGTGGAAGGTGCGAAAGATCGTGGGGAGAAGAGCATGAGAAATCTGAGGAATAAATGAATAAAAGAGGAAAAAGATGAAGGAAGTGAGGTACACCAAAAATATATCCAAAACTAATAATTACATCATCTCAGTTGCTGACTTAAGCATCGGAGGGAACTCAATCGGACCCACCGATCGAGACTTCTTTGTTTGGATTTTACAGGGCCCATCTGGAGAATCTCACTTGAACCAGAAAGGATGATCTGTTGACGTTAACAGGTAATGGAGCAATATATGAGATTGATACACAACTAATGGTGAAGTTAAGGATGGAAACAAATGAAAGTCATCAAGTTTTGCAGCAATATAATACTCAAAGAAATAGCCTATTTGCGATTTTGGAGAAGTGGGAAGAATGAAGCTCGAAATCGCATTATATAGGGTTTGCGGACAAGGTTGGCACCGACCTTATGGAGTGTAAAATAAGGTCGGCACCGAAGATGTGCCAAGTAGGTAAAAAAAAAAGAGAGAGATTTCAGCCCAATTGCTCTAATTGGTGAAACACTATCTAAAGTGCGTGATCGGGTCACATGTGCACGTTAAGTGTTTTTTTCCTGTGAAATCCTCTTTATACTATAAAAGCGGGGCTGGCTTAATTTGGAGTTCTACTTGTGTCATCGTAGCATGGGTGGGTGAGAGAGCCTAATAGTATCCAACGTCCAAGAAAGAGATGGAGGAGAGGGAAAGAGAGAACGATTGATCGTTTGATTAGCTCACCAAGAAAATTAAGAAGTTATTGGAGAGCTATGTGATATCTCATGTCAAGCTTGCCAAAAGAGATGCAAATGTATTGCTTCAATCTTTGGCATAAAATTATCGATAAGGATGAAGAATATCTTGAAAATCGCTTGTCTATAAGGAAAAATAGAAATATGAAAAGTGGAATTAGTTCCTAACAAATCCCCTTGCCATCCGAAGCTTGTAGAAGTACCCTAACTAAGTCTATGGCCTCAATCATTCCTATTTATAACATGTTAGTCTTCAGCCTCCTTAGTAAAACCTCGAACTCTATTGATAGAATGCCTAGAGCTTTTCAGTGGGGGTGAGACTGAGGAAAAAGAAAAATTCATACCATTAAGTGGGCTCAATTGGTGTAAGCCTATTTCCAAGTGGGGCTTAGTAGTTAGAAACACTAAAGGCAATAATCTAGCTTTCTTGGCAAAGCCTATTGGAAATGCCTCGGTAACGAGGAAGTCCTTTGCTAAAAAAATTCTAAGGGCTAAGTACTATCCCAAAAGTAACCTTTGGGAGGCCAAATACAGAAAAGGCAACTCTTGGTTTTGAAAGGAATTTGTCAAGGGTTGGTCTTATCAATAAAAAGGTAGGATGGATAATGGTAATGGAAAGGACATATGTTCTTGGAATTGTTATTGGATTCCTTGCAAAAATGATTTGAGGAAGCCTTTCTCTTCTATGATTAACCCAGATAAAGTAAAAGATTTATAGAATGCAGAAAAGAAATGGGATATGAATGTTCTCAAAGACTTTTTTAACAATCTTATTGCTGTCGAGGACATTTGTAAAATTTATATCCCTAAATTCATTGGTAAGGATAAGAGGGTATGGCCTTCTTTGAAGAATGACCATTATACCACAAAATCAGCTTATAGAGTAACTTATAATAGAGATAATGCCTACTCTACTCCGCTTGTCAATTGAAAAACTCTATGATGACTTCCCCTTCCACAAAGGATTCTTATATTTGGTTAGGAATATCTCAAAATGGCTACCCTAGTAAGAGCTATTATTAAATCTAATATTAACTAAAAGTTAAATATCCTATATGTGAAAAAGAGTATTTGTTTGGGCTTGCTCTCATGCTTTGCGATTATGTTAGGGCAAGTTTGTTTTGCTCGCAATGGGGCCTTCAATCTGATTCTCTTCACCGTGTGGAGATAAAGGGACTAGTGGAAGAACACATGTGTGCAAGGACACTCGACTCATCCGTTTGGGGATGCCCAATAAAAAAATGTAGGTTCTTTCCATGTGGTAGACTATTTGAAAATTAGGAAGGACTTCCTTCATATAGGGTAATTCTTAAAACATCATTGGATTAGTTCATAAAATGCTTAAGGTCCAACAAGTCACTGTAGGGATCATTCTATATGGAAAGATGGAAAACTTGTTGAGGTTCCTAAAGTGATCCATAACAAAAAAAAAGATCTTGTGATCTTCTTAGATGCAACCTATAGCTAAGGAGGGGAATTCCTCTTTTGGATTTGTTATGATATTAAATGGTGTTATTGTTGATGCATGTTGTGTGGGGAGATTTCCAGAGCTACAGGATTAAGCTAATCACAGCCATCAGATGGGTTTAAGCATCCTCACGTGCCATCCGCGTGCCGTCTACGCGGCACCGATCTCATCCCGGCTACCGGGACAGAGGCCTTGGCCGGCATCAAACATCTCCAGGCCACAAGTGCCGAACTGGACCGCTTCGGGCATCATCTCGGCAAAGAGTCCATCTCGGCAAGGCCACCCCGGATGCCATCTCAGTAAAGAACCCTACCTCGGCTAAAGCTACTTCGGCTGAAGAAGCCAGGACAATAGCCTAAGTGAGAAAGAATCTTTGCTTGGGCCCCTCATCCCCCACGTCATCAGGCACGTGGAGGGATTGGGTCACGAGCTAGTGGGACAGATATGACATCCAGCCGCCCACTATCTTCACCAGATCGCCACATGGCAGCATCCAGCGGCTGAGGCCACATCAGGGCAAGGCCCGAGGGAAGATCCGCTGGTACTCCTACCGCCAAAGGCGCCCAACACAATCTGGCCCAACAAGACACGCATTTAATGCGATATGGGCTGACCCGACTGGCATTAAATGCTGAGTGGGCCGGATTAGACTGCATTTATTACTTTGTGGGCTGAACATGACTTTCCAGTCAGATCATGGGACCCACACCAAGATATTCTCTGAGAAGATACGATCCAAACCTCTATAAATAGACCCCCAAACACCATGCAAGGTACGCACATTCCATTCACAGAGCCCTTACTCTGTCTCTCTTCTCCCTCTCTTCCATCGTTCCAGTTCATACGCTGACTTTGGCATCGGAGAGCCTTGCGCCGCTCAGGCCAGGGTCCTCTGACCGTTTGCTTCTCCCTTTCAGGCTATCGGACGGCATCCAGACATTCCAGACACCATCATCTTCCCGGATAAGTCCTGTAAGGCACCCTCTTATTGTGGGTCATAATTTTCTGCACCTACAATTGGCGCCGTCTGTGGGAAAGAAATATCCCAGCCATCCAAACCTCTCAAAACCTTCCCAATCCTTCTAAACTTCAATCTCTCAGAAGCCATGCCTCCGAAAGCTAAGAAGGGGGTAGAATCCTCAAGAGCAGCGCTCGAGGAGCTGCCGCCACCACCACCGGCGGACGTCCCTCCCCAAGGACGTTCCCGTACAGTGCAGGGCGCGACTGCAGGGGAGGGCCGCCTGGGCTCTCAGCTCTTTATCGAGTTCCCACTCCAAGAGGGACTCGAGGCCTCGACCCCGTCAGAAGAAGTCCCGCCACCCAAACACGATGAGCGTCAGCATCAGCGTCCCCGGAAGGACAAAGCCGTGGCCGTAGGAGAAACGCGCCACGCTCAACCCCCTGGAGAAGTTCCCGAAGCTGCCCTCCTCCAGAAACAACTCCAGAAGCAAGAACGT
This sequence comes from Litsea cubeba, assembly GCA_012931725.1. Taxonomy (NCBI): domain Eukaryota; kingdom Viridiplantae; phylum Streptophyta; class Magnoliopsida; order Laurales; family Lauraceae; genus Litsea; species Litsea cubeba. The sequence continues at coordinate 112,186 of WHSA01000649.1, read as the reverse complement.
GTGATTCGCGAGCTCCAGCAGCAGCTGAGGGCAGTGCAGACTGCCTCCTTGAGGGAGGTCACTGAGCCTCAAGGGAAAAAGAAGGACGCTCCCAGCAGGGCAGCCCAGCCTCCTCGCGAAGAGCCCAGACATCATCTGGACCAAAAACGGGGCCAGATTCGTGACGAAGGCTCGAGCAATAGCCGGAGTCACCATAGTCGCGATGGCCGAGCTCATAGCCATCACAGTCCGAACCACCCCAAGAGAAAGTCCAGAGTTCAGACTCCAGAGGAGGACGACGAGCAGGAGTGGTTCGACAAACGTGTCAGGCGGGCTCTCCAGCACAACCTGGACATGCGGGACCAGAAGCAGCTCTGCGGACACACTGATCTCGGGGGCTCTCCCTTCACCAAGGAGATCGAGCGCACCCCCTTGCCCAAGAAGTTCTCCGTCCCGCGGTTCGTCCCCTACGACGGACTGTCCGATCCATCTGCACACCTCCGACACTTCTCCCAGAAGATGTCCATTTGGGGAAACGAGGGTCCCCTAAACTGCAAGATTTTCTCCTCCAGTTTGGGCGACCTCCCCCTGAAGTGGTTCTGCTCACTCCCAGAGCAGTCGATTTCCAGTTGGAAGGAGCTCCAGCTCTCCTTCCTGAAGAAGTTTCAGGCCTACACTGTCGTCCCCAAGAAGGAAGGGGACCTCATCGCCCTCAGAGTGAAGCAGGGCGAAACTCTCGCCAAGTTCACCCACCGATTCTGGGCGATCTACAGCCAGATCGAGGGTGCAAGAGAGGCGATAGCCATCTACGCCTTCCAGCATGCCCTGATCCCCGGCAGCGACTTGCGGAAGGACTTGGCCGGGGACACTCCAGAATCCTATGTCAGAGTTGATGTCCCGGGTGAAGCGCTTTATCGCCCGGGAAGAAGACGAGATCCGAGCTAAGGATCAGGACGGGCATCCAGAGCCCGAACAGAAGAACAGCCGGCCTCGGCAAAGAGGCGGGAGGCCCTCCCAGAAGCAGGAGTCCAAGCGGGACTGGGCCTCCAGCTCGGCGAAGCCTTCGTCGTCCAGGTCTGGGGGCAATTGGAAGCCCGGACCTTCCTCCAGCGCCGGTCAGAGCGTCAATGTCGTCTTCAAGGAGCCGATATACCGCATCCTGGCCAAGATCAAATCCAAGCCGTTCTTCAAGTATCCTCCGCCCATGAGGTATGAACCCACCGAAGGCTCCCGGAGCAAGCTCCACTGCGCCTTCCATAAGGGCAATGGGCACAAGACTGAAGAATGCAGGACTTTGCAGTGGTACCTGGAGAAGCTGGCCAAAGAAGGCCACATTCCAGAGTTCATCAAGGAGGGTGATGCCGGCGGCAGTGAGGGCCGGGTTCACCAGAGCACGGCCCCAGGCTCCAGACAGCGAGGATTCAGAGAAGATCATCAACGTGATCCATCTGGCGTCCTCGGCTCCCGCTTCCTCAGTCCCGGGGAAGCTCCCAAACCCGTGCCGAAGCCAGGCGGACTTCGCACGAGAAAGAAGTGATGAAAGCCGACCTCGCCCCGGCGTCCAAGAAAGCCCGCCGCGACAGACCAGCCATCTCGTTCTCGGATTGAGATCTAGAGGGGGTCCAAGTCCCTCACAACGACCCCCTGCTCCTCACCATGAGGCTGAGAGACTTCACCGTGAAGAGGATCCTCGTCGACTCCGGCAGCTCCTCCGAGGTCCTCTACTACGACTGCTTCAAACGGATGAAACTCTCCGAAGCAGACCTCACGGAGGTCCGTGCGCCTCTGTTAGGGTTGTCCGCTACGCCAGTCTACCCCAAGGGTAGAATCACCTTGGAAACCCAAGTTGGCGGAGCCTCCGTGACAGCCGACTTTCTGGTTGTGGATGCCCCTTCCCCCTACAATGTCATTCTGGGCAGGACGTGGCTCCACAAGCTCGAGGCAGTTCCTTCTTCCTTCCACCAAAAGCTGAAGTTCGTCCATGAGAACGAAGAAGGCAAGGTGGAGGTAGTCACAGTAAAGGGAGACCAGCAGCAGGCCAGGCAATGCATGCTGGCCTCCGTTCCAGCAGTAAAGGAGCCAGAGCGCGTCAACCTGGCCGAATTCGAGAAGGGTCTCGACGAGATCGGCAGGGACCCTGAGAAAAAGAGCATCGAGGACCTAGCCGAGGTCAGGCTAGACCCGGCAGACCCAGACCGTTTTTTCCTGATCGGCACCCAGCTGTCAGACGAAGGAAGGGCCGAACTCTCTCGGTTCTTGATGCAGAATGTCGACGTCTTCGCTTGGAGCCCAAGTGAGATGCCCGGGGTCGACCCAGAAGTCATGTGCCACAAGCTCAACGTCGACCCCGACCACAAGCCAGTAGTGCAGAGGGCCCGCAGAACCGGGCTGCAGCAGACAGATGCGGTCGTGGAAGAGGTCGACAACCTGCTAAAAGCAGGGGGCCATCCGGGAAGTCCAGTACCCGGTATGGCTGGCCAACACGGTGGTCGTCAAGAAGAAAACTGGAAAGTGGAGGGTGTGCGTAGACTTCACCGACCTGAACAGGGCTTGCCCTAAGGACAGTTTCCCCCTCCCGAAGATTGACCAACTGATTGACGCCACCGCCGGTCACGACCGAATGAGCTTCCTTGACGCCTACCGTGGCTACCATCAGATCCCGCTTTATGAGCCCGACGAGGAGAAAACATCATTCATCACCCCCCGCGGCACTTACTGCTATAAAGTAATGCCTTTCGGGCTGAAGAACGCGGGGGCGACCTATCAGCGCCTCGTCACAAAGATGTTCCAGGACCAGCTCGGCCGAACGGTAGAGGTGTATATCGACGACATGGTCGTCAAATCTGTGCGCTCCAGCGACCATCTGGCGGATCTCGGCCAAGTCTTCGGCATCCTTCGCGCCTACAAGCTCAAGCTCAATGCTTCCAAGTGCGCCTTCGGCGTAGCCTCTGGCAAGTTCCTCGGCAGCTTGGTGACGCGGAGGGGGATAGAGGCCAATCCAGACCAGATCACTGCCATCCAGGACATCCAGAGTCCCTCCACCACAAAGGAAGTTCAAAAGCTTACAGGAATGGCCGCCGCACTCAATCGCTTCATCAGCCGCTCGTCAGATAAGTGCAGGCCTTTTTTCCAGCTGCTTAGGAAGAATTTGAAGTTCCAGTGGACCCCCGAGTGCGACCAGGCATTGGCCGCACTCAAAACTTATTTAATGTCACCCCCATTACTCTCCACCCCAACTCGGGGGGAGATTCTGTATTTATACCTAGCGGTCTCGGATCACGCAGTGAGCTCCGTCCTCATCAGGGAGGACGAGGGAGTCCAAAAGCCGATCTATTACACGAGCAAGACCCTGCTCGATGCCGAGACCAGGTACCTACTGTTGGAGAAGCTTGCGTTGGCTCTTGTCACCGCCTCCCGCAAGCTCTCCCATTATTTCCAATCCCACACTATTGTGGTGATCACGGAGCACCCACTCCGTTCATTGTTCAAAAAAGCTGACTTTTCAGGGCGCATATCAAAGTGGGCAGTTGAACTGGGGCAATATGACATACAGTACCGTCCCCGAACTGCAATCAAAGCCCAGATTCTGGCAGACTTCATAGTCGAATTCGTCTGCCCCAACCCGGCTCCGACCCAGCTCGGCGCGGCACTGGGGGGCACAGGGCAAGACCCAGCAGAAACAGAAGTCCAGCAGTCTCCCACCTCGGCATGGAGGATCTTTGTCGACGGGTCGTCCACCTCCAAGAGAGCTGGCGCCGGCATAGTTCTCCAATCGCCAGAGGGACTGGTCATAGAGCAGGCTTTCACCCTCGACTTCAAAGCGACGAACAATGAGGCAGAGTACGAAGCACTGATTGCAGGGTTGAACAGCGCCCGAATCCTCGGCGCCCAGCACCTGGAAATCTTCAGCGATTCTCAACTGGTAACTAGCCAGCTCGCTGGAGACTACCAGGCTAGGGACGACAGGATGGCGGCCTATTTAGCCCTGGCAAAAAAGCTACTCTCCCAATTCCAGAAAGCCGAGGTCAGGCAAATCTCCCGAGATATCAACACGCACGCAGATGCGCTTGCAAACCTGGCCTCCGCTGTTGAAGCAGGAAAGAAGAGGACCATCGAGGTCGGGTCAGTATCGAGGTCAAGTCTAGAACTCCAGTCATCTCGGCTTGTCCTCTGTGCTGACCTCGGCCCCAGCTGGATGGATCCAATCGTCGCCTACCTGAAGGATGACCAGCTCCCCGAGGATAAGACAGAAGCCCACAAGATCAGGCTCAAGGCAGCCCGCTTTTGGCTCTCTCCAGAAGGCAAACTCTACAGGAAGTCCTTCACAGGTCCATACCTCCAATGTGTCCACCCGACCAAGGTGGACGACTTCCTGTACGAGATTCACGAAGGAATCTGCGGCAGCCATATAGGAGGTCGCTCATTGGCCTACAGAGCAATCAGCCAGGGTTACTGGTGGCCCTACATGCAGAAGGACGCCCAGGTCTACGCCAGAAAATGCGAGAAATGCCAGAAGTTCTCCCACTCCCTCCATCAGCCAGCACAGGATCTGAGCCCCCTCTCCAGTCCATGGCCCTTCGCTCAATGGGGCCTGGACATTGTGGGGCCTCTTCACCGAGCTCCAGGGAACAAAAGATGGCTGATAGTGGCTACGGACTACTTCACCAAGTGGATAGAGGCTGAACCGTTGTCTTCCATCACGGACAGGGACTCCAGGAACTTCGTCTGGAAAAACATCCTCACGAGGTTCGGCATCCCCCGGACCCTGATCTCGGATAACGGGACTCAGTTCGATTCCAAATCCTTCAGAGATTTCTGCCAAGAGCATGGCATCAGAAACCATTACTCCACCCCGGCATATCCACAGAGTAATGGCCAGGCAGAAATCTCCAACAAAGTGATCCTGGACGGCCTGAAGAAGCGACTGGACAAGGCAAAGGGCAGATGGACAGAAGAGCTTCCGAGCGTGCTGTGGGCATACAGGACAACTCCAAGGAGGTCCACCTCGGCGACACCATTCTCTCTGGCCTACGGGATGGAGGCTGTCATTCCCCTGGAAATCGGCCTTCCTACCCTGAGGACAGAGCTGGTCGACCAAGGTCGGAATGAGACGAACCTGGCAATGGAGCTGGAGCTGGCGGACGAACGACGTGAAGCAGCAGCCCTGAGACTAACCGACTATCAGCAACGGTTAGCCAGGGCATACAATCAGAATGTCAAGGAAAGAAGGTTCACCACGGGGGAGCTCGTTTTAAAGAAGACCCTGCCAGCTGACAGAGAACCAAATGAGGGGAAGCTTGCCCCGAACTGGCACGGCCCGTTCAGAGTAGTTTCACTGGCAGGAAAGTCAGCCTACAAGCTCGAAGACTTGGGTGGCAAGCCATTGCCGAGACCGTGGAATGCATCTCATTTGAAGAAGTTCTATTTCTAAAGATGTAATGAACTCCAGAATCAATAAAAGCCGCTTTTGCCTTGTCAATCTGTCTCTCTGTTCGACTCCGGCAACTCAGGCTCCACGCCTTGGAAACGGCTCCGAGTTTATACACTCTGCCTTTCCTAAAATTCCGTGTCTTAGGGCACACAGGCTCCACGCCTTGGAAACGGCTCCGAGTTCATACACTCTGCCTTTCCTAAAATTCCGTGTCTTAGGGCACACAGGCTCCACGCCTTGGAAACGGCTTCGAGTTTATACACTCAGCCTTTCCTAAAATTCCGTGTCTTAGGGCACACAGGCTCCACGCCTTGGAAACGGCTTCGAGTTTATACACTCAGCCTTTCCTAAAATTCCGTGTCTTAGGGCACACAGGCTCCACGCCTTGGAAACGGCTTCGAGTTTATACACTCAGCCTTTCCTAAAATTCCGTGTCTTAGGGCACACAGGCTCCACGCCTTGGAAACGGCTTCGAGTTTATACACTCAGCCTTTCCTAAAATTCCGTGTCTTAGGGCACACAGGCTCTACGCCTTGGAAAAGGCCTGCAGTTCCTACACTCAGCCTTTCCTAAAGTCCGGGTTCATACACCCCTCAGAAGGCCACCACCGGACTCACTTCCGCCGAGCCAAGGCCAACGGAATGGGTCCATCTCGGCACAATGCATCTCGTCTCGGCCAAAGCCAGCCCTTTCGGCCGATGTCAGTGCCAGCATTCAAACACAAATCCAAGCATTCCAGAACAGCGCGAAGAAATGAGAAAAAGAACTCAAAAGCACTGTACACAGCTTGGGTAATCAGAAAATGCCTTTTCATTCATTGCAAACTGCTTCGTTACAAGAAATACATAACAGAAAGCAGAGTACAGGAAGGAGGATCGCAGTCCTCTGAAAACAGAAAATGAAGCAGAAAATAAAGTGACAGAAAGACTCCGATCTTCGCTCACTCCACGACGACCGGATCGTTGCCTGGAGGCTCTGAGCGATCCTGAACTACACCGGGCTATGCAGCAATGCACTCTGGCTGGTCAGACCAAAGCATCGCACAGCCCCTCCAGTCGGAAGCCCTGGACCCCGCCGGGCTCTGCCACACCCTCGGCGGGCAGTGGGAGCGGCAGAGCTTGAAGAAACCTCTCGGACCAGCAGAGCTCCAACCCGCCTGCCGTACGACGGGCGCACAGGGTCGTGTTGGTCGAGAATGCGCCACCATCCCCTAGCAGCGCATCCTCACTCTGTCTGGCCAAGGGCCAGTGGCCATGGACCCGCGTTCAGAGAGCGCGTGGCCCACGGGGAGATCCTTCAGAGAACGCGCAGGCCACGACAGCCTTCCCCCCTCGGGGGCAGCCATCCAACGGCGCAGGGTTTTCCCCCAGATCAAGTAATCTCAGGCACCTCCCAGACATGGTTCTTATGTTCCTTCTCCCATGGTGAACCTGTTCCCCCTATTTATAGGATGGAAGAAGGTTCGGTCTCCGAAAGGAGTTATGGGGCGGAGTCCCCCACGCGTTGTTGGGAAGGCGCGACTATTGGCCAGCGAACCCTATGGCGCCACGTGGAGACACCCGTCAGACTCCCTCGTCTGCCGCGCCATCATGTTCATTGCTATTCAAGATCACCTAAGATACGGAGGATCAGCGCGAATACCAATGAAGATCACCTAAGATACGGAGGATCGGCGCAAATACCAAAAAAGATCATCCAAGGGAGCTGTCTACCAAACTCAAGCAATCGAAGAACTCAAGCTTAAAAGAGAAAAGCACGAGTATTTCAAAAAACCTTCATTTGTATTAAAGTTTCAATCATTACAGTGTTCAGCAAATACAAATCGAAGAAAATTACAAAGCATAAAGCAAAAATCCCAAGTTCCCGATGTCCCGAGGTCATGACCTGTCAGTTGCACGAGCTGCGGCGTTAGAGGCTTCGCCGGATGGACGGGCAGAGTTCGGCATCGGAAGCGGGTACGGAGGCGGCTCCCGAAAGGAGCGGTGGCCCTCCGAGACCCCGACCTCTTTCAAGCCGGCAAGCCACCCTTTCGCCCAAGCCTTATCCCTCACCACAAGAACCCTTTCCTTGTAGTGGGCGGTGACCTGCACTTTGGCATCCTCAAATGCAGCATCGCACTCGGACTCGAGCTTAGCCTCGGCTTCATCCGCCCTCTTGGACTCGGATTCAAGCTTCGCTTCGGCCTCATCCGCCCTCTTGGACTCGGCTTGAAGCAGGGCCGCGTAATCGTCTCCCATCTTCGAGATGGAGACCTCGAGCTCGGCCACCTTGGTCCGCTCCGTCTCGGCTTCTTCCTTAGCCTGCTCGAGCTTCGCCGCATATTCCTCTTCCACCCTAGCCAACTTCTGGCTCACAGCGTCCAGGGATTCCTGCAGGCCGTTCTTCTCCACGGACAGCTCGGCAGCGTCCGCGCTGTACCTGCGGATCCTGTCAGCGACGGCCATGGACTTCTGCGCCGCCTGCCAGAGAAATAAGGTGTACATGTTAGACCTAGAAAGCATCAGACGTTAAATCGCTGGTTTGACGAAGCGAAATGAAGGCTTACCGCGAAGTTGGACTGCAACATCGACAAGATCAGCTTCTGGTCACTGTAATTGTCCAGCCGTTCCATGTCCCGGGGAAGGGCGCAGGCTCGCCCCAAGGCCTCGAGGACCGGGAGTTCGATCTTGTGAAGAATGCAATCCTCCATCGTCATCGGCCTCCCCGGCCCAAGCATGAAGCTCGGCTCCCATAACGGCGGCCCCTTGGGCAATGGGGCAGCAGCCGAGCTAGGGCCCGCATCAGTTCTCGGCATCTTCAGCGGCCGAGTTTCCTCCTGCTCGACCTCGGCTGGGGGCAAGTGTACCCCTAGATCAACAGGGCTAGGGGGCACAGGCACCTCCGCCACTTCTGCAGGAGGGGGCACGGGCACCTCCGCTACTTCTGCAGGAGAAGCCACCCGAGCCCTCGGAGACGGATGACTCTGAGAATCTACCGGCTCCTGGGGGGCTCGGACGTCCTCCACTCCAAGCGCCAAGGCCTCGAGATCCTCGAAGGACAAACGCCTGGTGTGCCTCATCTCGGATCCTGGCGAGGGAGATCGGGCAGATTGACTCGATTCCCTTCCTGAGACCTGGGGAAGTCTCGATTCCGCTAAGGAAGCTAGGATCCCAGACGCTGCCCTAACTTCAGACGACGCCCGCGAGGGCTCTGCGACCTCCGGAACGGCCTGCTCCTGACCAACCCCGGATCCGGCACCTTCACTCTGGATCGGCTCTACGGTGCCCCTCAGATACCCGCGGTACTTCGGCTTATACCCTAGCAGCGACCAAGCCGCCCTGCCGTCGTGACCGCTGTACCGCTTCACCAGACGGAGCCAGGCATCGTTCCTCCTCCAAATGTATCTGGCAGCCCGTTTCCTCTCCTTCAAAGCTGCAGCAATCAGAAGCATAAGCACGGCGGAATAAAAAGAAACTTATGAAAAAAGAAAAGAAACGAGAGGCGATTACTTGGGATGGTACCGAAGTGGCGAGGGACCTGGTAGCCTCTATCGGTGTCGGCCTCCCCGAACTCCCAGTTTCCCGAGACGTACAGAAGATCGTCCCCGGCATACTTGCTCGAATCCTCCAAGTATCGGACGAAGCCGTCCCGGCCTGACTTAGCCCGGAGATAATAAGATTCCCCGGACCTGCATATGTCATAGACGTCCTCAAGATCGAAGACGCCAAAGTCGGTGCCCAGGACCTCATTCAACTTGACCGTACCCATCACGATCTTGAAGGCATTCGGCAGCAGTTGGCAAGGGCAGAGACGCCACTGACTAAGGCACCTCCTGAGAAGTGGATGAAGGGGGAATCGGACCCCGCCTTCTATCACAGCCACCAGCGGAAAAGGCATCCAGCCTCCTAAAAAGGCGCGAGGGTTGTAGCCATGGGGATCAGCACCCCTGACTTGGACATCAGCAGGGATCCTAAAGGCTGATCTAAAGCCCTCGATCGCTGCCCTCGCCCTCTAACCAGTGGCTGTAAATCCCCATTCCTATCCCAGTCTAAAACCAGAGAAACCCGCAGAAGAAGAAGCGAAGCAAGAGGGACTTACGGAAGCAGAACGAAGACGCTGGGCAGCAAAGAGATCCAACTTCAGCAGCGCACCACTCCTCAGATGAAACTCCCTCAACAATAGCTTGCTCTCTTCTGACGCTCGCCTCTGATTCAGAATCGCAAACGAAGGATGGAGCAGACCTCAACTGCCCTATATATAGCAGAGATTCCCCCCTTTTTTACAGAAACCCTAATCGGGCGTCCCAAGGGGCGCCCCCCTGGGATTTCGTACAAATCATTTCAAAAATTGATTGCGCCCCTGACGAGACGGCGCGTACAACCTTGAAGAGACAGACAACCAGCCAAGAGACGACACGTGGAGCCGTCGAACAGTCCTCAGCATTGAATAGGGGACGCCATTTATCACCTCGAACATCCAAAGCGACAGCGAGTCAGGGCCGAAAAAGGCTCTCCCCCAGATAGACCCGGCACATAGCTCCCGACCTCACGGCGCTGACGTTCTACGCGAGCTCGGAAGCTAGGGGGCAATTGTGTGGGGAGATTTCCAGAGCTACAGGATTAAGCTAATCACAGCCATCAGATGGGTTTAAGCATCCTCACGTGCCATCCGCGTGCCGTCTACGCGGCACCGATCTCATCCCGGCTACCGGGACAGAGGCCTTGGCCGGCATCAAACATCTCCAGGCCACAAGTGCCGAACTGGACCGCTTCGGGCATCATCTCGGCAAAGAGTCCATCTCGGCAAGGCCACCCCGGATGCCATCTCAGTAAAGAACCCTACCTCGGCTAAAGCTACTTCGGCTGAAGAAGCCAGGACAATAGCCTAAGTGAGAAAGAATCTTTGCTTGGGCCCCTCATCCCCCACGTCATCAGGCACGTGGAGGGATTGGGTCACGAGCTAGTGGGACAGATATGACATCCAGCCGCCCACTATCTTCACCAGATCGCCACATGGCAGCATCCAGCGGCTGATGCCACATCAGGGCAAGGCCCGAGGGAAGATCCGCTGGTACTCCTACCGCCAAAGGCGCCCAACACAATCTGGCCCAACAAGACACGCATTTAATGCGATATGGGCTGACCCGACTGGCATTAAATGCTGAGTGGGCCGGATTAGACTGCATTTATTACTTTGTGGGCTGAACATGACTTTCCAGTCAGATCATGGGACCCACACCAAGATATTCTCTGAGAAGATACGATCCAAACCTCTATAAATAGACCCCCAAACACCATGCAAGGTACGCACATTCCATTCACAGAGCCCTTACTCTGTCTCTCTTCTCCCTCTCTTCCATCGTTCCAGTTCATACGCTGACTTTGGCATCGGAGAGCCTTGCGCCGCTCAGGCCAGGGTCCTCTGACCGTTTGCTTCTCCCTTTCAGGCTCTCGGACGGCATCCAGACATTCCAGACACCATCATCTTCCCGGATAAGTCCTGTAAGGCACCTTCTTATTGTGGGTCGTAATTTTCTGCACCTACACATGTGTTATTCAAAGACCCAAAGTCACCTCTTCAAAAGAGGCCAAAACGAGGGCGGTCCTAGCTACCTGAAACCAGTGAGGAGAAATGATTTTGACAAAGTTCGTGTTTTGATGAACACTGAAGAAATGGTGCAAGCTTTGAAGGGAGGCTATGATTGGTCCATAAATCCCTTTGTTTTAGACATTAAAGATTTTGACTTCTTTGTTGACTTCGATTATATCCTCATGAGCCTAAATGGGCATGCACACATGCTTGCTAAGTTTTGTAACTATGCTGACGAGATATATATTGGGAGAGAAGTTCTACTATATCCTTTTGGCCGGGAGTGTTCCTCCCTTTTCCTTTGTTTGTTGTTGTTTTTCTTTCCTTCTAATGAAAAGGCCTTACTTACCAAAACCAAGAAAATAGGTGAGTAGAAGGATTAAAACTCCACATTAGTTTGAAAAAATGAGCCCTTCAAAATGAATGCCCTCCTAGGGAATGGGATGTCCCTAAATTTGCCCCAATGAGAGTTGTTCCCACAGTAAGATCACAATATTGAACAATTGTTTTAAAACCTGATTGATAAATATTTTATTCTTACGGTGGGAGCAACTCTCATTGGAGCAAATTTAGGGACATCCCATTCACATATGACTTGTCAGATTTTCATTAGATGGTCCTGTCCCAATGTGAGTGACACTGCTTTCACTCAGAAGATTGACTCTTCGTCTCCCATTCACAAATGGATTTTATCCAGTTGCAATGGGTGTAGCAAAATTTTATTTTGTATCAGTGGGGCACGATATAAGATTGAACATATGAATGATAATGTATTAAAACTATTTTTTTTACAATCTATGGCGGGACCAACTCCTTTTAGTGGTTCAGATTTTTTTTTAAAAAAGGCAGGCCCCACAATGGATCCAAATTGTGTCACCTAAAATAGCGAATTACAAACATTGTCAGCATAGGATTGATGCCAAACGGACTTGATCCCAATTGCTCAAGTAGTAACCCTGGTTAAACTCAGACCCAGTTCACACATCCATAATGTGCGGAATTTTGACTTGGCCAGCCCAAGAGCTCAACATAAAATCAAAGCTAGTGTTTAAGTTGATACCCAGTCATCGACGACCATACAATAATCACCAAAACAATGATCAACTACATAGAAGATTACATTATCAAGAAAAACAAGATGTGCCTAATGGTCAAAGGCTGCACAATGTATTCTGAACAGGATGGATTAATGTAAAAATAACTTGATTTGTATCACACCTTCTCCATTAATGCAGCGATGTACCACCATGGCAGGATCTATCCCTCGCATGTTTCCATAATAGTATGAAGACTTGAAAACTTTGGTTGAGGAAAATATTCTGCAATCTTTGCTTCTCTTGAAGAGACTTGACTTTTGTAATCCAGAGTCTTCAAGAGCTCAAGAGGATAACATTGAAACAAAAAACACTGATCTTATTATTTTGTGGGTATAATGATGCCCATTTAATTCTTATTCAGCCTCAAGCAACTGAAACAGTAACTTCTTTCAACTTCTGCAATGGTCAAGTGAATGGAAAAAACGTAGAGAATCAGTGAACTTCTAGCATAAGGAAATAAAATTCTTAGGAGGAATAAATTATGAAGATCTCACTTACAATGGAGAGGTCAATCCATGAATCAAGTGTTTTGAGAGCTCTCCCTGATGAATGTGTTTCACGTGCAAGGGCTACTCCTTCAGCAAGGTCGCTCGCATGCCCACTAACTAAAAGAGCTGCTGCTGCATTCAGGATCTGATTTTTTATCCAACAAGGAGATTATTCAGATTCTTAAATGGTTACAATCTTGATATATTAACCGAAAAATATTAGCTGATCAATATATTAATTATGATTCAACAGTATGCTTAAAACAAATTTCAGATTTCAGGTTCTTTAAATCCTGGGAACTCGTGTTCAGATTGCTGTAACGCTAACTACAAAAATTAATAGACATGCCAAATTCAAATTATCCAAACACAATAACTCTAGGCTTATGCATAGCATGGGTGCAAGTAACTCGAGTCAACCAGAGTAGGCACTGGTTATCCAGAGAAGGATAATGAGTCATCCAGAGTAGGCACTAGTTATCCAGAGATGGGCCCTCATATCCCATGTTTGAAATGGTCAAAATCTAAGACTAGGCACTCGTTATCCAGAGTCTCAGTCTAAGAGCTAAAGGGAAAATCAACTTTTTAACATCAGACTTAATTGGACTGCTCACGGCGCAGAAAAAGGAGACACGTTCCATGTTTGTGCATTACAATCAACATATTCTTGTACACTGAATGAACCCAAGGCCTAAGGGCATGTTTGGGCATTCTCAACGAAATAAATATTCATTGTTGATTTACAGAAACTAGTTAACAGGTGTTGACATGATAATTAGTCATTTCAAAAAATCTTCGTAACAAAGTGGGTAAACTTACCAAATCATGTTGACCGGACATTCTGAACCACCAATCAATGGCTTGCATATATGAATGTTTGACGTAAGTTAAAAAAGGAAAATTATATTTATCAACCTGAATCTTCAGCATGGAAGACCTCACCATGGAGTTACAGCCCGTTTGGATGCACATTTATGTGGGGCCAAGATTACATGTAATCAAAAGGTGTTGGAGACAAAACCAACACCAAGGCGGAAGAGGGGTGATGCTGAGAAACCAAGGCACCACTTTGGGCACATTCTTTAGGGAAAGTTTGTGGTGCCACAAAGACATGGAAAAATGTCAGTTCCATTAAATGGCAGCTGGCGCTGTCTCCACAAAACATAAAAGCAGGCCTTAAACGATAAAAAACTTGGTGTTATTTTTCCATGTTTTATGGTGTTATTTTCCCATGTTTTATGGTGCTATTTCCCTTTTCTGTTCTCTGTTTTGTAGTTTGTCTTTGTAGCCCTTGGTTGTATCCCTTTTGTTCTCTTTAATATATCATCCTTTTGGCAAAAAAAAAAAAAACAAAAGATCAAAAACTTATGATCATTTCCACATGTTCAACAGCCGAGAAAATGGTAAAAAAATAGGCCATGAAAAGTTGGCTGGATTGAAGGGACAGTTCAGGTTGGAGCATCTGAGGTCCATGTGTAGTTACTTCAAAATATGGTGCCATGCTTGGGCGTTATATTTAATTGAATCAGAAATGGATAAGACGTGCCGTTTTTAAGTGGGGAAGGGACTTACAAGAGCATCAGCGATAGATCCTTTCTCTCCTGATAGCACATCCCTAAGAACTTGTGAATTGAATTTGGGACCGCCTCCTCTCAAGCTCTCTATAGTACAGCGTGGGATGCCGAAATCCACTGTACAGTACATATGTCCCAAGTTAGCTCGAGTTACAATAAATAAGTAAAATAAAAATAACATGGGAAATGGTATATCTTAGATGTTACAAGTTCCTAGAACAACTTCATTTAATTACTAATTTCAATTTTCAACACATTAGCCCATAACCCCAAAGTGATGAAGAATGTAAGTTGTTTTAAATTCTCATTGCATCATAGTCAAGTTTAATACATAAACATATACATATACATATACATATACATATACATATACATATATAGATAGATAGATAGATAGATATATATATATATATATATATAGAGAGAGAGAGAGAGAGAGAGAGAGAGAGAGAGAGAGAGAGAGAGAGAGAAGGGTACATGGATCAAAGGAAAACTTCACAATATTTTCTGGAGTAACATTAAGAACTGCTCCAGGTCCTGCAAATAATGTTATACCCTTTAATTAGTAACAGAAATGTAAGCCTTACTAAGCAAATCCAATAACAAAAGAAAATTTGTTGAAAGAATTGATGCCACTTCAATAAGATACTACGACTTAGAGACCTAAAAGCCACAAAATGAATAGTTTTCTAGTGTATTGAAGAAAAATAGAGAAAAAAGTAATTTTTTTGTAAAGAAAAAAAAAGAAAAGAAAAGAACATCATACCAAGTGGGCTCATTTCATCCAAACCCTCTGAGTGAACGACCAAGGCTCTTTTCATGCTAAACCTCTGCAGTGCTTTGGCCATCTTGTTGACCTATCCAAGCAAGCAAATATTCAGAACAACATTAAAATAAAGTACCCAAACAAAAAATCAGCCAACAGGAGCAAACAACAAGTCAGTTCACAACAAAATTCATAAGGTACCGACAACATATCCAAAATGTATAAAAAAATGAACATGCTAAGCAGTTGCGTGCATCAAGCATGTAAAGGAAGAGGAGTAAATAGGAACAGCTAGTTTTCTAATACAGACTGGAATTTTTTCCCTTTTTTGGCGAGTACATAAGTTGTTTAAAACCAAAGGGCAACATAATGCAATGGGAAAATATTGCTCATAAAAAAGGCCAAGGCATCAATAAGTTTTTACTAGCCTCTCTAATCAATATGAACAGAGACAAGCCATGAAAGAGGTTTCACAGTTAGCACCACAGCACTCCAAACATGACTTTCTAACCACCAACTCATGACTGCAGTGGTAAAAACAAAACCCATGATAGCAGATGTTAAGTGGTTAGTTCGCCACACTTTTAACGCCTAGGCATTTTGGGTTTATTGGTTAATAACTTGAGATGGTATTAGAGCCAACACATCTTGGGTTCAAATCCGCACAAGGCAAAAAAGGCCCCATGCCGTGTCTTATGTGTGGGTGCATGTGCGCAGGGCCAAAAGGCCCAACGCCACATCTTGTGACTTGTGAGGGTGTGTGCTTCGAGTCCGGACGGAACAAGTAGTTACTTTGCCACACCTTTAACACACTAGTATTTTGGGTGTATTAGTTAGCAACTTGAGAGTAGATACTTTAGGAGCATCAATATCAAAGGAGATGATAGAGATACAGGTTGTTCATAGTCATATCCTGGTTTTCAAAGATCTTTATCATCAAAGAATTATCTCGTCTATTCATTACATTCAGATATTTGTTACTCAGTGCCCTATAAAACATTTGAATAGATACATGGATGCAATGTAAAGCTATAATAGAATATGATGTATTTCACGCTCTATCTGGACAATTTAGATTCTTTTGAAAAAAGAGGCAAGTTGATGGCCCGCCAAGGAGAAGGGGTAGGCCGAAGAGGACATGGATGGAAGTAATCACAACAGATCTCAAGAAGTGCAACCTATCCGAGGATATGGCTCAGGATAGAGCGGAATGGAGAAACATAATTCATGCAACCCACATAGTTGGGACAAGGCTTTGATGATTATGAGGTTTTTTTGTTTTTTCCACATGAGACATGTAAATCAAATTTCCATATAGGCAAGTTTTGCATATGTAAAATTTACATGTGTTGAACATATTACAACATTTGATTGCAAACACCTTTTCAAGCGCAATTGATTTTAGCATAATTGCTTTAACTAGATGTGTAAATATACAGAAATTAAGATATTAATGTACAGGTTCAGGAAGATGAAGAGGAAATGAGGGTTGCTCTCAACTTTTGTACATTTTAGCGGGCTCTAAGTTCCCATAACTTTTCTAGAAAGGAAATTATGGGTCCTAACTCCTAAACATAGTGAACAGTTCCAATATGACTTAAGGACCCCTAAGAGTGCAGAAAAAAAATCAGAAAATTGGAAATAAGCCATATTTGCATGTTTTCGCATATTTCTCAAAATCATGAGGATCAAGGGACACGAAAATCACTTCTGTGGGTTATCGGTTCCATAAGAATGTTGATGGTGTCTGTGATGGTGGGAAAACCAACAGAGCAGGGATGATGGTATACTAAATAATCATGAGAGAGAGGGCTATAGGGATTTTTCAGGCCTAGAGGGAGTGGCTGAGTCCAATGAAGTAGAACTGCTAGCAATAACAAAGGAACTCTGGATATTAATGGCTCTCTCTCTGGGCCATTCATTTTGCATTGAAGGGGAATCCTTTAATGCTGTGAAGTAGCAAAAGATCCCTCTTTTGCCCTTGGAAGGTTGGCATATATTGAGACAAATATTAAGTCCATTTTCGCTTCAATGGAAGGGTCCATTCATCATGTGCAATAAAGCAAAAAAGGGAGAGCTGATGATTTGGCTAAGAGGAATTGACAAGAAAAATATAGTTGTTCATATCATGTGGATAAAGTCAGAATTGGGGAAGGACCTTTTTTTTTTTTTTTTGATATCTCAGGGTATCCCCACCTTTGGCGGGACTAGACGCATTTACATGTATATTGTAAATTATCTTTAAGTATTAATCATTATTGTTACTAACAAAAAGACTAGCATAAATAAATTAAGCTAATTGTTGTGCCTAAGGCTTACCAAGTCCTCATGGTAGACACCAACAACAGCAAAAGGCACACGTGCTGGATTTAGCATAGGACCCAAGATATTGAATACTGTCTTTATTTTGAGTTTTTTTTCTCACAGGACCCATCACTTTCATTGCTGGGGTATTTAGGAGACATCATAAAACCAATGCCCACTCGTTCCACACATCTCTTTATATCCTGATCCACAAAAAAAAAAAAAAAAATGAAAATGTACATATGAACACAAACTGTTGAGCATATAATAAAGGATATATTTTTTTCCAAGAACTCTCACCAAGCTCATTCATAAAGAAGCACATTATTTGACAAAGTAAACCAAAATAAAAGCTCATAGAAAGCCATCAAAATATGAACCACCTCAAATGTAGATTTTAGTGCACTGCAACAGCTACAACTCAAGACACACCTCATAAGTAGAAGAGTATGGTGAGTTTTAGATGTAGCACACTGTCGAGTGATAATTGTGTTATATATATATATATATAATATGACTTGCATGTGACAACAAGTCTCAGCACTTGGAAGTGCTATGAATTATCTCACAATGAAACGAAAGAAAGAAGAAGAGCCTTCAATTTGGGTCTCTTTCATGCATAAAATCCAAGGACAAGTTCAAACACCGGTTTTTTTTAAGAGGTATTGGAGTTTGGAGTTGAGAGGATCAAAATTTCAGTTATCAAATCAAAATTCTCAGTTTAAATTTGATCTAGAAAAAAGTCTTTGCAGCCATCTGCCCCCTCTCTCTTTGGTCGAAAACTGAGTTTTGTCTGATCTCAGCCATTGATCCTTGCTGATATTGGGAATTTTCTTGTGTTACCATAGACATTATGATTCCCATTCCCTGACTATATTCATCTGAGTTTCATTACTATTTGGAGTGAAATTTTGAGGTTGCAGCCCCCCTGATTGTCTCAACACGCTGGACGCATATTTTGGGTTTTTCCTTTAATCTGTTAAGATATCTAAAACCATATCAATATCAGATCTGGTGGTCAGAGATTTTGTTCTGTTCAAACTATATATTTGAGACCTTTGGGGATTCTAGAATCTAGAATCTCTACATCCATGTTACTAGTTAAAAATAATTAAAGAGCAAACTAACAATGCAATAACCAAGGAAGAAAAGGGAGAAAACTAACATTCAAATAAAGTGAACAACTGAACATCCTCACAACCAAAAATCAAAATGAACACATACAAGATTTTGTCATTCTAACCTCAGGGTCCAAGTCAATGGTCACTCCCAATGCATCCAGTACATCAGCACTCCCACAGGCAGAAGAACTAGAGCGGTTCCCTTGCTGCAAAGAGAAAGTATCAGTCTTTTCATTTCACTTCTAATCTATAGCAGGTCATCTAGAAAACTTTCCAACATCATTTGTTCATTTTTTTAAAAGGCCATCACCTTTGCAACTTTGGCACCAGAGGCTGCAGCAAGAATGGATGCCCCAGTTGAAATGTTGACCGTATTCGCCCCATCTCCACCTGTTCCAACAATGTCAACTGCACCATCCACTCCTTCAACCTTCCTACAACATTTGATCATTGCCCTTGCCAAACCCACAATTTGCGCACTAAAAAAATCTATAAATCTCCACAGACAGACTTAGGAGGTTACAATCAAGCAATTTGTGGGTTTTGTTCTCTACTCTAATAGAGCTATTTCAAGCCACTTACTTCTTCATATGTTTCGCCCTTTGCTCGTAAAAGAACAAGAAATGCGCTGATCAAGGTTTCATCTGCTTCATTCAGTAAAAAATCAAGAGCTGATTCAGACTCTTCTTCGGATAGATCCATCCGGTTGGTAAGAGATTCAATTATCTACAAATCATAACAACCCATCAATAATAAAACACTGGGTCTTGCTGTATACCACTGTGAATGCGCAGAAAACAGACTTCTTACATACATTATTGAACGCGACAGATGATGGTGTTGAAGAGGCATGAGCAATGGGAAAACCACATTTTCGAATCTCTATGTTTGATTTCTTTATTTGAAGAGTTGGGGCCGCAAAAAAACACCTGAGAGAATAGATTGGCTTCTTTGGAGGCTTGAAGAGGCCTGCAGAAGCAAAAGTAGGAGAAGCATGGTATCCAAACGCAGCCATATGAGTCAATGAAGAACCTACTTCACAAGCTAATCAATGGCTGCCTGTTCTGTATGGAAAGAATTCAAAGAGAAGGAAAGCGCAGGAATTTAAAGGATAGTTGTGATCTGAGGAGAGATTTTGAGTGTGGGGTTTTAGGTACAAATGAAGAAAGTTCAGGATCTTGCAGTCCAGGACTTCCAAAAAATGGAAAATGCTGCAATTTGCAAGATGATTTGGTGTGCTAGTCAGTACTACTTTGGGCAAATAGAGATGATGGCATCAAATCAAAACAGGGCAGAACGCTAACGATACAGCACCCAGGTTATAATCATGGGTGGGGGCCACATATGAAAAATCCAAACCGCTTCACAGCCCAAAGGCCCATTGTATACTCTGCATCTGAATATTCAAAATCTATTTCAGTGGGCCAACCGATAGGTTAGCCACCAGATTCACACAAAGAAGCTCTTTCCATTTCTGCCCTTTAAAAAAAGTAAAAATAAAGAAAGTTAATCACAGATTTCAAATTTAATTAATCCAACGGTGGCCATCTCACTGATTAGAATAATAATCTAACATTTGGTCACTATAATGGTACTAGGACTAACAAGAGGTTTGGATTTCCCAAATGTAGCCCCCACCCATGATTATAACCTGGGTGACGTATCATACTGTCGCTGCATGTAGGGATGGCAACGGGTCGGATCGGAGGCGGATATTGTCATATCCGCCTCCATATCCAAATCCAGTTCTCCGTCTCCATATCCGCTCCGATCTCCAAACGGATATCCATTCTATCCTCCATCCCCGCCTCCAAACGGATATCGGATATCCAAACGGAGAATCGGATATCCAAATCATTAAAAAAATATTTAAAAGACAATACAATTCAAAATATAATTTAAGCATAAAAAACATTAAAAGACGATACAATTCAAAATATATCCAAAAATAAACTTCCAAAATAAAGTCATTCAAGTTTCAACACACTTACACAAGTCATACAAATCCCAATTATTGAAGTGTTCTCTATAATATATTGATATATATATGGTGTAATATATATAATATTATATAAGATAAGGAGGAAAACTGCAATTAAGGGTTAAACGGATATCCAAACGGGTCGGATACGGTTCGGATATCCAAACGGATATCCGATCGGATATTCGGATCGGATATCTCCATATCCGCCTCCGATCCGATCTCCGAATTTTTTTCAAAATCCATATCCGAATCCGACCCGATCTCCGAAAAAATATCCGAAATCCATATCCAAACGGAGCGGGTATCGGATCGGATCGGATCGGATCGGACCGGACGGAATTGCCATCCCTAGCTGCATGGTAGTTCTGCCTAGACCTAGGGTCGGACCTAGACCCGAACCCAATAATAGTCTTAGGTATTAGAGTGGCCCCAACTCCCATGGACCCAAGTAGATCTTAAAGTAAATAATTCGGAACTCATGCACAAAAAGCGAAGTTTTCTCATACAAAATTTCCCCTCCGAAGCTGATCTTATTGTGCTTGTTGGGGTAATTGTTTTCTTTTTGATTGTGGACAATAAATTTTGTATTTTATGTGTTCATATGGACCAAGTGGAAGAATGTTGGACTGAGTGAGTGTGGCGCACATGACCACATGAGACCTGCTCCTTTATATAATGTCCAATAAAGCACAACTTTTCTCATGGTCAAGGAGTCTTGAAAATTTTCCTTTAAAAGATGCTCAACTAGGAAAACAAGATTACCTGCCTTGATGAGATGAGGATTCTCTCTTTATAAAAGAAATTTTTGGGTTACTTCCCTTGCTAATGCTATTTTTCTTGATTCCCATCACCTAGGAGAGACCTAAAATTGGACTTAGACCCAAACTCAACTAGAGTCTAATGTGTTGGAGTAGTCTCCAACTACCATGGATCCAACTAGATCTGAACGTAAATAATTTGAAACGCATGCACAAAATGTGAGATTTTCTCATGCAAAACTCAAAGATGTAAACGGAACACCTTGTGTCTCAGAGCATTAATTAACATAATGCACACATCGGTGTATAAGCACGTCTATGGAATAAAATCCCCCCCCCCCCCCCCCCCCCCCCCCCTCAAAATTATTAATATTATTGTTGTTGTTGTTGTGGTCCTTAATGTTTTCCTTTCGGATTGTGGTCGTGGTAGTAGTATAACATCTCCTTCTATGTATGACACTGCTTATACATATTTATTTACTCTATATATATATATATATCTTTTGAGTATTTGGATGCTTTTTTACATAATCTCCTATAAGAATTGTTTATTGATATGATAACAGGCTCTCATAACATGATCTCTGCAGATTCCATCTCCAGGAATTTATTATTTCTTTTGGAGCTCTTCATTTAAAGGACTGGTTTTTATTTGATTATTTTTTCATAATGAAATAATTTAGTAATTCGGTCAATGCATCTTATATCGATTTTCTTTTTTAAACTTAGTTTATGCATGCTTTTATTTTTATTAGTGCAAAAATCTGATTTGACAAGAAAATCAAAATAGCCGTTTTATGACCGTTGGAGTGGTGGTTAACCACGGATTTGAAGGGAGTTAACGGGCAAATGCCATTGGAAGGGTTTTTATATATATATTAGAGCTCATTTCAATGGCCATATGACTTGGATTTTTGAGACCTCTTTGACCAAACTCGAGCCCCTATAGTAAAACCATCTAAGAGCTCCCATAATACAATCCCACACACACACTTAGGGCCTGTTCACTTACTAGAATTCCTGACAGGAATTCAGGCTGTCTGGGAATTCTGTGTTTCATTATCAGAATTCCCACAGAATTCCTGGGCATTTGAAATTCTAAGCATTTCAAATTCCAAAAAACCCAGTATTTGAAAAACCACTTTAACAAGTAGGATTTGGAAATCTCACTTGGCACATAAATTCCGGGAGAGGGACGATGGCATTCCAAGAGCTCAGGTAGGAATTCAGGCCATGAATGAAACAATGAATTTGGAATTCCAGAATTTGGTAGCATTTCAAATATCAGGATTTGAAATTCCCAGACAACCACCAGACATGAATTCTATGAATTCTAGTAAAGAAACGGGCCCTTAAGCTTTAATTAGGCACACTTAAGAGCATTCAAAGCTTTATTAGAGTGTCTTTTGTGGAATCACCTCTAGGGATCCTTGAGCCCTCAAGTTAAACATATTTTTCCTAAAATTACAACTCTTATAGCTCTCTTGGTTGAGCACATCTTGGAGCATCATCTACACCAAGGCGCAAAGGAAGGAGTCAAAGCTTGGAGCACCATTCAAGAATTCAAGAATGCTCTCAAGACCAAGTGAAGAGGCAAGTGTTCATGTTTAGATTTGTAAATCATCATTGTGAAGTGGATTAGATCTTCGTGGTCAAACCACTGAAAAAAATAGGGTTGGTGGATTAGATCTTTGTGTTCGAACCACCGTATCAAAAAATAGGTGTGTAAGTGATTGGAGGTTTACCTTTGTGGTTTACCTCATTATAATGGAACCCCAAGAGTGGAAACTCTTGAGAAGTGGATGTAGGTCAAGGGACTGAACCACTATAAACCACTTGTGTCAATTTATCTCTATCTCTCTAGGCATCATTATGACTTAATTATATTTTAGAGATATACGTGTTAGATAGTTATTTCTTGCATAAGACTGACACACACACCCCTGTGCTAATTCACATTGATCTTGTAGGAATATCATAAAGAGTGTTTAGCACACACTTCTTGTTTTGCACTTCACTTCACTTGATAGCATCCTCCTTAGTCCTACATTTGTTGTTTATCAAGTTTATTAGTGACTGTGTTTAAATGAATTAATTTGGTTAATTTAGTAAGAAATTTTAATTAGTCCTATTCACACCCCCTGTAGGACATATATTGGCCTATCTTGGACTCTTAGACCCCTCACGGACATGAACCCCTAGTAAATTGTTGGCGCCCAGTTTTGAGTTCTAACTCCTTGGAACCACTGCAATTACCCTCCCACTCTATAAATAGGGCCATTGGATGACCATTCATGGCCACTACTCCTCTCCAACCCTCTCCACACTCTCCCAAAGCCTCCTTCTCTCTCTAATTCCCTAGACTTATAATTTTTAAGGAAGTTGTGCTCCCTTTCTTTAGATTTCTGTTCAAGAAGGTGAGACTTTGTTTCAAACCTCTGCAAGACATAACCTTAGCCTTACAAATTCAGTCTTCAACCTTTGGAGATGCACCTACAGAGGGAAAGACTGAATATCCATGGCTTCATTCTGGTTCTTTGTACTGGTATGGCCCAGAATGACACAACTTTGAAACATCTACTGGCACATAAACCAATAACTCCCTTTAATTGCACAAACGCAATCCTTGATGAACGAGTGATGATTTTTGTAATGCCTCACCCACGCATGCATGATATTATTCGCATTGGCCCCACCAAAAGGCCTCCTGTAAGGTAAGGGTGTAAGCAATTTACATATAATCCATTCACTTTCATCTTTATAGTCGATGTGAGACTCCAGGGCGTCACAAGCCACCCCCCTTAGGGCTGCACGTTCCTATGTAGTAGCCAGTCCTCTTGGCCTGCCCAAATGGAAACCCGCCCACTTGCACCAGACCACGGCCGGGACCCACACTCAAACTAGTTGAGAGTCCGCCCTGATATCATTTGTAACGCCCCACCCCATACACATACATGATATTGTATGCTTTGGCCCACGGGCCTCACGGTTTTATTTCTGGTAGGCCTCAACCCACCAAAAGGCCTCATGCAAGGTAAGGTGCAAGCTCTCCATATAATCCCAGTCACTTTCCTCTCTATAGTCGATGTGAGACTCCAGGGCGTCACGATTTTCCTAGATTACTGTCATTCAAAATTGGTTTCTCACTCATCCATACACTTAGTAAGGCCATCATAAACCCATGACAGAGGCATTGTAGAAGTTTGGAGAAGAAGACGGGGGAATAGAAGAAGACGGGGGAAGAAGAGAAGAAATCACGCAGGCAGAGAGCCATGTCTGAGCAAACAAAATGCTCTCGGACTAGGGTTCCCAGAATCTCATTTTGCAGTTTTTTGTCACGTATCATGTGTGATTTCTGTATTTTTGTTCTTCTCGTTTTATTTGAAACTATCTAAGGCCAAATGTAGGGGTTTGTAGAAATTGATTTGCAAACAACTTGCATCACGAGGCTTGAAATGCGAACCCATATAATATAAATTGGAGGAATGAATATTAATTTTCTCCTATTTTCTGAATTAGAGTTTTGTAATTACTCAAAATTATTTTCCCAATTTTCTACCATCAGTGTGCAGAATGAGAGAAGTGAGCATGATCTTCCTACACTACAAAATTTATTTCTCTTATAATTATCAAGAGCAATAAAAATATTATCAATTTGCATTTTGAGGTATTATGACTAATATTGAGGAGAATATAGGCAATCTAGTAGATGTGCACATTGATGTTGCATTACAAGGAAATAGAGACTAAAATAGGTTGAGCAGATCGAGTATTGGTGATACAATAACCACCCATCACAACTTAATAAGTGTGCAAGTTGAGGAGAGATCTATTGAAACTGATTTACGATGAATGATTCTTTAAATATGCAGCAGAACGCCACAAATACAAGTTAGTTATTATCATTATACTTTTATAACTTTGACCTATATATAATATGGGAACATTCATATGCATCTTTCCCTCACCATAGGGTGAGGGACACTTTCCTTTTTGGAAATTTCCAAATACAAAATGTACTTTTCAAATGCATAAGTTGAGGTACAAAATGCACTTTAAAAAGGGGAGTGTCCCTCACTCTATAGTGAGAGAAAGATGAATACGAACATTCCCCTATGTGATATACTTTCACATTAGGCTTAAGGTTGTATTATTCAACTGAATAGGGACATCTAATAGGTGACATGACTTTCCTCCTCCCAATAAGGAATCCCAATAGTGTGGCACAGACTCCAATCAACGTATTCCATCTAATATTGATGAGCTAAATATGGACAATCCGGTGGATGTGTATATCGATGTTGCAACTCTGGAAAATAGTAGCTATACAATACCGCCTCATCAAGTCTCGATGATAAAGGCTGATTTGAACAAGAGGTAGGAGAGCTTTTTTTCTATGGGGGCCACCTTGCTATACAACCATGAATGCAAATCCCCGGAGTGGTCTATTACCCACTTCTCATGAGTGGGATGCGTGTACTCACCATGGGGTCCACTTATTGATGATCCGAGCCATTAGAATTAAATGTTATCATCTCTAGTAACATATCTTCAAATTAATTTAACTTTTTAAAGTTCTGTCCCACCGTAGGATTCAACATATGAATGATTATGTAATTATTGCATACGATTAATAATGCATAATATTATTGTAATCACGTTATCAATCATCCCAAAACACACCAACTTGGCATGAGGGGCCACACTGAATGTCTAACAAAACCCATGCATGACACAGACAGATTGATGCGAATGAAGTTGAGGAAAGCAACATGCAGGTAAACGGTTATTACATGATGGAGGGAATGCAGGCTGCTACCTAAGCAACGCTCTATGTTTTGAATACTCAACTGAATGTTGTGACTGCTCAATTGAGTTTCTTGAGCTCTACTACTTGATTTAACCATCATTCATTCAGGTTCGTTACAAAAACAATTCTTTTTTTTTTTTCCTTTTTTAATATGGTCAAGTTCTGTCAAGAAGTGCTTCCTTCCTAGACTTTTATTCACTGCAGTCCCAACGAACATGCTGACTAGATTGAATTTTAAATAATGACTGAAACCTGTAGCAAACTAATAAGGACAACAATCGACATTAATTTTTTTTTTTATATTTTGTTCTTGTGAGTTTTTTTTTTCCTCCACTTTTTACTAACTACAAAGGCATGATAACATAAATAGAACAAGAGATCCGTCATGTAGACAAGGACTATGAATACAGCACCCCATCTCAACTTAAGGCCAGGCTACATGTGGTAGAGATTGGAGTTTGTTCTAACTATGTTCATAGCCATATCAGCTACAAGCTGTATTTAGTTATCCTAGAGCAATGGGATTTAACTGGGGGTTTTGACTCATGATGGGCCTTAGCAGAATATTATTTAGTCAAGTTTTGTAGCCATTGAACTTATTAAATGAAGGGGAAAAAATGGCAGTCTCTTAACCGTCCAATATATGCACATATTATTAACAATTTCCATTGTAACATGCTACTACTTGCACCAGGGCCAGTTTTATTCTTGTTACCATCTACAATAACACTTAAAAATCAAGCAAATTTGGGTTTCTTTGTACATTCTCATGAAGGCACTATTAGTAAAATGAACACCGAATGGAGACACTTAAAAGAACCTTGCCTATAATTTGCTCACCACAAACCAAAGTTCCATAATGAATTTTCCTCTTGGTTGGGAAGATGTCCTCTCAAAAGTGTCTTCTCTTGGTTGGATAAGCCCGAGATAAGCAATACCTGTTTTGTTCTTTGCTGCCTGAGCACAGGGCATCCAAGTTCCAAGGGGCTCAAGAGGACATTTATAAGTCCAGGCCTCATATAAATGTCATGGGCTGAACTTGGGCCAGAATTAAGCATGCTGCTGGTCAAATCTTGCTTTGGGCTTAAAGAAATATGGGTTCAACTGATGGGAAATGGGATGCTCCAACTTTTACAGAATTTCAAAACAGTAGCCATAGATACTTAAGATCAAAGTGCAGCAGTTACTTACTTCCAATTGAGAAAGGGCTCTAGATTGAAAAATTGAAATGTTCCTATACATTTTTGGCATTCCCTATCAATCATATGATCATAAAAGACCATTAGAACATCATTTAAGAGCAACAACCCATGGAAAATGTACCAAGTTGAGAACTTCAGCATCTGTTCCACCACAAGATCCTTTAGTTCTAAAAATCAGAACTAAAGGAAGAACATGTATACTGTAATCCAACGGAAATAACATATAAATGGATTGATTGAGTAAACGAACAGTTTTAGAGCAGTCACACTGAATTAGGGGCGTATTGTGTTCGACTTTAAACTGTTATCTGTAATCATATTTCTCATTGTTTCACTGCCATTGACTGCTCACATAAGGTATCTGGAAACCTGATTTTTATTATTTAGTATCCTG
The DNA here is from genome assembly GCA_012931725.1 of Litsea cubeba. Lineage (NCBI taxonomy): Eukaryota > Viridiplantae > Streptophyta > Magnoliopsida > Laurales > Lauraceae > Litsea > Litsea cubeba. Next base: position 84,710 of record WHSA01000649.1, on the reverse strand, counting down.
AATTGATTTTGTGTGAGCAATCATGTACAAAATGGACTTTTCCCTTCTAGCCGGCTGTAACTTGATTTCCGAAGTAAAGATCCTGTAATGAACCTCTTTATGATTTTCTCACTACCAACGCTCTCTAGCGAACGAGTTGATGGATCCATCAAATCTAATCTTGTATTTCGATTAGAGAGAGGTCCACTATCCCCGGAAAATGGTAGAACAGAAATGATAAGTTCTTTAGGAAGTTAATTCTTCCAGGAATTTTGTTCATAAGAGTCTTGTTGGCCAATAAGTTGGCTAGATTGAAATTTTAATAAAACCGCCAAAATACGTACTATCTTTCCAATAATGAGTTTACATGTTCCAAATTCAAACTCCAAAATGTGAAAGAACACAATAAAAAATAGATCTTTTTTGCTGCAATTAGTACTGGACTGAGCTCATGGCAAACTAATTGGGTGCTCCAATTTTTACAAAATTAGAATATCTTAACCATTAAATGGTTGTCAAGAGATGGATATTTAAGGTCAACATGCAGCATTTACCTACTTCCAATTGAGAAAGGGTTGTGAATTGAAAACTTGAAATGTTCCAATATATTTTGGGCATTCTCTGTCCATGGGAGGGAGCCAATTAGAATAGTGGTTCAGAGTTTCAAACCATTGAAAATTCACAAGTTGAGAACTCCAGCATCTGTTGAACCACAAGGACCCTATAGCTCAAAAGTCCGAACTTTAGGTAGAACTTGCTGGATGAAATCTAGAGGAAAGAACATAAAAATTGATATATTGACGTGGATACTCACAAAAGCAGGGGTATGTGGATTGAATAAAGAAACAGGTCTTGATTAGTCAAACTCACTTAGGGGCCTATACGAGTAAACTCAAAACCCAATTGTGTTTTAGTATAAACTGTTTTGAGTAATCATTTTTTTCATTGTTTCAAGTTATCCAAATCCTAAATGAGGTATATAATATCCTGAATTGATTTTGTGTTAACATTATAATACTAAATCAAAATTCTCCCTTCTATCCAAACTGTACGTTGGTTTCCCAAGATGCTCTCTAGTGAGCAAGTTGATCGATCCATCTAAGTTAAAGTTTCTATACACTATTTTGGAGGTGAGTCCAACATAAGCAATAAAGGTTTTAAAGAAATTAGTTCTTCTAATAAGATTTTTATTATAGGAGTCCTGGCCAACAAGTGATTTTATTAGATTGGATTTTTAATAAAACTAGAGAAATAGTTATTTCCTTTAGCATTGAGGTTACATGTACCAAAACCCAAACACAAAAATAAGAAAGAAAATAATAGTAAAGAAGTTACATGTACCAAAACCCAAACACCAAAATAAGAAAGAAAATAATAGTAAAGAAGTCTTCTTTCCTCAAATTAGTACTCAAGCTCATCAATAAACTAGTACTTGCAACCGAACACAACTAATGCTTTAAGATTTTTAGATTTTTCTTTCTATTTCAGAAACTAGGCAGTTTCTCAACTGATGATTCCCTGTATCTTTCTTAAAATAATCCGTCGAGAAATTACGTGTGAAAATTGAAATGTTCTCTTCGATGGAAGTCACCATCCATTCGAACAGGCCCCCATTATTTCTTCTCATTCACCTTAATGAATACTACTTTCTGCTTCAATATCTCAATCAGATTTTCTCCAATATTCTAGTATTCAACCCAAAACTTATATAGATACGATATTAAAGATCGTTAAAACAGAGAAAGAGATCGAAATAAATTTAGGGTGAAATCAGAGAACTTTTTGTTACCTTCTTTTGTTCAAAAAAAATATATTTGGTATTTTCTTGTAAGAGAGAAGAAATAAATATGAGTGGATCCATTTGACATGTCCTTCACCACACATTCATGACTCATGAAATGATAGCATGAAATTCTTGTTTGGAAAACCATCTATAAGGTGTGCTGCAATTATTAGAATAATTATTAAATCCAGAATCATTTCTCACATATATGAGGAAGTGGCTAATTTGAGAGGATCTTTTTAAATATTTTCAAAGAGCATAATTGGGGTTCTATTTTTCTAATTATTGGATTTCTCAATCAACGATACTATAATTATTTGCAATCAACGATAATATAATTCTTACACTTGATACTCAGTGGTTTTATATAAAGATTCTATGGTTCATTGCCTTCCACGTCAAAATACCAAACTATATGGCTTGATGTGAAAATTCATACTCGTTTACAGTTTTCGTGCCTAAATTTTTTAATTTTCTAGATTTTCTCCCCAAAGTTTTTATTTTTTATGGGCTTTTAGTCATAAAATCCCATAGGTTGTGCTTTTAGGCCAATTATGTTTGTTCATGATTATTGTGCCTAATAATTCTCAACTTGAGGCATTAGGACCAAAAGTTTCAAACTCAGTCTTTTACCTCAAGCTCGCATAACATGATGCTTTACACAAAACTAAGCACGTGATGGCCTTTTCAACTTAAAAATCCATGTTATGTGGTTTTTTAAGCCAAGATTCCTAAACTTATAGTCTTCTAGTCTAAGCTTGCATAACTTGAGGATTTAGACTAAATATGTATGCTTATGGATTTTTCATCTCAAGAATTCCACGTTATGTATTTTCTCGGTCAAAATCCCCAAAATCACAGTCTTTTAGCTAAAGCTTGCATAACTTGAAGATTTAGACTAAAATATGCATGCTTATGACACCTTCTTACTTTAAAAATCCATGTTATGTGATTTTTAGGCCAAGATCCCAAAACATGTCTTTTAGACCAAGATTGAATAAATTGAAGCTTTAGACAAAAATATTTATGTTTATGGCCTTTTCACCTAAAAAATCCATGTTAGGCGTTTTTTAGGCCAAAGTCTTGGAGTTTTAGTTCTTTAGCCCAAGGTTACTTGACTTGAAGCTAAAAGATTAAACTCTCTCGGTCATGATCCAAATCTAAAGATTCTCCCTCTGTTTGCCCAAGGTTGGTTTAACTTGAGGCTTCTTGACTAAAACTCTCATGTTAATGATCCAAAAGTCAAAATTCAAGGTCTTTTGGCCCAAGGTTTCTTAACTTAAGGCTATTGGAGTAAAACTCTCGTGTTCATAAGTCATAATCAAGACTTTTAGTGTTAGGCTGATTAACTTCAAACTTTCAGACTAAAACTCTCATGTTCATGATCCAAAAGCACAAAATCCAAGGTCTCTTTGCAAAGATCAATTTTTTTGGTTGCTTTAAGGCTAAACCTCCCATGTTCAAGGCCATTTCCACCCAAAATACATGATGTATGTTTTTAGGCCAAAATCGCCAACTCATGTTCTCTTGGCCCAAGATAGCGTGGTTTGAGGCTTTGAAGCTAAAGATATCATGATTTATAGTAGTGTCCATCCAAAACTCCATAGAATGAGATGTTTTGTTCTTTTATTTATACCTTGAAGCTCTAGGCATAAAACCACTATGCTCATGGTTTCATAACTCCAAAATCCCAACATTAGGGCCTTTAATACAAAATCCCAAAGTTGAAAGCTTTATTCCTATGAACACTATACTCATGATTCTACATACCCAAAATGCCAAGCTTACGACTTTTATGCTAAATAACCAAAATTCAAGGCTTTTATGCCTAAAACCATCATGTTTGTGGCGCTTATGCTTCAAAATTTCATAGCTTGAGGTTCTTAACTCAAAATCTCTATGCTTATGGCCTTTTAGCTAAAACTCAAAGGTTGAAGGTGTTAGTTTTATGGACTCAATCAAGTAGATGATATAATAAATTGATTAATTTCTTTATTTATCAGTATATTCATGCTTTCCTTTCATGAGATGAATGGTAATTTATTATATACTTGCACATAACCAATACGAATGACATGATGGTTCATGAGATGAACCGGAGTCCACAAGTATATTAGATGTAACACATGTGTATGGATGAGATCCACATACGGGAGACATGTGTGACAAATCTTATACTTAAATATCTTCACAACCAGTGATGAGACTGAACATCTCATACTGACAAGGTTGCAGCACTTTGATCACTATGAGATAGTGTGATTTGTCTCGATCATCAGAATGTAAGATTCTGGATCATAGTGATGGTACATTGGATGTATTGAAGGACCATGAGAAGCACCTTATAAACACTGTCTTTATTTTAAGGTCTGCTCTCATAATTCCCTAGCAATAGGCTCTCAATCCTGATACATTAATGAACTCAAGTTTCTATCTATTCATTTGCTTTGAGTCACCAATGAGTGAGGCCAAGTGTAGGTCAACACCTCGGTGATTTGGGTACGTGGTAGTAGAGCTGTGAGAACATTCAATGGTCAAGATGGAATCTATCCCTAAGATCCCCGTGTGCCAATTAATGGATTTATCGTTGGTAAGTGCGCACCCATTCCGATTAAGAGTTAATTGGAAAGGTACCTATGATCATTATAATTAATTGGGGCTCAAGGATAATAAGATATGGATCTAGTTTGGAAGACAGGTCCAATTGATCCATGGATATTGATAGAGGGGCCTACTTGTGGTAATGTGGAAGTTTAGGGTCTTCTATGTAATATTCCTAAGACTGGAGTTCAATTGCATTTATATAGTGGAGTTATTTGCAATTAACTGTGGGCCCGGATTGCACATGAGATGTAGGGTCGCGAGTCCCAGTTGGAGCCAGCTTTTCTAAGGAATCCCTAGTGGTCCCCACGCTAGCCCAATTATTAGAAAGTATCTAATTCTAGTTGAACTCTTAAAGGAAAGTTACTATTTCTATTTGAAGTGAGACTTCTAATAGTAGTAATAGTAAACTTACTAATTTTAGTAGAAGTGAGACTTTTATTTTAATTAGAAAGGAATTAGAAAGTTACTAATTATATTTGAAGTGAGACTTCTAATTATGATATGGTAAGTTACTAATTATAATAGAAGTGAGACTTCTATTTAAATTAGAAAAAAGAAAGTTACTAATTCCTAATTGAAGTAAGACTTCAATTTCAATTAGTAAAAGAAGAGGTTGGCTTGAGAAGCTATAAATAGAGGAGAACCTAAGGGATGGATGTCCAAGCATTATCCTAGCATTGGGATTCACACCCAACACCTTTATGTGCGAGAGTTGTACATGCCCTTCTCCTCCTCCCTCTTCTAGTTCTCGTTCTAGTTCATCCTTTGAGTTCCTAGTAGTTCTCTTGGAGATCCCACCATCTTCTTGAGAAAAGGAGAATCTGATACAGGTCATAGCGTGGAAGATCAAGAGGTCTTGGAGATCCCTATTTGATTAGTGAAAGCATTTCATCATCAAAGAAAGACGCAACTTCTCCATTAGAGCACAACCGAGCTCCAAAGGTATAATCCACTTCCTTACACGTTGTAGATTATTATGGATGCTTGTTAGTTGCTATTTCTATCTTCTAGATAGATTGTATTTACTGATCATGATGACTGAGATTGAGGGTTTGCTTCCTGGATTGGGTTTTAGAGCCTTCTGGATAATTGATCCCTGCATCAAGTGGGTCAAAAGTTTTTGAAACCTATCCTAGAGGCCCACCTATTTCCAACAGAAGGCTCCTATGCCTGAAACCATCATGTTTATGGCTTCCATACCCCCAATGTCCAAATTTGTGACCTCTTGGCCAAACCCTCAAAATTGATGCTTAAAGCAACAAGCCCTGTGGTTTTTGAGACCAAGTCTTTAAACCTTATGGCTCGAAGCCCAAATCAATAAGTTTATGACTTTAGTGATTTGCATAAAAATCAATAAATGAATCATGTACCAGATGATTTTTCGTTTAATTTGCTTGAATTATGCTCTATGTTTTGAATATCCAACTGACTGTTGTGACACTGCTGAATTGAGTTTCTTGACTTCTGCTACTTGATTTAACTTTAACTCAATAAGGTTCTTTATATGAAAAATTCTTTTTTATTTTTTTTTAAACATGGTTAAGTTCTTTCAATAAGTGAATTCTTCCTTCCAAGACTTTTCTTGACTGCAGTTTGGACGAACTTGATGCTATTTTGAATTTTAAACAACAGATGAAACCAGTAGAAGACGAATGCCGACAAGTGACAACAATCAGACATTAATGCTCTTTTAATATATTGTTCTTGTGAGTTTTTCTCCTCTTCTTTCTACTAACAACAAAGGGCCAAGCTATATGTGGTAGAGATTACATTTTTCTCCTAATATGTTCATAGCCATACAAACTACAAGCTGCAATAAGGTTTTCTAGAGCAATGGACTTAACTGGGGTTTTGACTTTTGAGTGGTGGGCTTCACCAGCATATGAATAGTATGTAGTCAGGTTTTGTTGCCATAAAGCTTCTTAAATGAAGGGGAGAAAGATGGAAGTCTCATACAATTGAAACAAAAAGAGAGAAGACCATCTTAATTCCCAACAAGTAACAATTTACTAGCAAGTCCTATATATGCACATATTACTAACACTTTTCATAGTAACATGCTACTGCTTCCACCAGTGCCAGTTTTATCCTTGTTAGTATCTACAAGAACACTTTAAAATCAAGGAAATTTTGGCTTTTATACTTGCTCATGAAGGAACTATTAGTAAAAAGAACACCGGATGGAGTGACTTAATAGAATCCTGCCTACAACTTTGCTCACCCAGAACCAAATTTCCATATTGAATTTTCCTCTTGGTTGGGAACATGTCCTCTCTAAAATGTCTTCTCTTGGTTGGATTAGTCCAAGATAACAAATAGTTGTTTTGTTCTTTGTCACCTGAGTGCAGGGTATCCAAGTTCCAAGGGGCCCCAGAGGGCATTTATAAGTCCAGCCCTGATATAAATGTCATGGGCTGAACTTGGGCCACAATTAGCTAGGGATGCTGCTGGCCTATAATCTTGTGTTGGCTTAAAAAAATATGAGCTCGACGGATGGGGTGCTCCAACTTTTACAGAATTAGTAGGCATTAACCATTTAAATGGTTATTAATAAATAGATACTTAAGAGCAAAAGTGCAGCAGTTACCTACTTTTAATTGAGAAAGGGCTCTAGATTGAAAAATTGAAATGTATAAATACATTTCTGGCATTCTCTCTATGTCATAAGAGACCAATAGAACATCAATTAAGAGTAACAACCCAAAATGCATTAAGTTGAGAACTTTAGCATCTGTTTCACCACAAGACCCTATAGTGCTAAACATAGTAACTTAATGTAGAACATGCAGAACCAGGGATATGTGGATTGAGTGAAGGGAAATGTTTAGAGCAGTCAAACTCAATTAGGGGCCAATTGCGTTCAACTTTAAATTACTATCCGTAATCACATTTTTCATTATTTCACATTCTTTGACTGCTCACGTAAGGTATCCAGAAACCTGATTTAAATTATTTAGTATCTAGAATTGATTTTGTGTTCGCAATAGAGTACTCAATGAAGTTTTCCCTTCTTGCCAACTGTAACTTGCTTTCCAAAGTAAAGATCCTGTAATGAATATCTTTACGATTTTGCATTACGAACACTCTCTAGCGAACAGGTCGATGGATCCATTCAATCTGATCTTGTATGTCGATTACAGAGAGGTCCACTGTGATTTTCATTCAGAATAGTCCCAGCCTGCGAGGTGACTGAATTGAATTTCCTATGAAAATACTTAGAATTTCCTACGAAAATACTTACTTCGTTTAAGTAATGAGTTTAAATGTTAGAAAATCAAACTCCAAGATGTGAAAGAATCCAATAGGAAACAGGTCTTCTTTCCTGCATTTAATACTAGACTGAGCTCATGGCGAACTAATACTTGCACTAGAACAGTACTAGTGCTCTGCAATTGATTTAGGACTTTCTTTATTACAAGAAATTACTGTCCTAGTCTCAATTTTCACATGAGAAATCAGGTTGTAAAACAAAACACGGCGAATCTATAAATCTGTTGTATCAAACTCAAACCACAAAGAAAGCTAAGGCAAAGAAATCCTTTTAATGGAAAAAAAAAATGAATCAAATTAACGGTAGAAAAGGTAAGGATAATTTCCGCTATACATATAATTCTATCCATCCAAATATTCAATAACCAAACAGATAAATGGAGTCACGTGAAAATTACAAAAAAGTAAAAATGTATAAAAAAATAGGAAAAAAAAATCAGGCCTTCTCTTCCACCCTATATCTACAGACAGGGCAACAGTTGCTCTGCATCAACCATTCCACAATGCATTCTCCATGAAAAAAATGAAGGCAACTTAGTTGTTTAACTTTGGTCTTATCAACGAACTCTTCCAAACATACCATACATGTCTCAATTGAATCTTGCCCGCCTTTAATGAATAGCTTTGTTAACAATGCGGATGTGATCGTAGTCTCTGTTGCAGGAACTGCCCCAAAGCCCATATTATAATTCAAATTCTGGGATTCTCTCAATGCCCGATCAATCGTCTCATCAAACCAGTAGTTAGTGTAGAGCTTAATTCTGACTGAAATTGAAAGATTCTTGAAGCATCTTCTTAGAGCATCAGCTTTCATGGCTTTGTTTTTAACATAGGGTGATAACAGGATCCTCACCTCATCAGCAATCCGATTTGAAAGTCCCATTTGAGAAATCGTGTGGCAAAGAAACCCATCCAACCTTTCTGGTAACAACATATCAGAAATGCATGTCGTGAAATCCTTCCATGGGCTCAAAGCTCTCTTCGCTCGACCCCAAATATGGAGGCTCCATCGGTAGAACGGGCCAGCCAAGTCTCAGTCTCATTCAGCTTCACTGATAGTTTGGCCTGATTTAAATCTTCACCATCTCCCCACTTTCCGATCAAACCCAACGACATAGCATGGAGTGTACAGTCCTGAGTGGGGTGCCTGTAAGTGCAAAAAATGTAACTCACAAGAAGAGGGGGGTGCCTGCACGGACTTATCCAAAGAGATTAGGAACACCGATGCCTGCGCCTGAAACCTGAGAAAAGGAAGAAGAATAGTAGGTCAGAGGACCCTGGCTTGGGCAGCGCAAGGCTCTCCGATGCCTAAGTCAGTTTAAGAACTGAATAGTAGGATGGAGATTTTTTGGGGAAGGTGCCGTACCAGCATGTGGTGTATTTGTTGGCCTTCTTTGCTCTGGAGCTGTAGCTGTGCTTATATAGAAGAAGAGAGGAGGCAAGGAGGTGGTTGACTGTCTTGTCATAGCCCACTTTGTCAGGTACTAGGGAGGTACTGTTTCATCGTAGCCCACTTGTCATTAATTGTAGTCTTATCACAGCCCACTCTGTCCCATCGGGCCTTATCTTGGCACCTTGGGAGTTGTAGAAGCCGCTCTGTCAGAAGATATGGGCGCCTGTGATATCTTGTCGTACGCCCTGTCACGTGGCTAAGCATATGTAAGAGTACAGCTGTCAACGGCAATCTTGGTCAGTCTTCTGGCATGGACGCCGAGATGAGTGATCAAGAATGAAGTGACAGGGGCCGAACTGGGGGCTTGGCCGAGATGGAGCTGGCCGAGCTGGCTGTATATGAGCCTGTGACCGAAGTGGGAGCACTCGGCTGGGGGAGATCGAGGCCATGGCCCGTTACCGAGATGGGCACACAGCCGAAATGGGCATAGTTGTCAACATCGGTGCCTATAAAGTCAACATAGGTGGCCATAAAGAATGCACAAACACTACTTTTGGTTTCTTTATTAATATATGTAACAAAGGTCCTCTCCGATTCGGACTCACGAGTTCTGTGAGGCCAAAGTGCCGAGATGGGACTTATATGTACCGAGGTCATGCTCCAGTTATCCCCCACACAAAGCCCCCCAGCTTCTGAGCTCTGAGAGTACTCTTTGAGGTCGGAAGCTAAGAAGGGAGGAGTTGTTGAGTTTTATAGTCTTCAGTGTCTGGTTTGTCACCAACTGAGAGACCGAGACGTGACCGGCTGGTTCGTTGCCAGAGGTTAGTCTCGTTGGAAGTATTTTAGTGATGCTGCCAACCTGGAAACTGGCACTGCTGCCGAACTGAGGACTGGCATTGCTGCCAAGCTGGAGACTGGCACTGCAACAGAGGACTGGCCCTGCTGCCGAGACGTGACCAACTGGCTCCTCACCAGAGGTGCAGTCTCGTTGGCCGGCAATCTAGTACTGATACCGAGATGTGCTCCCGGCCGAGGAGGTGATATGGAACAGTCTTTTCGGCTTTCTTGTTGACCTGCCATTGGCTGAGGTGGAGGAGCCTGGGTGTATGAACCCGAGGGCAGTCTCTTTGGCACTGGCCGAGATGGAGAAGCCTGGACGGTACGCCAGAGCAGTCTCTTTGGCCGAGGTGAACCCAGAATTTCGAGGATCTCGGTTGTGCGAACCTGGTCCTGGATTGATCTCGGGGGGTGTATGAACCCAGAGTTTTGGGAATGACTGGGTGTATGAACCCTAAGTCAGTCCCTAGGTGAGTGAACCCAAAGTTTAGGGAAGATTGGGTGTATGAACCCGAGGTCAGTCCCAGGGTGTATGAACCAGAGTTTTAGGAGCGACTGGGTGTATGAACCCTAAGTCAGTCCCTGGGTGCGTGAACCCAAAGTTTAGGGAAGACTGGATGTATGAATCCGAAGTCAGTCCCAGGGTGTATGAACCCAGAGTTTTAGGAGCGATTGAGTGTATGAACCCTAAGTCAGTCCCTGTGTGCGTGAACCCAAAGTTTAGGGAAGATTGGATGTATGAATCCGAAGTTAGTCCCAGGGTGTATGAACCAGAGTTTTAGGAGCGACTGGGTGTATGAACCCTAAGTCAGTCCCTGGGTGCGTGAACCCAAAGTTTAGGGAATACCGGATGTATGAATTCGAAGTCAGTCCCAGGGTGTATGAACCTAGAGTTTTAGGAGCGATTGGGTGTATGAACCCTAAGTCAGTCCCTGGGTGCGTGAACCCAAAGTTTAGGGAAGACTGGATGTATGAATTCGAAGTCAGTCCCAGGGTGTATGAACCCAGAGTTTTAGGAGCGACTGGGTGTATGAACCCTAAGTCAGTCCCTGTGGCGCTGGCCGAGATGGAGAAGCCTGGGTGTATGAACCCGAGGGCAGTCTCTTTGGCGCTGGCCGAGACCAATCAAGAGGCCGAACCTGCGTGAAGTGCGTAGCTAGCACGAGGGCGACACCAGCATGAGGTCGAGAATCTGGCGCTGCTGCCGTGATGCACGAATCGAGATCTGGAACGTAGCCGAGACGCAAGAGATCGAGATCTGGCGCGCGGTCAAGATGTAGGAGCACGGGGCTTTGGATGACCGATGGCGGTAGAGGACTGTGCGATCAAGGCTGACAGCAGAGGACCGTGCCGTCGGAATGACAGTAGAGGGTCGTACGGTCGAAGCCGACAGTAGAAGGTCGTGCCGGTTTCATCGAAGCTGACGGCGCCATCGAAGCTGACGGTAGAGGACCGTGCCGCCAGAGATGACGGTAGAGGGTCGTGCGATCGAAGCTGACGGGCGGTCGAAGCTAAGTGATGATAGGAGACATCTAGTTGCCTCCCGAGCTGGAGGAGACTTCTGCCAAGCTGGAGGCTGCTGCCGAGCTGGAGACATCCGCCGAACTGGAAGCCGTCTGGTCGTTTTTGTAGAGGTTGAAATGCTCTTGAGCTCAGGCTTTGTCTGCTTCTTGCCTGACGAACTGGTTCACCCTGGCGATCAGTGCTGCCATAGTGACTACGGGATGCATGACCAAGTCTCTTCGAAGCTCGTTGCCTGGTCGGAGGGCTTATTGGAAAGATATGACTGCTATCGTATCTGAGGCATTTTCGATCTGGCTGTAGACAGTCCAGAACCTTCTGGCGAACTGCGTGACGTTCTCGGTCTGCTTCATTCTGAGGGCCATCAGGTCGGCGACCGACCTAGGGATGACCCTGTGAGCTTGGAACTTCGCCATGAAGGAATTCCGGAGCTGCTGCCAACTTATGATTGGTCCTTGCGGGAGTGCGCAGAACCATCTTAGGGGAAGGTCCCCGAGACTGGAGGAGAAGGTCTGCGTCGCTCCACACCGACATCCTCTGAGTGAAGTGCCGGAGGTGTGCTGCTGGGTCCGAGGTCCCATCGTAAACGACGAACCTCGGGACGCTGAACTCTTCAGGAAGGGGGAAGCTTCTAATCTCTGGAGAGAAGGGGGATGTGCCAAAATCGTCAGAGTTCAGCCGAACTCGAGCGAAATCGGTTACCTCCATGTTCTGTCGTACTGCTTGCTCGATGTGTCAATCAAGCCACTCTCTAAAGTCGTGGTCGTTACCCGAGCTTTCGCCATGAGCTCGGTTGCTTCTGTTGTCCTTCAGGGTGCACCTTTTGGAAGGTGGAGTCGAGGTCGAATCCTTAGAGGATGAACTCGATCGAGTATCCCGCTGTTGGACGCTCGCTGGACCAGATCTTGCTCCTGACCTTTCCCAGCGGGGGACCGTCGGTAGCTGTGTCGACAATATCAATGGTTCATTTCCCTTTCTGGTTCTTCGAGGCATGGTGTTTGGGAAGATGACCTTTTGCTCATTTCCCACAGACGGCGCCAATTGTAAGTGCAAAAAATATAACTCACAAGAATAGGGGGGTGCCTGCACGGACTTATCCAAAGAGATTAGGAACACCGATGCCTGCGCCTGAAGCCTGAGAAAAGGAAGAAGAATAGTAGGTCAGAGGACCCTGGCTGTGAGCAGCGCAGGGCTCTCCGATGCCTAAGTCAGTTTAAGAACTGAACAGTAGGATGGAGATTTTTTGGGGAAGAAGATGGCGTACTAGCATGTGGTGTATTTGTTGGCCATTCTTTGCTCTGGAGCTGTAGCTGTGCTTATATAGAAGAAGAGAGGAGGCAAGGAGGTGCTTGACTGTCTTGTCATAACCCACTTTGTCAGGTACTAGGGAGGTACTGTTTCATCGTAGCCCACTTGTCATTAATTTAATTGTAGTCTTATCACAGCCCACTCTGTCCCATCGGGCATTATCCTGGCGCCTTGGGAGCTGAAGAAGCCGTTCTGTCAAAAGATATGGGCGCTCGTTATATCTTGTCGTATGCCCTGTCACGTGGCTAAGCGTATGTAAGAGTACAGCTGTCAACGACAATCTTGGTCAGTCTTCTGGCATGGACGCCGAGATGAGTGATCAAGAATGAAGTGACAGTGGCCGAACTGGGGGCTTGGCCGAGATGGAGCTGGCCGAGATGGCAGTATATGAGCCTGTGACCGAAGTGGGAGCACTCGGCTGGGGGAGATCGAGGCCATGGCCCGTTACCGAGATGGGCACACAGCCGAAACGGGCATAGTTGTCAACATCGGTGCCTATAAAGTCAACATAGGTGGCCATAAAGAATGCACAAACACCTACTTTTGGTTTCTTTATTAATATATGTAACAAAGGTCCTCTCCGATTCGGACTCACGAGTTCCGTGAGGCCAAAGTGCCGAGATGGGACCTATATGTACCGAGGTCATGCTCTGGTTATCCCCCACACAGTGTCAATTCTGATTGGAACCCATGACTGTTTTCTTGAACAAGAACGAGAAAGAACCAGAAGAATCTTTAAGAACAATTGCACAGAAGGAAAATAATAACAGGAGAAGAGAAAGCTCTGTAATGAAGATCACATGAGAAGAGAGAGATTTAAATAGGTTTCGCACCGCCAAACTATCAACAGTCAACAGCTGTAACTGTAAGAACGATAACAGGCAACAGCTGTAACTGTAAGCACCGCCAAACTATCAACAGTCATGTATTTCAAATAAACGGTACTTTGGTCATTGAGAAATGGAAGTCGGCATCTGTGTGTGGGTCCGCATGGATTTTAGATGGTGGATGCTAACCGTTGATTTTAGATGGTGAAAATCTTAGATATGTGATGTTACTTAAGATTAACGGTCCGGATCATTGTGTCATGGTCGTCACTTGGCACAACATTAACCCAGATGTCCAACTGCACCAAAACCCAAACCTAAATACGAACCATTTTCAATTGGGGTTTGAACAATGTTATCTGCCTTTTAAAAAGAGGATTTAACTGGAAAAAATACTTAATGCGCACGTATGACCCGGTCAAACACTTTAGATGGTGGTGCACCAATAGGAGCAATTGGGCCGAAATTTTTTTTTTTATACCTATTTGGCACGTCGTCGGCGCTGACATTATTTACATTGCGTAAGGTCGGTGCCAATTCTATCCGCGAACCCTATTACGGCTCAAAACTCTGTTACTTTCCATTCTTTTCTTCTCTCTTCCAGTATACCGCCGAGACCGACCTTGGACGAGTGTTCCTGCGTGGTAGTGCCATTTCCACTTGCATCGGGCTTCAAACTTCCTCCTCAACTGCATCTTTTTGCTCCCGATCGATTTTTCCATCGTTTGCTTTTCCCATCTTGATTGCAGAGGTATCTATCTCATTCCATTTTTTAATCTTTCTCTATGTTTTTGTATTTTCCTTCCTTTTGGTTCTCCCGCCATCCCGCACACAATATCGAAGTACATGTACATGGGTTTCAACGTCGTTGTGGGATTTGTAGATTGTTCGTTTGAATGGACTAGGGTTTGTAGGATCCCAAATTTGGGGTTTTCTAAGTTGAGAATGACGATAGTTCAAGAGCAGTTACCGTCTTTGGCAGTTAGAATGAATTTGTTCTCCTTGCTTATTTTTCTTGTTTTGTGAAATGGACTGAGTTGCTTTTGGTCCCAAAGCTTTAAGATAACAGATTCATTCTATTTTTTAGTGTTCAGTTGGATCTGTAATTAAATTAAGATTATGATTTGATTAGTTTCCTTTTATTTAATTGGTCTTTTTGTCTGTTGCCAAAACTTACCTCATTGATGCAGCCCAAATGCATGGGATCCATATGGAAAACATGTCTCAAGTCAAGTGACCCAAAATTAGGCTATTTTGTGTTCCAAAAATGGTCTCTAGTTTCTTTATGACACATTTTAGTTGAACCAGATCTGAAACTGTTATCAAGGAACCACCATGGGATCAATAATGAAACTCTTTTTAATCAGACTATTTATCAAAGGAATGGTTCATATACAAAGATGAAAGTTATAAAATTAAAATGTTAGGATAATTTAACTAGAATAATATTGGTCTCATACTTTACTGGCAAAGATAAATCCGTGCCGAGCAAGGGCAAACGACCAACTAAATTTGTTATACGAAAAATTGTAAAGAGAGTAAAAATTGGAGATGCACCAATTTTTTAGTGCATATTTTTTTGGCAAAATTAGCGAAAGGTCCCTATAATTGAATCTATCCAGCCTCCAGTCCAAGGAAAAACTGTTTAAGGCCTATGGTCCATTCAGAAGACTGTTT
The DNA here is from genome assembly GCA_012931725.1 of Litsea cubeba. Classification (NCBI taxonomy): domain Eukaryota; kingdom Viridiplantae; phylum Streptophyta; class Magnoliopsida; order Laurales; family Lauraceae; genus Litsea; species Litsea cubeba. The sequence continues at coordinate 69,511 of WHSA01000649.1, read as the reverse complement.
GCAGCGAGGTGTCCTTGAGACCACACGTTTTCATTTTTCAAGACTAAATTGCTCTTTCAACCAATTTAGGCATAAAATTCTGGTTTTTTTAAAAATTCAAAATTTAATATTATCCCTCTTCTTCTGCAATGAGCCTAGGTTTGTAGGGTTGGATTGTGCCGATTTCTGCATGTCGTCTTTATTCTAGAAAAGAGCAGGTTTCGATCTTGATGGGGCCACGCTGATCAAGATTGGGGATGAGGGAGGAGAGATTGGGGCGGGAGCCGTCGAAACGTACTGGACGTTGCCACACCCACCTGCACCCGTCTCCCCTGTCTTCTTCCTCTTCTCCTCCTGCTCCACTCTCTCTCCCTCTCTAATCTTCCTCCCTCTCTCCTTGCCTCTCTCTCGTTTTCTTTCTCCTCCCCGCTCTCGGTCTCGATGCTCCCTCTTCCTCTCCTTCTCCGCCCTCTCTTGTTCCCGCTCTCTTCCCTCTCCTCCCTCTCTTGACAGAGATCTGGGTGTAGTGGCCACACAATACACAAACTAGTATAAGAGATATTTGGCGTGATTGTCGGAGATCCGACAGATCGGATCTTCAAAGAGTCCATCGGAGAAGGGGTGATCGGATCTGATGTGTACGTCAGCAAGTATTTGCTTGCTCGCGGTTATGCGCGTTAATAGTAGAATAAGAAACAGAGGATCAGAACTCTTGATTCATCCCCAATCTTGATCAGCGTAGCCCCCTCTTGCTCGCGGTTCTGCGTGTGAATAGAAGAAGAAGAAACAGAGGATTGGAACTCTTGATTCATCCTTAATCTCGATCAACATGGCCCCCTCTTTCTCCCCACTATCTTTGTCCACCAAGGTCGTCTGATGCTAACATGCGCCCATGGTGAAGGTAAGAATGGAGTGCCACTGCCATATCCTTTGGCAAAGATGAAGAAAAAGGAAGATGATGGAGTCCATGGACGAGAATCAGAGGACCTGTTTTTGTCTTTGTTTTGTGGTGCTTGGGCTTTTAAAATTTATCTGAGTTTTTATCAAATTTAGCTGAGTTTTTTAAAATTTATCTAAGTTTTTATCAAATTTAGCATTTTTTTAAAATTTATCTGAGTTCTGGATAAATCTATCTGAGTTTTTGGCTATTTATATGAGTTTTGTAACAAATTTATCTGAGTTCTGAACAAATCTATCTGAGTTTTTAGCAAATTTATTTGATTTTTTAAAAAATATAGTCAAGTTTTTGACAAATTTATCTCCATTTTAAAAATCTTAACTGGTTTTTTGAACGAATATTTCTGTTTTTTGGCAAATTTATTTGTATTTTTTTGGATCTATTTGTGTTTTTGAATTTTTTTGTGTCTTTTGAAATTTATTTTTGAAATAAATTTAACTGAGTTTTGACAAAAATACTTGAGTTTTTGGAAAATTTTTCTGAAATTTGAAAAATTGGTTTATCTTAGTTTTGGCAAATGTATTTGCGTTTTTTGAAATTTATTTACATTTTTTAATTTTATTTAGGTCTTTTGAAATTTATTTACATTTTTTGAAATTTATTTAGATATTTTGAAATTGATTTTCATCTTTTAAAATTTATTTGGATCTTTTGGAATTTATTTACGTTTTTTTAAATTTATCTACGATCTTTTGAAATTTATTGCTTCTTTTTTAAATTTATTGTGTTTTTTTTGATATTATTGAGTTTTTTGAAATTTATTTGTGTTATTTTGAAATTTATTTGTGTGGGTTTTTTAGAATTTATTTGAAAATTTTATTAATGAGATTCGATTAATCGTGGCCAATTAAATGGTAGTTGACCATTATTAGTGGGATATCCCACCAATCATTGGATATGATGTAAAGAAAGGGTAAATAAGACATTTCAGGTAGTGAAAAGTGTGAGAGGGACCTTTGGCTGCATGACTTTTTTGTGGACTGTTTGCAACAAAGTCATGCTTTGAGGGACCTTCAACCAAAGCCCCCTATTTTTTTTATACAATGCAATTAATAAGTGGAATCAACAATAATAACAAATGTAGTTGGTTGCAAATAACCAATAATACATCATATACTTCCTTGCAAAATCAACAATCTACCATTCATGAACTTTAACTATCGTGGTGTTAGACAAAGTTGTTTATCTGTTATTTCAAGTGAGCATAATTCATTTCTAATATTGGATTGTTATGAAATGTATATTTTTTAGTGTTCACTATTCCATACAAGCATGAAATTTTTTAGTGTTCACTATTTCCATCTTGTGAACTTTTTTTTATGTATGCTTGCTTTTTTATTTCTAATTTGGATGTACACAAATGTCTAAAGAGAATACATGCAAGGACGAATTGCCCCGCAACGAGGCTAGTACCTCAAATGCACAACCAACCCGACTTTTGTGCCACCAAGAGCATCACATTTCCGCCGCTATCGAACGCAGTTAGGTATAATCTTTCACACAACCACTAATCAATTGAACTTCCTTTTGATCTATGGCTAACATTATTCAAACTGTCATTTTTCGTAGGACTGGTTATGTTTGAGTGCTTTATCCTAACCTCTCTCCACTCTCGATCTTGCCGCCTGACTTGCAGTGAACCTCCCTCTACATTTGTTGTGCTATATGTATTCAACGATATTGATCATAGTGTAACTTGTAATTGAAGCTGTTATGTTGCGGATGTTGTCAATTTGTAACTTTAAATTTAGGAGATGTGCAGGCAAGTTAAGTAAATGTATATGGGATGTCGATGGATTGATCGAATGTCAATTGAATGCATGAAATACTCTTGTTTGTATTTAAATTCATAAATGTTGTATTTGAAGCACATATGGAGCTTTTGATGTAAATTGTATTGGTCCCCTTCGTTAGGATTTTCTTTTTCCAAATTTATACAACGTCATCACTGACGTTGTATCACTTATTTTAGATTGCTAGGGTCATCACCTGTGAGACCCCACCCCTGGTGGGCCCTCAATGTGAATTTGAATACTATTTATTAGCCTAAGTATTTTAGTTATACTAATTATGGGGCTTAGTGAGGGTAGTTATGTATTTTCCTAGGGTTAGACTAGTGGTGTAATTAGTAGAGTCAATAGGGTGTCTTTTGTTATTCTTAGAGTTAGATAGTTTGTTAGAGGCCCTAGCTGGAGTTTTGTTCTTACCATAGGGGGTTTGCACCAAGGAATCTTCTAGAAGGTCACCTAAAGACCCAAATACCCTCTACCCTAACCCTAATCCTATTCTAACCCCAAGGGCAATTCTGTCCCTAACCCAAAAACCCAACCTATATAAACAAAACCCTCCCCCTGCCCTAACAACTACTGTTCATCTCCTTTTTCCTTTCTCTCGAGTTTCAATCTCTTCTCTCTTCTTCTTCTTCTTCTTCCCCAATTCCCTCCAACGAACCATCATCTCTCCTCCGATCTCTCTCTTCTTCTCCCCTCGCCCCAGAAATCCTCGACAGAAGGCCAGCCGAGACCAACCTGCACCATAGGAGCAACTGCTGAGACCCTGCCTTTTGGTTTCCCTGTGGTTTTCTTTCTTTTCCTTCTACCTTCAATCGATCAAGGCAAGTGCACTGTGCTGGTAGTCTAGATTGCATGTTTCCTTCCTTTGATTGGCAGTAGAATTTTAATTTGTAATATATATGTTTAGATCGATCCTTGAGCATGTTTGTTTGGTTCCTTTGGTCATTGATGGATGGGATTACCTCATTTGGATGATCAATGGCCGGTTGATGATGGGTGGATGATGTAGGAATGATTTGTTTTGTTTCTGTAATGGTCTATGGAGAATCCCAGAAGAATTGGGTCACGGGAATGAGTTTCCGGAGATGGAATGACGAGAACCCACCTCGTTGTGTTGTGATCGGAATCGAAGTAGGACCACCCTTGGTAGATCAGGACCCTACGTCTATGTGAGGGGGGCCTGTGCGACCATGGGGTGCTACTTGATCTGGATTCTGGTCAGAGGTGGACCACCATTCCTGTGCTTTAATGAAGAGAAGTTGTGTCCTGTCGCAGAACTGGGTTCTGTAACAGAACACAACACTGATAGGAGAGATGGACAGAGTCCAGCGATGGCCGAACTCAGCACTTGCAGAGCCCAGCGGTTGCCGAGCTCAGCGTTAGCGCAGCTCAGCAACTGCCGAGCTCAGTACTGGCCGGACTTAGCGCTGGATTCAACACTAGACGAACTCAGAGTTCTGCCGAGCATGATGATTAGGATGAGATTTGCGTTTAGCCGAGCTAAGTGTATAGGCCGAGTTCAGTGCTCAAAGCCGAGTTCAGTGTTACGGCCGAACTCAGTGTTTTACTGAGCTCAGCGCCAGACCGGGTTCTGTGCCAGACCGGACTTCGAGCTTAGCCGAACTCAGTGCTTAACCAAGCTAAGCTTGACCAATCTCAATGCCTAGCCGAACTCAATGCATTTTCTGAACTTAGTTGGGTGGCCGAACTGAGCTAGGCCTTTGCCGAGCTGAGTTGGGTGGCCGAACTGAGTATTCAATTGAGCTCCATTGCTTAGCCGAACTCCGAGATGGATTTCCAAAAGGTGGGATTTCAACAAAGGAGACTAGAACCTGGGACATTCCCTTTAGCCAGAATTCTTAGTGTGCACGGCCAACTACCCAGGCCAGGGAGTTAGCCGAACTCACAGGAAGTTCTGGACAAGCAGGCTTTGCCTGTAGGGTGTTTTTCCTTCTCTGGTCCCAGTGTGCCGAGCTGACCGCCCAGGCCAGGAGGTCGGCTGAGCACACTGTGTACAGTGACACTTCCCAGATTCTAATTTCTATTGTTGCAATCATATGTAGGACCCATTGACCATTCAAATAGACTTCCATCACTGTGCCAGCCACGAGTCAATGGTACGGCTCAACCTTGACTCGTGGGGTCCACTAACTAAAGTCCAGGTTATGTAATCTTAGATGATTCGACCTTTATACGTTACCAAATGATGCACACAACTTCTAAGCACCAAACACAATATTCCTTAGCATCTATGGTTTCACTTAAAGATCGAATTACCTGAGATGGACCTGTATCCGAAAGTGGACCATGTACCTAGGTTGGACTGTTGCTATCTCCCTATGATTCGTATACTTGGAGATTCATCTCCCTCATACTATGACTATCACTCTATTGTCCTTATTATTGCTCATACCTGTTAATTAAATGGAAAATGGAGGACCTAAACCTAGGAATACTTAGAGGTGACCCGGTAACCTGATTGGGTGGATCATTGACCCGTGTCTGTGGCTAGGCGGGTCCTTTTTATGGCCTAAGTTGGATGTGAATTACCCTAGAATGGAGAGGTTAGATTGTATGGGCTTGTGACCCATTAAGGTTGTAAATGGATCATATGTCATTGGATATGGACTTGTATCTCATATGGACTGTTATAGATCAGGCCATGTATTTGGTGGGCCTTGGTATGGATCCAATGATTGGTATGGATCCAATGATGGGATTGGACTTGGACTATGATTCACAGTTTATATTGAGTACTTGGACCTCTTAGGGACTTTTGTTAGGACCTTGTTCACGCAAGGCAAAGCCTAGACAGACACAGACCTTTATTGTTTCCGAGTCGGCATAGACATTCACTGAGTTGATTTAAGCTCAGCCAGTTGGACTGATCATCACTGGTAGGAGCTATTGAGATTTGTTGTGTGGCTATCATGATGAGCACTGTTGGGACGGACGGTGTGATGCCGGTTCCGGTCGTTGTGGATGATGTTGATGATGTTTTGCGGGGTTAGTAATCCCTAGCATTAGCTTAGGATCCCTACCGCGACTGTGTTCAGTATGGGAGGGCCGCGGCATAATATCCCGCGGTGACCAGCTTATGTGGATGTGCCATATTGTGTAGGTTTATTACTGTTACGCTTATTATGATTCTACATGGTTATCTTGCACGACCGCATAGCATATGTACCTTTGTTACTCTCTTAACTTTATACATGTCTCTACTCATTTGATGCATACATTCTATATTATCTGCATATTGTGACTTGCCAGATCTTTAGATCTGACCCACTCTTGGTGCTTAGGTCTTGACCCCGAGTTCGAAAGCGATGCGTTCGCACTCGTTGAGGTGCCCGTAGTAGGCGACTACGGATGGGGGCCGGCCGACCATGAGGTCGAGCCGGAAGGTGGAGAGCCGACACTAGCTGCAGGGGTTTGAGTGTTCTTTTGTCTGGGTTTTGAGAGACTTTTGTTGTGAGTTGGGTAGTAATGAAAAATATGTAATTAAACTTTGATTTGTTATCTCTATACATTTATGCTGGACTTCAGCTCATCTACATTTGACATATATACGATGATACCTTATGCTTCCGCTATCTCTGTATGGCTTCCGCTATACTATCATGCTTCCGCAATTAACCATTGTTACTATGTTGATGAAAAAGTTTTAAATTGGACCTCACTGCGGACCTACGATCTTGGAAGTTCTCGGATTTTCCGGGAAGTAGCGCGCCAATTTCGGTACTTTGACGATTTTCTCGGTATCCGGAATTGGGGCGTTACAATTTTATGGTATCGGAGCGGGCAAGTCTCTAGGAAATAAAATACACTAGAAACTTTAGGACGTAGTGAGGATCTCAGTGTGGGGATACGTATAGGGTCGATGGATCGGGTAGAATCAGTGTAGTCCTAAGTGTTGGACTTAAACTAACCTAATTTCTTTCTCTTAACAGATGTCTAGAGAAAGTTCTCCATCACATATGATACCAGCAGTCGGCAGTTCGCCAGACTTCGAGCAGCGTTTCCAGAGGTTCTTGCAGGCCTTCCTCGTTTCCCAGGAGGCCCAGGCTTCGGCGCAGCAGCAGCAGGCCGAGGATTTTGCCCAATTCCAGACGCAAGTCTTGGACATCATGGACAGAGTGGCTCAGCCAGGCACAGCAGCGGCATCCTTTCGGGAGGCAGACCCGAACGTCATATTTGAGAGGTTCCTCAAAAGGGGACCGCCTGAGTTCACTGGCGCCGATGACCCGCTGGTGGCCGACGAGTGGATTGTGCGGATGGAGAAGATCTTCAAGGTCTTCGAGTGCACCGGTCAGCAGAGAGTGCAGTTAGCCGCTTATATGTTTCGGGGAGTCGCGGAGGACTGGTGGAGGACGATTCACCGTCATTTCGAGGCGATAGGAGACGAGATCGCTTGGACTGCATTCAGAGCGGACTTCCTTCGGAAGTTCATACCATCTCACGTCAGAGACCGCAAGCTGCGGGAATTTCAGGCGCTGGTGCAAGGCAGCATGACTGTCTACCAGTATGAGGTTCGCTTCACCCAGCTTTCTCGTTTTGCAGAGGCTCTGATCACACCTGAGTCCGAGAGGATCCGTCGGTTCGTCGATGGGCTGAGAGATGATATTCAGTTGAGCATGTCCTGCATCGAGCTGCCCACATATGAGGAGGCTTTGAGGAGAGCTTACTGGGCAGAGGAGCGTCTGCAGCGGATAGAGGCCAGTCAGCAGCAGAGGCGAGTTAGAGCCGCCTTGGTCAGACCGCAGCCATTGCCCATACAGCAGCAGCCATTTCAGAGACAGAGGCCAGCAGGCCAGGCCAGGCAGCATCAGTATCAGCGGCAGCCTCAGCAGCAGCAGCGTGGGCCCAGAGTATGCTATGATTGTGGGGAGACAGGACACATCTCCAGGTTTTGCCCATTCAGAGGAGGACAGCCTCAGGCCCCGATGCTTCAGCTTCCAGCACCACCGAGAGCACCAGTTCCAGCTCCACCCGTTCAGCAGATTGCACCGGCACCCCAGCCACCTCAGCAGCAGTACCGTGCCCCGCAGCAGGCACGTGGACCCCAGCAGCCCAGGGGACAGCACTACCAGAGGGGACGATACCAGAGGCCCCATGGACAGCAGCGACAGCAGCAGAGACCTCAGGCCGCAGGTCAGGCATTTGCGCTCACACATGAGGAGGCCGAAGCTGCAGGGAACGTCATCGAAGGTACTCTTTCTATTTGTGATCAGATTGCTAGAGTATTGTTTGATCCTGGTGCGACACATTCCTATGTGTCTTCTGCTTTTTCTTTAGTTCTTGGTGGGGTAGGAGAGGAGTTGCCTTACACGCTAGTTGTGTCTACGCCCGTGGGCAAGAGGGTAGTGTGTCAGACTTACCACCCCAGATGCCGAGTGCAGATCGGGGAGTACATTATGTTTGCAGATTTGATCGTGTTACCCATGCATGACTTCGACGTTATCTTGGGGATGGATTGGTTGGCCAGATATCGAGCGGTGATGGACTGCTTCGAGAAGATAGTCAGACTTACCATCGACGGTTCAGATGCCACAATCGAGTTTGTGGGTGAGAGGAGACCGCCCAGCACTAGGTTGATTTCAGCACTGAAGGCAGAGAGGCTAGTGAGATCAGGTTGCGAGGGCTACATCGCATTCATCTCAGAGGACAAGAAGTCCAAGGGAGTCGAGGAGATACCAGTTGTCTGTGAGTTCCCAGATGTATTTCCCGACGAGATCCCGTGATTGCCTCCAGTCAGAGAGATCGACTTCACCATCGAGCTTGTGCCAGGCACTGCACCGATTTCCAGAGCTCCTTATCGCATGGCTCCTGCAGAGCTGCGAGAGTTGAAGACCCAGTTGCAAGAGTTGATAGACAAGGGCTTCGTCAGACCGAGCATGTCACCTTGGGGAGCGCCTGTGCTCTTTGTGAAGAAGAAGGACGGATCGATGAGGATGTGCATTGACTACAGGCAGCTGAACCAGGCAACGGTGAAGAACAAGTATCCTCTTCCCCGGATCGACGAGCTTTTCGACCAGCTTCAGGGAGCGCAGTACTTTTCGAAGGTGGACCTGAGATCGGGATATCATCAGCTGCGAGTCAGAGAGCAGGATGTGCAGAAGACAGCATTTCGTACTCGTTACGGACACTATGAATTCCTTGTGATGCCGTTCGGGTTGACGAATGCGCCGGCAGTGTTCATGGCCCTGATGAACAAGATCTTCGCCCCATACCTCGACAGCTTTACGGTGGTGTTCATCGACGATGTGTTGGTCTACTCCAAGTCCAGAGAGGAGCACGAGCAGCATTTGAGGACGTCTCTACAGTTGCTACGTGACAACCAGCTGTACGCGAAGCTCAGCAAGTGCGAGTTCTGGTTAGAGCAAGTAGTCTTCCTCGGACATATCATCTCCAGAGACGGCCTGGCAGTGGATCCAGCGAAGATTGAGGCAGTAGTGAACTGGGAGAGACCGAAGAATGTTACAGAAGTTCGGAGTTTCCTTGGCTTGGCAGGCTACTACCGCAGATTTGTCAAGAGTTTCTCTTCGATTTCAGCCCCTTTGACCAAGCTGACGAGGAAGGACGTACCGTTCGTATGGACAGATGCGTGCGAGGACAGCTTTCAAGAGCTGAAGGAGAGACTGACGTCAGCACCGATCTTATCTTTACCTTCTGGTACAGGCGGTTTCGTTGTCTTCACCGATGCTTCAGGGACCGGTCTTGGTTGTGTTTTGATGCAGGAGGGCAAAGTCATTGCTTATGGATCACGCCAGCTGAAGGAACACGAGAAGAAGTATGCTACTCACGACCTGGAGCTTGCAGCAGTCGTGTTCGCACTGAAGATGTGGCGACACTACCTCTACGGAGAGAAGTTTGAGGTCCATTCAGATCATCGCAGCTTGCAGTATTTGTTCACTCAGAGTGACCTCAACAACCGTCAGAGGCGTTGGATGGAGTACATCAAAGATTACGACTTCCCTATCAAATACCATCCGGGTAAGGCGAACGTCGTAGCAGATGCTTTGAGCAGGAAGACCGCCCTAGTCAGTTTCCTAGCAGCAGAGGGCGTGTGGACCGATGTCTTCAGTGACATGGATGTCCAGTTTCAGCCGCTCAGCGACAGAATTATGCTTGCTACCATGTCCGCATGGGAACCAGAGTTGCTTGGAGAGGTCAAGGACAGTCAACGCAGCGATCCTAAGCTTGTCAAAGTGATCGAGCAGATTGACCAGAGGCCAGAGTTCAGACTGATTGGTGGAGTACTCTACTACCAGGACAGGCTGTGTGTACCAGATATCCAGGAGCTGAAGGACCAGATCTTAGCAGATGCACACCACAGCAGATATTCGATTCACCCGGGCAGCACCAAGATGTATAGGAACCTGAGGAGCTACTACTGGTGGAACAACATGAAGAAGGAGATTGCAGGCTATGTGGCCAGATGTCTGACCTGTCAGCAGATCAAAGCCGAGCATCAGAAGCCACCAGGGCTACTTCATCAGCTCGAGATACCTCAGTGGAAGTGGGAACACATCACCATGGATTTTATTGCAGGACTTCCAGCTACCAGGAGACGCAGTGATGGCATTTGGGTGATCGTGGACAGGCTGACCAAGTCAGCTCACTTCTTGCCAGTGTCGATGAGAGCAGGACTCGACGTCCTTGCTAAGCTGTACGTGGACAAGATCGTCTCTTTGCATGGGGTTCCAGCTTCGATCGTTTCAGACAGAGATCCACGCTTCACTTCTCACTTTTGGGATAGTCTTCAGCGAGCTTTGGGTACCCAGTTGAGCTTCAGCACAGCCTATCATCCTCAGACAGACGGACAGACAGAGCGCACCAACCAGACCTTGGAGGATATGTTGCGAGCTTGTGTTCTAGACTACAAGGAGAACTGGGAGGATTCCTTGCCACTCTGCGAGTTTGCCTACAACAACAGCTACCACTCGAGCATCAAGATGGCACCGTTTGAGGCGTTGTACGGCAGGAAGTGCAAGACCCCAGTATGTTGGGAGGAAGTTGGCGTCAGGAGCTTCCACGGACCGTCTATTGTCGGTGATACCAGTGAGAAGATCCGCCAGATAGTAGAGAACCTGAAGGTCAGCCGCAGCCGGCAGAAGAGCTACGCAGACAATCGGCGCAGGCCACTCGAGTTCCAGAAGGGAGACCGTGTCTTCCTGAAGGTTTCCCCAGCTCGAGGCACCCTCAGATTCGGCGAGAAGGGCAAGTTAGCACGGAGATACGTCGGACCCTTTGAGATCAAGGCCAAGATCGGGGATGTCGCCTACAGACTTCAGTTACCAGCAGAGCTATCAGGTGTGCACGACGTCTTCCATGTCTCGATGTTGAGGAAGTATGTGGAGGACCCTACCCACATTCTGCATCACCAGCCGCTCGACATCCAGCCCGACGCGTCCTACATCGCCAAGCCAGTCGCCGTCATCGACACCAAGGAGAAAGTGCTTCGAGACCGAACCATCCAGTTCGTGAAGGTTCAGTGGGAGCATCACACTCCGGAGGAGGCTACTTGGGAGCTACGAGACCAGGTGGCAAGAGATTATCCATATCTTCTACCGCAGGTATGTCCCTACTTTGTTTTTTACATTTGGGGACCAAATGTTTTAAAGGAGGGAGGAATGTGAGACCCCACCCCTGGTGGGCCCTCATTGTGAATTTGAATACTATTTATTAGCCTAAGTATTTTAGTTATACTAATTATGGGGCTTAGTGAGGGTAGTTATGTATTTTCCTAGGGTTAGACTAGTGGTGTAATTAGTAGAGTCAATAGGGTGTCTTTTGTTATTCTTAGAGTTAGATAGTTTGTTAGAGGCCCTAGCTGGAGTTTTGTTCTTACCATAGGGGGGTTTGCACCAAGGAATCTTCTAGAAGGTCACCTAAAGACCCAAATACCCTCTACCCTAACCCTAATCCTATTCTAACCCCAAGGGCAATTCTGTCCCTAACCCAAAAACCCAACCTATATAAACAAAACCCTCCCCCTGCCCTAACAACTACTGTTCATCTCCTTTTTCCTTTCTCTCGAGTTTCAATCTCTTCTCTCTTCTTCTCCTTCTTCTTCTTCCCCAATTCCCTCCAACGAACCATTATCTCTCCTCCGATCTCTCTCTTCTTCTCCCCTCGCCCCAGAAATCCCCGACAGAAGGCCAGCCGAGACCAACCTGCACCATAGGAGCAACTGCTGAGACCCTGCCTTTTGGTTTCCCTGTGGTTTTCTTTCTTTTCCTTCTACCTTCAATCGATTAAGGCAAGTGCACTGTGCTGGTAGTTTAGATTGCATGTTTCCTTCCTTTGATTGGCAGTAGAATTTCAATTTGTAATATATATGTTTAGATCGATCCTTGAGCATGTTTGTTTGGTTCCTTTGGTCATTGATGGATGGGATTACCTCATTTGGATGATCAATGGCCGGTTGATGATGGGTGGATGATGTAGGAATGATTTGTTTTGTTTCTGTAATGGTCTATGGAGAATCCCAGAAGAATTGGGTCACGGGAATGAGTTTCCGGAGATGGAATGACGAGAACCCACCTCGTTGTGTTGTGATCGGAATCGAAGTAGGACCACCCTTGGTAGATCAGGACCCTACGTCTATGTGAGGGGGGCCTGTGTGACCATGGGGTGCTACTTGATCTGGATTCTGGTCAGAGGTGGACCACCATTCCTGTGCTTTAATGAAGAGAAGTTGTGTCCTGTCGCAGAACTGGGTTCTGTAACAGAACACAACACTGATAGGAGAGATGGACAGAGTCCAGCGATGGCCGAACTCAGCACTTGCAGAGCCCAGCGGTTGCCGAGCTCAGCGTTAGCGCAGCTCAGCAACTGCCGAGCTCAGTACTGGCCGGACTTAGCGCTGGATTCAACACTAGACGAACTCAGAGTTCTGCCGAGCATGATGATTAGGATGAGATTTGCGTTTAGCCGAGCTAAGTGTATAGGCCGAGTTCAGTGCTCAAAGCCGAGTTCAGTGTTACGGCCGAACTCAGTGTTATGGCCGAACTCAGTGTTTTACTGAGCTCAGCGCCAGACCGGGTTCTGTGCCAGACCGGACTTCGAGCTTAGCCGAACTCAGTGCTTAACCAAGCTAAGCTTGACCAATCTCAATGCCTAGCCGAACTCAATGCATTTTCTGAACTTAGTTGGGTGGCCGAACTGAGCTAGGCCTTTGCCGAGCTGAGTTGGGTGGCCGAACTGAGTATTCAATTGAGCTCCATTGCTTAGCCGAACTCCGAGATGGATTTCCAAAAGGTGGGATTTCAACAAAGGAGACTAGAACCTGGGACATTCCCTTTAGCCAGAATTCTTAGTGTGCACGGCCAACTACCCAGGCCAGGGAGTTAGCCGAACTCACAGGAAGTTCTGGACAAGCAGGCTTTGCCTGTAGGGTGTTTTTCCTTCTCTGGTCCCAGTGTGCCGAGCTGACCGCCCAGGCCAGGAGGTCGGCTGAGCACACTGTGTACAGTGACACTTCCCAGATTCTAATTTCTATTGTTGCAATCATATGTAGGACCCATTGACCATTCAAATAGACTTCCATCACTGTGCCAGCCACGAGTCAATGGTACGGCTCAACCTTGACTCGTGGGGTCCACTAACTAAAGTCCAGGTTATGTAATCTTAGATGATTCGACCTTTATACGTTACCAAATGATGCACACAACTTCTAAGCACCAAACACAATATTCCTTAGCATCTATGGTTTCACTTAAAGATCGAATTACCTGAGATGGACCTGTATCCGAAAGTGGACCATGTACCTAGGTTGGACTGTTGCTATCTCCCTATGATTCGTATACTTGGAGATTCATCTCCCTCATACTATGACTATCACTCTATTGTCCTTATTATTGCTCATACCTGTTAATTAAATGGAAAATGGAGGACCTAAACCTAGGAATACTTAGAGGTGACCCGGTAACCTGATTGGGTGGATCATTGACCCGTGTCTGTGGCTAGGCGGGTCCTTTTTATGGCCTAAGTTGGATGTGAATTACCCTAGAATGGAGAGGTTAGATTGTATGGGCTTGTGACCCATTAAGGTTGTAAATGGATCATATGTCATTGGATATGGACTTGTATCTCATATGGACTGTTATAGATCAGGCCATGTATTTGGTGGGCCTTGGTATGGATCCAATGATTGGTATGGATCCAATGATGGGATTGGACTTGGACTATGATTCACAGTTTATATTGAGTACTTGGACCTCTTAGGGACTTTTGTTAGGACCTTGTTCACGCAAGGCAAAGCCTAGACAGACACAGACCTTTATTGTTTCCGAGTCGGCATAGACATTCACTGAGTTGATTTAAGCTCAGCCAGTTGGACTGATCATCACTGGTAGGAGCTATTGAGATTTGTTGTGTGGCTATCATGATGAGCACTGTTGGGACGGACGGTGTGATGCCGGTTCCGGTCGTTGTGGATGATGTTGATGATGTTTTGCGGGGTTAGTAATCCCTAGCATTAGCTTAGGATCCCTACCGCGACTGTGTTCAGTATGGGAGGGCCGCGGCATAATATCCCGCGGTGACCAGCTTATGTGGATGTGCCATATTGTGTAGGTTTATTACTGTTACGCTTATTATGATTCTACATGGTTATCTTGCACGACCGCATAGCATATGTACCTTTGTTACTCTCTTAACTTTATACATGTCTCTACTCATTTGATGCATACATTCTATATTATCTGCATATTGTGACTTGCCAGATCTTTAGATCTGACCCACTCTTGGTGCTTAGGTCTTGACCCCGAGTTCGAAGGCGATGCGTTCGCACTCGTTGAGGTGCCCGTAGTAGGCGACTACGGATGGGGGCCGGCCGACCATGAGGTCGAGCCGGAAGGTGGAGAGCCGACACTAGCTGCAGGGGTTTGAGTGTTCTTTTGTCTGGGTTTTGAGAGACTTTTGTTGTGAGTTGGGTAGTAATGAAAAATATGTAATTAAACTTTGATTTGTTATCTCTATACATTTATGCTGGACTTCAGCTCATCTACATTTGACATATATACGATGATACCTTATGCTTCCGCTATCTCTGTATGGCTTCCGCTATACTATCATGCTTCCGCAATTAACCATTATTACTATGTTGATGAAAAAGTTTTAAATTGGACCTCACTGCGGACCTACGATCTTGGAAGTTCTCGGATTTTCCGGGAAGTAGCGCGCCAATTTCGGTACTTTGACGATTTTCTCGGTATCCGGAATTGGGGCGTTACATCACCGACCCTGACTTTTGGTCAAAAAAATAGGAAACCTGCATTGGTGATGACCGTATTTTACACTGCTAAGGTCATCACAGACCCTGACTTAGAACTTTTTCCCGAAAACGTCTGTAAAAGTTACAAGTTTTGGTTAAAAAAATAGGAAGCCTGTGTCAGTGATGACCTTATTTTACACTGTTAGGGTCATCACCGACCCTGACTTAGAATTTTTCCCAGAGAACGCCTAAAAAAGTCACAACTTTAGTGTAAAAAAGGTCGGCGCCGACGATGTGCCAAATAGGTAAAAAAAAGAAGAAAATTCGATCCAATTGCTCTAATTGGTGCACCACCACCTAAAGTTTTGATCTCGTCACACGTGCGCATTAAGTATTTTTTCTGGTTAAATCCTCTTTTAACAATGTTATATTAAAAAAAAAAGGTTGCAAATGGGTCATCTTAGATAACCGTTTTGTGGATATTAGGATTGGGTTTGGGTCGGGTTGGCCCTTTTATGGAATTCTTTCGTTGTTTAAGGTCGGGTTTGCCTTAATTCTGACACGACCTGCCATAGTCAAGCCTTCATTTTGTGCATAGCCTTTGGTTGGGATATACATAGAGGTGTAAATTGGGCCGGACCGGCACAAAAAAACCTGTGTTGTTACTCAGAATGGCCAATGGCACGGGCCACGCTAGGCCGGGGAGCCCTAGGCCACGTCATGACACGGCCCCGCAAGCGCCCAATGGTGGTAGATTTCAAACTCCCTTCATTAAATTGGGTGCCCACCCCCACCCAAAAAAAAAAAAATTAAAAAAAAATGAGGAAGACCCAATAAAATTTGGGTCAAAACCCGGAGGTAGACGTAGAAAGTCATCTTGAATCTGATCGCCCATGTTCTTTAGGCACGAAGAAAAGAAGAATGACTTCTAGAGTTTGGCAATAATTTGAAATAATTCAAAGTAATGGTCCCATTAGAAGAACAATGGATAAGTGTCATGTCGCCGAGATTATGCTGGATCCTAACCCGATCCCTAGGGCGTGATAATTGAGACCAATTAAAATTTGAAGAAGCAAAGGTTAAAAACCATGGATTAGCCCTCCTAGCCTTCCTCTAACCTAGCCTAGTTGTTCCTCCTTCCTTGGACCTTAATAAACTCAAAACTGTTGGCATAAATCCCAAGGAAGAGGCTCAAATATATAGCAAAAAGGCCTCCAACAGCTCTCTGGTCGGTTAACCCACTTACAGTTCGGTTAACCGAACTCCAACGATCATATTCCAACGGTCAGTTAGCCGAAGTTCCACATGTCGGTTAACTGACGGTTGACCGACAGGTCACTGAAGTGCAAAACCTACACTTTTTGCCATTCTGATACTCAGACCGAGAGGTGACTGAACTGAGGGTTGGTTAACCGAATCTTACCTTAGTTTTTTTATTTGAAAAAGATCTTCTAAATGGGAAATTTGGCTATGGAAAACCAGACTTAAAATGAGACTAACATGTTTAAAATTGAGTTTCAAGAAGTGATTCTAACATGTTTCTACATGAATTTTCGATATCCCAATTGATAAAACTTTTGAAGCTAATTTGTAAAGTTCAAAACATGAATAAGAGTCAAGTCTTAAAAACATGATGCCATATATGAAGATTTTGAGAAAAACGCATGAAGATTTCCAAGATACAAGGATTAAAACTTATGAGAAAATGAGAGATCAAGCTATCATAAAAATGTGAATGCATCCAATAAAATTGTGACAAATGAAGCCTTAACAAGACCTACATTTAAAACATTTTGGTTTGGAAGGTTCCGCGGTTCATTTGGACAGAGCATTATTCCACAAGGGTATGGGCCAGACCATTAAGTAAGAAAAGGTAATGGTCTTGTCCATGGATGGAGCTCAGGTGGTCAAGGTACGTGAATTGGGCTCATTTGTGAATCAAAAGGAGAAAAAGTCTTGGTTTTGTTGCAGTTAAGAAAGCTTGATTTCTATGCAAACCTTAAAGTAAAAATGTCAAATGTCTACAACATTCAGTATGAGACATAACACTGCCATCATCATATCCAAATCAATATAATTGAACCCTACTTGCAAATAATGCTTCGAGCAAATAACTGCATACTGACTAAGACTGTATATATAAATACAATAGAAATCGTGATACAAATAATAGAGTGGTGGGTATCCCTGAGAAGTAACAATATTGAGTGGGAGACATAAAAACCCCTTCTCGCATCTTAGATAGCGCAAAATCATATAGATACTTTTACTGCATGGAATACATTCTCTATATTGGTTATTGGTTTTCTAAACACCGCCTGGTGATATTGTATATGTTTTTTTGGTGTTTTGTAGGTTGAGTGGCTACAATGAAATAATGAGGTTATGGTTGGCGTGACCCCTACATTTGGACTCTTAATGTTTTGTCGAATATCTTGTTAGGAATTGTGTGTATTGCAATTTTATGGATGCATGTTCATTTTAGCATCATTTGAGTTTACACATATGCATTATTTGTGAAAAAGTCGAGATCTAGAATTTTCACATGCATGTTTTATAACTCTCAAACTTGTTTTTCATGCATGATTTGGTTTTCTAATCTTGGATGCGTAGTATTGTAAAATTGCTTTTGAATATGCATCCCTATGGTTTTAGAGTTTCAAAATAATCTTCGCCATTGTTAGGTTCATGTTTTGAAAAAACACTTTTGAGTTTATTTAAACATGAATCTAAGCTTGGTTTCCATGGACCCTTAAATCCTTAGTTTTATTGGAAAATTGGACACTCTGTTTTCGATGAACCGTTTGGTCCATGTTCGGTTAACCGAACTAGAACCTTCACCAAACCCAATTCGGTTTAAGTTACCGAATGCTCATTTTCCTATGAAACTGAGTTCGGTGATCCCTTCGGCTCAAGTTCGGCTAACCGAACTAGAATTCAGTTAATTGACAAGTCAACCGACAACTAGCTGCTGGAAAGCTAAAGCTTTGACTCATTAGTTAATTCTCTCCTTAGTAAGCCTTGTTTTCCAAATCACATGTTACATGCTTTGTTTAAATCTTTGGTAAATTCTTTTTAGCATGATAACTACGATTTACTGAATCCATTAAATGAATTTTATCTTGAATTGACTGTCTGGATTCTGCATTTGGATTCATACCAAGTTGGTAGTGTTATCCAGGTTACAAGTATTGGAGATAACTGTTTGTTTAAAGTTGCTTTGCAAATTGAGATGTCTGATGTTTCAATGTAAACACTCATTTGTTGTGATCATATAGTGCAAGTGCAGGTGCACGAACTGGTGATATTGGAAAAATGTATTGCATCCTAAAAGAATTGTGCGACGATATCATCGCTCAACGATATTGAGCATTTAGATATAGTTTTGAATGGGCGAGGGAATAGTTACCCAATAGAACTAAATCAAGCACCGGGTGAAAAACCACCGATCCAAACTGGATCAAATCAAGCACTATGAATCTCGCAATTACAAGAAACTCATATTTCCAATCCAGATATCCTCTATCTAAAGACTGAAGTTACCTTGTGTCGCTTCACGCTTCAACGACTTCACCCCGTTGATTGCAACAGAGTCAATCCAGCGCTTGACTCCTAAAATCTTCTACGGAAGCAGATGATCTTCTACAAGGGATGCAGAAGAACCTAGCTCTCTAGATTACTTGGCAGCACCACTTTTTAATATATCTCTAGAGAATATTTCTCTCAATTAAATCACTAATTTAGAACTTGAGAGATGATGTGTGTACTTTTGGGTTGTGAGAAACACCCAATATATAGCCCCAAACTTGTGCAAGAGACTCCTAAAAATATTCCACTTAGAATAGAGTCCTTTTTCAAACTCTAAAAAAGAGTTCGGAATCAACTGAGCTTCTTCCTGTGCCACCCTCGCTATAGCGAGGTGCCTCTCTGCTTCTTCAGCATTTTTTTTTCTTTATTTATGACAGCAATGTTTGTTGACCGAAGTGACCTTTTGACCTAACAATCTCCCCCTTTTGGCAATTCTGGGGCAAATCTTCCTAGAATAATACAATATAATATACCTAAAAGAAAAACCCAAAATACATTGAATTTAAAAAAAAATCAGCATTGTAGATATTGAATTGCCTTAGCTTGTAGAATTCCCCTTGGCTTCATTCTTCTCCCCCTGTATTTATCAATTATTGGCAAACAAAAAATCATGCAGCTTCTGTCAATCTGGATCCAGCAGTAGCTCCCCCTCGATTTTGACTCCCCCTCACTATTATCTTCGTATCAGCACTGAGGGTGGGAGCTTGACACCTCCTTGATCAAGGCTTTATATAATTAGCCACCCACACTTGTGTAGTATGATCTTTCAGCTGAGTGTGAGAAAACTCCTTAGGCAAATTAGACTTTCTTACCCAAATCTGAGTCGTCTTGGGTAAACTTTACAGCTCCTTACAATGGGGATGAATGTGTCCTTTCTTTCCACAATGGTGACAAGTGGATGTGCATGCAGCGTGTGACACATTCTTTTTCTTGAAACTACTCGACATATTATTTGAAAGTGCAGTATGTGGAGTAGCATGTGCAACACTTGAAATAAAAAATTGTTTTACCTTTAGCATTTGAAGTGGATGCACCATGATCATAACCGAGACCGCTTCTGTCAAACTGAGACTTCTGACGGCACAAGATGTTTGTAAGAGTCTTCGAACCAGTGTTCATCTTGTTTAGCGAAGCTTGTTTCAGTTCTAGCTCAGACAGAGTGATCGTCAATCTTCCTTATAAATCTTTATTTTTAGCTTGTACCTTCTGTAACTCTGTTCGTAAGGTCTCAATCTCTTGTTCAGCCTTCTTGAATTTCTGACCATCAGTAGTCAAATTTTCAACCATGCAGTTCTTTTGAGTTTCCAAGAGATAAACATTTTCATGTGCTTGCTCTAATTCGATTTTCAGTACAGAGTTTTCTTCTTGAGCAGCTTTAAACTTTGATAGTAATCTTGTTGCCATACGTTGTCATCCGGACACAATCAACGTATGTAGTATGATACAACTCTTCATAATCTTTCTCTTGATCTAACATCTCATCATCATGATCTTCATTAGTATCATCATCAGACAGAGACCTAGCCATGAAAGCCACAAACTTGCCATTCACAGTTTCAGAAGCATCAATTGAATGATCTTTTTCTTTTTCTGATGACTCTTCATCCCAAGTTGTGTTGAGAGCTTTTTTTGTGTACCCTTTTTCTTATTGGCACACTCATTCGCATAGTTTTCGTAGCCTTAGCACTCAAAACACTTAGTTCCTTTCGGAGAATCATTCTTCTCAAATTTGGAACTCTTCCACTTGACTTATTTTGACTTCATGTACTTCTTGAAGCAATTAAACATTTCAGCCATATCATCTTCAGCCTCAGATTTAGAATCATACTCAATTTTCTTTTCAGGTTTCTTTCTTAAATCTGAGTTGGCTTTCAAAGCAATGCTTTTCTCTTTTGATTTTCCTTTATCCAAACGGTTTTCTTCAAAGGTTTGAAGATTTCCAACCAGCTGGTTGACCTTGAGGGTATCAAGATTCTTATTTTCTTCTATAGCATCAATTTTAGAATCAAACCTCGAAGGTAAAGACCACATAATTTTCTTGACAATCTTGTTTCTTGAATTTCTTCACGCAGGTTGAAAACAGAATTGATAATATCATTCAGCTTTGCATAAAATTGATCAAAGGTCTCATCTTCTTCCATCACGATGGTTTCAAATTCTTTAGTTAGCCTTTGCAATTTAGATTGCTTCACCGTGTTTGTATCCTCATACACTGTCTGTAAGACTTCCCATGCTTCGTTTGCGGTTTTGTAAGTGGAAATCCTACGAACCTCTTCAGCAGACA
Source organism: Litsea cubeba (assembly GCA_012931725.1). NCBI lineage: Eukaryota > Viridiplantae > Streptophyta > Magnoliopsida > Laurales > Lauraceae > Litsea > Litsea cubeba. Next base: position 48,689 of record WHSA01000649.1, on the reverse strand, counting down.
CTCCATTGTATATACCCATTCACTATCTTGTTATTACAATTGGAGGCATGCTTCTCATTCTTAGTCCATTGGGCTTTAGGTTTAGAAAAAGTTTGTCCATTAGCCACAATTGTTGGTCTGGAGTAGCCCTCCTCAACAATATCCCAAACATCATCATCAACGGACTTAAGGAACTAAATCATCCTTTGCTTCCAATATGCATAATTAGAACCATCTAGCAAAGGTTGCTTAGAAGTTGGTGTCCCTTCTCGATTGAGTACCATTCTAGAAATCTTTTAGGGTCAAACACAACAACTTAGTGCAACTCGCTTTGATACCAATTGAAGGTTTAAGGTATGAGATCTCTAAATTGGTCCACTCAATAAATCAGCAAACTAGTGTGCATAAAATAATAATCTCCACAACGAAAATAAAATCACAAGCACACACCACAAGGACATCAGATTTAATGTGGAAAACCTTAACTGGGTGAAAAACCATCGATCCGAACTGGATCAAATCAAGCACTATGAATATCGCAATTACAAGAAACTCAGATCTCCTCCCCAGACATCCCCTATCTAAAGACTGAAGTTACCTTGTGTCGCTTCATGCTTCAATGACTTCACACCATTGATTGCAACAGACTCAACCCAACGCTTGACTCCTCAAATCTTCTATGTAAGAAGATGATCTTCTACAAGGGATGCAGTAGAACTTGGCCCTCTAGAGTACTTGGCAGCACCACTCTTTAATAAATCTCTAGAGAATATTTCTCTCAATTAGATCACTAATTCAGAACTTGAGAGATGATCTGTATCCTTTTGGGTTGTGAGAAACACCCAATATATAGCCCCAAATTCGTGTAAGAGACTCCTAAAAATATCCCACTTAGAATAGAGTCCTTTTTCAAACTCTAAAAAAAGAGTTTGGAATCAACTGGGCTTCTCCCAGCGCCATCCTCGCTATAGTGAGGTGGACCCTCGCTATAGCGAGGTGCCTCTCTGCCTCTTCATCGCTTTTTTTTTTCTTTATTTATGGCAGCAGCTTTTGTTGACCGAAGTGACCTTTTGACCTAACACTTTCTATTGTAACATGCTATTGCTCGCACCAGCGCCAGTTTTTATTCTTGTTACCATCTACAAGAGCACATAAAAATAAAGAAAATTCGGGTTTCTCTGTACATGCTCATGAAGCCACTATTAGTAAAAAGTGAAAGTCCAAAGGATCCTAACCCTAGAGGGAGGGGGGGGGGGGGGTGAATAGGGTGATCTACACTTAATGAGTAATTATGACAAATTTTAATTTCTTTAAATCAATTAGTCACATGTAATGATTAACATACAAAATGCGGAAGCTTAAACAAATCAATCACCACTACACAAAGATTTATAGTGGTTCGGCCTCAATGCCTACATCCACTACCGGCTTGTGACTCAACACCCCACCGGAGTTCCACTATTTATGCTTTTCCAAAAGGCTAAGCAATAACCTCAACAATATGCTTTCCAAGGATAAGCAATAACCTTACAATGTTGTTTTTCTAGGCTAAACAACAACCTATAACAATGCTTTTATATGGCTAAGCAATAACCTTACAATCAAATGATTTCTCTAAAGAAAGTGTTTTCACAAAACACTCTAAGAGATTACAATTAAGCTCAAATAAAATTGCCTCTAAATAGGCGAATATGAAAATGAAAAGCTAACTCACACAGCACTCTAAGTAATGCAAAGATGAATGCTTATGAAGTGTGTGTGTGTGTAGATTTTCAATCAAGATAAAATTAAGTCCAATGAATTTTATGCTTAAAGCATTTCAAAGTTTAAAGCACATAAAGGATATGATTGAAGTCAAATGCAAATCACTTGAACAATTACAAACTTGTGAATGATATGAAAATTTAAAGATCACAAGTTGTATGAAAATGATTAGGACTAATCAAGTGATGCATGTGCAATGTTGTTTTCAAAAACTAATTTAACTAAGGTTTAAATGTATGAAAACAACAAAGAAGATTCAAACAAGAAATAGAATCATGCTAAAGAGGAAATTAAGCATTTTCATAAAACATGATTTGTAAAGTTTTAAAACAAAACTTTGTTTGAATCTAAGTGAAGAATCCTATGATATAAAATCAAAGATTAAAGGAAGTAGAGGATTCAACACATCATAGTTAATATGCTTAAAATCATTTACCAATAATTTAGACAAAGCATAAAACATATGATTAACAAAAGGCAAAGCTTACTTGGTGGTTTAACTTCATTAATCCAAGCTTTAGCTTTTCCTAATGACCCATTAGCCTTCCTTAGCTCTTTCCCTTTCTTTGGCCTCAAAGCTCTTCAAGAATGGCTTAAAAATCATCACACATGGCCAAAGGAATGAGCTTGCTTTTATAGAAAAAAGCTGCCAACGGATACCTATCGGTCGACCGACAGATAGGTGTCGGTTGACCGACAGCTCAACGGTCGCATGCAACGGTCATATTTTTTGAAAGTTTTCTGACCCATTATGCACTTGTCGGTTGACCGTCATTTGTCGGTCGACCGACAAGGGACCGACAGATGAGCCGACAGCACGAAAATGTTGAAAATGTTGCTGTCTGGTTTTGGAATCGACGAGCTCTTGGTCTTACATTTTATGCACTGTCGGTTGACCGACAAGAGTCGACGAGCTAACCGACAGAGAAGGTCTGAAATTTGTAGTTCTGTGGAAATGGAACCGACAGAGCCTCTCGGTTGGCCTCGGTTCCACTATCGGTTGACCGACAGCTGACGTCGGTTGACCGACAGCCTTAGACCAAAATCCCAACTTTACATATTTTAAAGTATTTTCTAGAGGGGATTTTTGGGCCATTTAACCAAGCATGGAAACATGATTTAAACCAATCCAAGTGCTTTAAAATCATGAAACATAAAATGCCATAAAAGATTTGAAACTTTAAAACATTGGCTAGCTTGATTTGTAAAAATTCTTTTCAAAAACAAATGCATCCAAGATTTAAATCCAAAACATGCATGCAACATTATTTTTACAAGTCTTAAAAACAATGCATGTGTAAATCAAGATTTCAAGATTTTCTAAATCAATGCATGTGTGAAAATTCAAATGATGATTAAAATGTTAATGCATCCATCAAATTGCAATACACAAAATCCCTAACAATCTCCCCCTTTGCAATTTGATGGCAAACCTTTTATATGTTGGCAAACTTTGCTCAACACTAAATTTTCACACAGTCTTCAGCTCCTCCTTAGCTGGACGATTCTTGAAATCTTCTTGGATGCTTCTTCAATTTAGCTTGTGCTCTAGCTTCATTCTTCTTGATGCTTGGAGCTTGATCAATCTTCAAGCTTTCTCTTCATCTTTCTTTCTTTAGACCAAGCATTTTCTTTATCTCCCAAACTCTTTCTTCTATCATCTTCTCCCCCTATGACCATGCATTTTCTCCCTTTGGGTAGCTTGATCACTCTTTCTCCCCCTTAATTCTTTCTCCCCCTTTGCCATTAAACTTGAGAACTTTCTCCCCCTAATATTATTCTCCCCCTTTGCCATTAAATTGCAAAGGTATCAAATGAAGAGGGGTACCTACACACATGAAACAAGGAAAATACCTTTAGTAGCACCTGTTAACAAAAGTAATCGAAAATAACAGGGCATCATGCATGGGTAGATATGCTATAAGGGTATAGAGCCAATATAAGGGTGAATTTGATCAACTCTAATGCTTCCTTAGAAGGTTTACTCCCCCTCAATCCATACTCTTCTTTTGTCAAACTTTTGACAAGGATTTAACTCATAGGTGCAAGAAGAAGATGGTTTAACCAATTGAGGGTTAACTTCAAGAGAAGAATTAGATACCAATTGATAATTATAATTGACTATAAAGCTCAAATTGATCAAATTACCAACATAAAGATATCAATTGATGGATAAGCTATTGGATAATTAGAGAGCAAGGTCAAAAGGATATACTAAACATAGCATCAATCAATATAACTATGAAAATCATATGCTATGAATATTTTTGAAATCATTTCATCCAACCATAAAATATGACTATCATGTGCAAGATGATTGAAATGAAGTTCAATCATGAAGCCTGTTGACACCAAAAATGTCACTTTGCCTTTTCAAGATCCAAAGAGCTACATGAAGTCGCAACCTGCCATAAATAGGCAATGCTGCTTTCAAAAATCAAATCTTGTCAGAATCAAACAAAAACTGCAAGATTCTTCCAGACAGCCAAAAGAGGAGTACACAAGAAGTTTCAGGCCATTTCAAAATCATTTGGCCTAACTTCGCTTCTCCGACAGCCAAATCAGACCTCTCGGCGGCAAAGCTCTCCGGGACCATGGTTTCCAAGACAGAGCCTATGGATCATCTTAAAATGACTCCAATAGGTTCCCTGTCAAATTTCAAGTCAATCGGACATCGATTGACCGCACATCAAACCGCGACATCTTCATCGCGACAAAAAGCAAGTCTACAGGTGATAGGACCCCAAACGGCTTCGAAACTCAAACAAAAGCCTATGGTTGGTCTTATTTATTGCTCAGGAGGCTTCACAACCAAATTTCAGGTCATTCCGACATCGTTTGGCCCAGTTTCAGCTTCTGACGGAAAATCGGCAGCTCTGCGCGACAAAGTCTTCGGCTTTCTCAGGAAATTGGAAACTTTGCAAAGTAAAATGCAAGGATTCTCATCAGGTTTCCTACAAATAAATTAGGCCAATAAATGGTCAAAATGTCAAGGAAAAGTACAGAAGAAAAAAGAATCGAAAAACAGCAAAAACGGACGCAAAACGGGACACGAAAGGGGGAAAACCCCCCCAGGGTCGCAGACCCCTGCGACCCTGGGCCAGGGTCGCCGGCGACCTTGGAACCCGGGGTCACCGGGAAAGCCCCGGAAACCCCGATTTTCGCCGTTTTTTTTCGCGATTCGAAGAGCCCAGCCTCTGGTACTTTCCAAAATTCATGCTTTTGAGACACCAAGTCCTCTGACATCCGTCCAAAACACGGGTCAATCATCAAGAGTATCGAAAACAACATTGATCGCCACCCGGTCAACCAAAAAAAGTGTGCTTTCTACCCGACCGATCGAGAAATCGACAGGACAGATGGCACCGACCCGCTGTTGGCAACAAACACCTGAAATTACATGATCATCTGATGTCGATCTACATGAAGATCCATCGATGATCATCAACAGAAGAATCTCAAAAGACGTGGCACGGCCCGCGACTCTTCAGCTGCTCGGCGACCACTTAATGCGATTAATTGACTAGCTTTATTACAGTCATTAATCCATTTCTTTGGACGGCCCAATCAGAAGCAAGCATTCGGGAGTTACAAGTCAAGAGATTCATGGCATTTAACCCATGAAACTCCTCCCATCATGGCGATTAAAGGCGATTAAATGCCCTCAATCTCCTCCGGCCAATCAGAAGCCAAGAAAAAGGAGTTACAAAATAAACAATTCAATTTTGTAACTCCTCTCATTATGCGGCTTAATGACAATAAAAGCCCATAAACCCACCTAAAAGGCTACCTAAAAGCCTATAAATAGGAGGGCTCTCCAAGAAGAAAGGATATCAGAAACATCAGAGAAAAAAGCACAAACACACAGACAGAAATCCAGAGAAAGGAAAAAGAGAGAAAACTCTGCGGAAGTTCTACACCGGCCACCGCAACAAGGTGACAAAAGTCCCTTGGGGGTACCCCCCCCCAAGGTCCTTGCCTTCTCCTCCTGCCTCCAATGGTTTAGATATGGCTTTTCAGCCCGTCTACTCGGTTTTTTATTGGACATAGGACCTTCCTTTTGGTCTTTGTCCTCTAAAAACCCGAGGTTATAGCCAAGCCAAGCGAATCAATAGCATCCTCTGTTCTCATCTGCATGGATGATGGCGAAGCCCACATATGGCTTGCGACCGTCAATCTAAACGGGTCCCCCACAATCTCCTGAGAAGTTAGATCCTCCTTTTCTTGCTTTTCATTGTAGTTTGTATTTTTTCAAAAGAGACAAAAATCACAATTCTTGTCTTTCATTGTTGATAAGGATTGTAAATCGGCTATAAATGCCAAAATCGGCTATAAACGCCAAAAATCGGCTATAAACGCCAAAATCGGCTATAAATGCCAAAAAAAATCGCCTTTCACGGCAAATCAAGAAAATGTCTCTTTTCTTAAATATATGTGCAATGGAAAACTTGAAAGAAGTTGATTTCCCTTTTACTTGCGAAGGTTGATCTCCGGATCACCACTTGCAATTCCAAGTAAAAGTAGAAAATCTGGCACACCCACAAAAAAAGAAATGTTGATGCACGCCCCCCTTGCCCCCCGGTTACGAAAGGGTCGGAACCAAACGAACTCCCACGTCTGCCGACCTCGGTAGGAACCCGGGCATCCGGGAGCGCGGTCCATCAAGCTGGCATCACCCGGTGGGACTCGTTTATTTGAGAACACGATGCTAGAAATGAAATATTTGCATATCATATATTTTGCTCTATGCTTATATTTCTTTTCTCGATTCCTTGGGTACTTTATAATTGGTGGCCTATGTTGAATTCTGCATAAAAAAAAATGAGATGAGATTTTTTGTTTGGAAATTTCTAATTCTTTGAATTTATTTCCACTCTTTCTCTTTTCAAAAAAAAAAAAAACAAAAAAAAATCAGATTTTTCATTTTTGGATTCAAAATTGAGAAACTTTGATCCTTTCCCTTCTGGGCACTGGCGCTCGCGGAAATCGCTGAGACCGTGTTCGGATCGGGGGTTGGGCCATTGTTTCTCTTCGATGAGTTCATTAAAAATCTAAAATATATATATATATATAAAAATTTCTCAATTTGGATTCAAAATTGAGAAACCTTGATCCGTTCCTATCGTTCATCGCGCTTGCAGAAATGTTGAGCCTGTTCGACTAAGGTTTTGGGCCATTGTTTCTCTTCGATGAATTCATAAAAATAAAAAAAACATAAAAAAAAAGACATAGACCACTAAGGTTAAACCAACTGTGTTCTTTGATCATGGTTGATTCAAAGAAAAGCCTTGTCCAGAGTGTGGAGACAGCTTGACTGTTCTAGGCAAGGGTCCTCCAAACGGGTTCATTAAGTAATCCTACCCTTACCTGGGGGCAATTCTATCAATCAAGATTTCATAAGACCGGGTTAGGAGGCCTATGTGTACTCTCTCGTCTTTTAAATAAATTTTTTTTTCAAAAATAAAATTTTTAAAAATAAAAATTAAAAAAAAAAAAAAAAAATTTCAAAAAAAAAATCTTAAAAAAAAATAAAAAAAATAAAAAAAAATAAAAAAAAAAGATTTTTAAAAAAAAAAAAAAAAAATCTTCAAAATCTTCAAAAAAAAAAAACTTCCGTCATTTTGGGTTTAGATTAGAGAAATCTTGGTCTTCTCCTTTCTGAGCACTGGCGCTCGCGGAAATCGCTGAGCCCGTGTTCAGATTGGAGTGCCTTTTGCTCTCTTTGATGAACCCGATATTGGCCTTTCAAAAAAAAAAAAACTCGTCATTTTTAGATTCAGATCCGAGAAATCATGGTTCATTTCTTTCTGAGCACTGGCGCTCGCGGAAATCGCTGAGCCCGTGTTCAGATTGGAATACCATCTGCTCTCGTTGATGAATCCAATCTTGACCTTTCAAAACAGAGAATCTCATCTCATAGATGCGGTCTCAAAACATTTGTGTCTAGCGGTACTAGTACGCCCTTTCAGGGTCTACTGTATTGCGACCGGCACATCTGTAACTCCAACTTTATATTCTTCTTACCTCGAGCAAGCTCTGCTTCTCGATAAGTCGAATTTAAGTTCACAATTGCTTCTAGCAGTCACTGGGATGCCCATTCTGGGCTTACCATACCTGCGATCAGAACAATTGTACCCTCTATGGCATTTTGCCTTCCTCATATTGCTTGGGTCATCTACCTCGAGCAATTTGAAAAGACGAAACCATAGAACTTCCCATTTATGATCATTATATTCTTGTGATTACTAATGGATGTGGTCTTGTTTCAGAAATTTTCGAAAAAACTAACAATGGCAGCTTCACTAACCATTACTTTCGACGAAAACAAGCACCAACTCATGCTTTAACAGAAGCAAACCACGCGCACCTACAAGCGCCCCATCAGCTGCCGAAGTGTCAACTCCCTCGGCAACTCTCTGAACTCCGGGTCGACCTCGACTCCCCGGACTATCGTCTTTGGGACACTGGGACCATTCCCACTTCCTGAGGAACAAACTGCTCCCTCCAAGAAGCAGAAACTCGCCTCTCAACGTGTCACTACCGTGACACCAAAGGCGAGCACCAGAAGGCCTGAAGCCCGTGGCAGCCCCACGAAGCCTCAACCTGCAAACAACCAGGTCTACCCCAAGACTTGGTCCCCAAGACCTTCACCAAAATAGAGAAGGTCCCATACATCCACTAAGCCAGCATTCCTGGCCCCACTCAAGGAGAACCAGTTCTATCCTCTTGCTTACATGAAAGAGGAGAGACCCATCTCCAACCTGACTTCCAAGTCATCCCAGCATGAGCCGGCTTGTTCCTACAAGCCCAAAATCAAGTCATGCATCACAAGGCCTCTACAAGCACCTGCTAAGGCCTACAAACCTGCAGTTCGACCCTTCATATCTACAGGGGCCGAACTTCAAAAATTCAAAGCTTCGCTGCAACTGGCAAAGGACAGGGTTCGCATCCTATCCTTGCCCAGCTACAAAGAAGACAGGCTCGGCTGCTGCGCCCGAGGGAGCACATCCTTCATCGTCAAAGCCCAGTCAGAGCTGACCGAAGCTCAAATTGCTCGTCGTATACGCCGCCGCGCGTCATACCGACAAAAAAGACTAGAGAAACAAAGGACCCAGCCTCCTACACTTCAAGTCTCTCCCAAATGGGTCGAAAAAGAAAGACCCAACCAAGTTGCTGCCGTCCATATGGTTGGAAAAACCAGAAGGCGCCAAAAATCAGCAACAAAAATCCATGTCCGACGTCCGATGACCCGCAGCGTCTCCAGGACAAGAAGACATTCAGAAGAATCCCCTGCTCCTTCAAGCAAAGGACAGCAGAGTGATCCTTCCTCAAGCTCCTCTTCAAAAAGAATGAGCCCCAGCTCAGTCACCAGGACAGTTTCTTCGTTCGAATCACGAAGGATGAATGTCTTGGCTACAAATTCTGAGCCACCACCCCGCAATCCACCTCCAGAAGATGCGATCACCCGCATCCAGCAGTTGGAACAGGGCCAGCAGAGGATTGAAACTCTGATGGAAAACCTTCTCCTCGCCTTCCAAAATCAGGCGAACAATGAACCTCCTCCGAATCATCAAGACGACGAGGTAAATAGAGAAGAAAATGAGTCACGCGCCCTTACCAAAAAGGACGTAGACGGTATCCTCGCCAAAGCAAAAGAAGAGGATATACTCAAAGAGCATGGGATCAAGCCACCATATCCCTTATGGATGGACTCGGTCCCGTTCCCCACCAAATTCAAGCATCCTACTCTCCAAACATATACGGGGAAAGGATCAGCCAGACAACACGTCATCCACTTCAAGATCTTGACGGGAGCTATTGCGGATCAAGATGCACTCAAGATCCGCCTCTTTGCAAGTACCCTAAAAGGTACGGCCTTCGATTGGTACTCCACTCTGCCGGAGGAGTCAATCCAAAACTGGGCCATGCTAGAGACACGCTTCCTGACTCACTTCAAAGGTGAAGATCATCCCGCTACTATGGCTCAGCTGTGCAGCCTAAAACAGGGGGAGAATGAGTCAACATATGACTTCATTCACAAGTGGAAAGCAATGGCATACAAATGCTCTGATGTATTGCCACAAGCGTCGCTAGTCGACATCTGCCGAAACAACATGAGAGCCAGAATCCGCTCCATGATCATCGGCAACAAATCAAAAAACCTGGGAGAACTCTTAGAAGCTTCCATGGAAGCTGAAACGGTGATTAAAGACCTCAACAGTCAGAAATCATCAAGAAAAGAGCCAACCGCCATTGCAACCTCTAAACCAAAGAAGAAAGAGGTCCTCAATGTGCAGACCAAGTCAGCTCCTCAGCCATCAAAGAAAGCTGAAAACAAAGCTGTTGGTAAGAGACCTGAACTCTCTGATGCCTTCAAAGAACGAGTAGAGAAGAAATACCCGTTTGATGAAGATGTTGATGAAATCTTCGGGGCTCTTGTGGCAAACGGCAAGCTCACCTTGCCTGAAACAAAAAGACCGGGTGATGTTGGCAAAACCAACGATCCTCGGTACTGTCCATACCACCAGATGATCTCGCATCCTCTCAATCAATGCTTCGTTGTGAGAGAGAAAATAAATGAGATGTGGAAAAAACGGAGTCATCACCTTTGACAAAAACTATGGGTCTGCCTCCGTCAACATGGTGACATGTGGACAAACATCAAGATCACCGAAGAAGAAGATCACTACTTCCTTCAAGGTGATAAACTCAATCGAAGCGTCCGAGGAACTGGTTCCTTACCCGACACCAGACGGACAACCGATATGGGTACATCCCGATCTCCTGGAAGATGGAATAGAGCTTGACCCCATAAAAGTCAAAGCCATTCTAGAAATGCCCTCTCCAAGAACCTTGAGAGAACTCAAAGGGCTTCAAGCGAGATTAGCCTACATCAGACGGTTCATCTCCAATCTTTCGGGGAAATGCCGTCCATTCTCCCGATTGATGAAAAAAGGTGTAAACTTTGTTTGGGATGCTGACTGTGAAGCTGCTTTCCAAGACATCAAGTCATACCTGACAAAACCTCCAGTGTTAGCTGCTCCTACCACTGGAAAACCATTCATCTTGTACACAAGAGCCCTTGATCACTCTTTGGGAGCTCTGCTTGCGCAAGAAAATGATCAAAGAAAAGAAGCTGCTCTATATTACCTCAGCCGCATGCTAGTAGGTGCAGAGCATCGCTACTCTCCAGTCGAAAAAGAATGTCTTGCAGTGATGTTCGCCGTACAAAAACTGCGTCACTACTTGCTTTCCAACACAGTCTACCTGGTCTCGAGGGTCAACCTCTTGAAGGTCCTTGTCACAAAGGCAGGTTCTCTCAATGCTCGACTGGCAAAATGGTCCATCCTTCTGTCACAATTTGATATTAGGTATGTACCACAAAAAGCAATCAAAGGGCAAGCTCTAGCGGACTTCCTCGCAGAGCATCCATTGCCTAAAGATTCTCCACTCAGAGATGATTTCCCAGACGAACCAGTCTACAATGTGGAGACTTTCTCACAAAGTGCCTCCTGGGACATGTACTTTGACGGTGCAACCAGGACAAATGAAAAAAGACAGCTGATCTCGGGAGTTGGCATCCTCTTTGTTAGCCCCGACAAATACATGATTCCACACGCTTTCTCGCTACTGGAACCATGCACAAACAATGCAGCTGAATATCAAGCTCTGATCTTAGGATTGGAACTCGCCATCGAATCCGGTATCACCATGCTGGAAGTCTTTGGAGACTCTCAACTGATCGTCAACCAGATGAATCAGAAATTTGAAGTCAGGAAGCCAGATTTGCTGCCCTACTACAACAAGGCACAATCACTTCTTCAAAAGTTTGACATCTGTCACATCACCCACATTCGTAGAGGTGAAAACATACGTGCAGATGCCCTAGCCGGACTTGCCGCATCCATGGCAATCCAGGAAGGGGGAAACATGCAAATCACAGTGTGCGAAAGGAGAATCCTTCCTCCTCTTAACACACACCAAGCAGTTGCTGAATGCCACCAAGTGGTCGGAAGTCGGATTTCAATCCTTCAAACTTCAATCGGCGACTGGAGGGATCCGTTCATTGATTACATTATGTTCGGAATCCTACCTGAAGATCCAAAAGAACGGGTAAGCATCCAAAGGCGAACCCCAAGCTTCCATTTGGATATTCCTTCAAAAATCCTTTACAGGAAATCCTTCAACGGAGTACTTCTACGCTGCTTGTCACAACAAGAGGCTGAAGAAACACTCAAAGAAGTTCATGCTGGTCTTTGTGGAGCTCATCAGGCTGGACCTAAGCTCTATGATCAGATAAAAAGGTTAGGATATTACTGGCCTACCATGGTAGCTGACGCAATGCAATTTGCTAAGCGCTGCCAACAATGCCAAGTTCATGGAGATTACATTCACATGCCTCCAGAATGGCTGCATCCTACAGCGATCTCATGGCCTTTCGAAGCCTGGGGTATGGACATTATAGGTCCTATTTCTCCCCCTTCAAGCAAAGGTCATCGCTTCATCTTCGCCGCTACGGATTACTTCTCCAAGTGGTCAGAAGCATTTGCGTTTAACGAAATGAAGACCTCATCAGTCCTTCAGTTCCTACGCACCAACATCATTTGTCGTTTCGGCATACCCAAAAGATTCGTCCATGATAACGGACCACAGTTCCGGGATGATCGATTCTACAGGTTCTGCGACAAATACAAAATCCAAAGCTGTCCTTCGACTCCATACAATCCGGCAGCAAACGGGTTAGCAGAAGCTTTCAACAAGACACTCTGCAAAATCCTCAAAAAAATGGTCTCTAATCACAAAAGAGACTGGAGCGACAAAATGTCTGAAGCTTTGTGGGCCTATCGAACCACCGTTCGAGGACCAACCCATAGCACACCATTTTCCTTGGTCTATGGATGCGAAGCTGTCGTGCCCTTGGAAATACAAATTCCTTCCTTGAGGGTATCCTTGCAAAATGACATGACTCAAGAAAGCAATGTCAAATTGCGGCTCCATGAGCTGGACAATCTCGATGAGAGACGGCTCGAAGCTCAACAAAGCATTGAACTTTACCAAGCACGTATGGCAGGATCTTTCGATAAAAAAGGTCAGGCAACGCGCCTACAAAAAGAATGACTTGGTTCTTGCGGTAAAAAGACCAATGGTCTTCGCTCACAAGTCCAAAGGCAAATTTGAGCCGAAATGGGAGGGACCCTACGTCATCGACAAAGTTTTCTCCAATGGCGCATACGCACTCCTAAACATGGAAGGTGACAGATGTATGCTGCCCATCAATGGCAAGTTCTTAAAGCGGTACTACCCTTGAAGACTTACCCAACTGGGTAAGAGCAATGCCTGTACGGCCAAAACCAGTTTCCAGGTACACGCTCGCTAAACCCACCCTTTTTTAGAATTTTCATGTCAAATATTGAAATTTCTAGAAATCTAAAACAATGCTTACTTTCATCGTTTCATTGTTCAAAAAAAAATATATATATATATCCAAGTTTAGGAACCTTTCCCTAACTTGACCAAAATTTTCAACCCTTGAACCCAAAATTCATGGTTTGAAACAAAATCCGGATTCAGGGATTTCCACCCTAGTCCACCCTGCCTTTTACCGCCAAAATGGTTTTAGGTCAAAACTCATGACCTTCGTGTCTTTAAACAAAAAAAAAATGGTTTTTCAAAAACCGCGAGGAAGCGACGCTTAGTCGATACTTGCACAAATCGGAAGCAAGCGAACCACGTTCGACACTTCCAAAAACGCAGGGAAATGACATTTCGTCGATACTTGCAAAATCCAAAACCGTGGAAACGCAACATTTCAGTTGATATCCACAACCCAAATTTCAAAGGTTCGAAAAAACCTAAAAAAAAAAAAAAAAATGTGGAGACGCAACATTTCAGTTGATATCCATAACCCAAAGGTTCGAGAAAACCACAAATTTCAAAAATCGTGGGGAAACGACATCAAGTCAGTACCCGCAAAACCAAAATTTTGAAAAGCAAGGATGCGACATTCCATCGATACTTGCACCCAAATCCGCGAGGATGCGACATTCCATCGATACTCGCAACCGAATGAGCAAGGATGCGACATTCCATCGATACTTGCAAGAACATTCAGCAGGGAGGCGACTTTTAGTCGATACTTGCATTTTTTTTTGAAATCAAAACAGGCTATAAATGCCACAAACAGGCTATAAATGCCACAAACCGGCTATAAATGCCATCAAAACAGGCTATAAATGCCACAAAACCGGCTATCAATGCCACCAAAACAAAACCGGCTATCAATGCCATAAACAAACAAAAAAAAAACTTGGATTTCAAAAAAAAAAAAAAAAAAAAAACGGCTATCAATGCCACCAAAACAAAACAGGCTATCAATGCCACCAAAAACCGGCTATAGATGCCACAAAACAAACCGGCTATCAATGCCACCAAAAACCGGCTATCAATGCCACAAAACAAACCGGCTATCAATGCCACAAACCGGCTATCAATGCCACCAAAACTGGCTATAGATGCCACAAAAAAAAAAAAAAAAACTCGGCTATCAATGCCACAAGAAAAGCTGGCTCTCATGCCAAAATTGGTTTCCATGCCACAAACAAAAACCTGGCTTTCATGCCAAAACAATCACTTGACAAAAGATTTTCACAAAATGACAACCTTTTGATCAAATCCCATTTAGCAATTACTTTTATCACAAAAAGATTCAAGTGAGCGTAGGGATAACAAAAAAAAGAAGAGCATCCCATTTAGCAATTACTTTTATCACAAAAAGATTCAAGTGAGCGTAGGGATAACAAAAAAAAAAAAAAAAAGAAAAAAAGAGTACCAAAAAAAAATACAAATGGTACAAAAAAAAAAAGAAAGTGTTCACAAGCACTACAAAAAATAAGTACCAAAAAAAAAAATACAAGTGGTACCAAAAAAAAAGAAAAGAGAGAAGGATGGTTTCTGTAAAAAAAAATATACAGGAGCTCAACCAAAAATGGTCTCCAGCCAAGAGTTCAGCTCCCCAAGCAAACTTTTAGCCTCAGCCGTCAAGGATTCCAAGGCACGCTTCTTCAGGAACCTGCCATGAGATGCTGGAGTGGGCTGTACCCCTTCTCTCACACCAGGAAGCTTACCTCGAGCAGTTTGCCATTGTTCCTCCTCATCAGACTTCCTTTTGAGAACCCGTTCGGCATCTGCAACCTGGTGAATCAAGGCACTCTCCCTGTCGCGAGCCTCTATTATGGCAGTCCACTTGGCAGCAACTTGTGCCTGCAAATGCTCAAGACGTTTCCTGGCCTCATCGACCTCCCTGTCAAGGATGTTAAGGTCATGTGTCAGCCTGATGATGGCTATCTATTCTAAGTTCCTCTTTCGGACTGCCTACTTCTTGCTTTCTGTAGCCTCATCCAGGTCAGACTTAGCCTTATCAGCAGGGTCCAGGAACATCTCCTTGAAGAACTGGTCATCAGCCAAACTCACGGTCTCAAACCACTTGTCACCCAGTGCAATGATCCTATCAACGATCGTCCTGGCACCTGTGACATCCAGACCAGCCTCTTCAGCATCACTGAGAATCTCCTGCACATGCTGGATCATGCCAAATCCGGCTTCCAAGTGCCCAGAAAAGAGAGTCTCAATCCAAGAGCTCAGAACTCGCATCACCACCTTCTTCGCAAAAAGAAGAGATGGCCCAGCTGAGGATTCGCCCAACTCCGTTGGTCGGCTACTCATATCATCATCTGTTGAAAGAGTAACAAAAGAACTCTTTCCAGCTGAATCTACTCCTGCTCGGGAAGGGATCTCAGCGCGAGGAATCTCCTCAATATTGTCAGAGCTGGTCCCAGGAATCTCTACCTCTGGATCAACCTCTGGTATCTCTTGCTCTAGAAGCGACGGATCCTCCTCTGCCACTTCAAAACCTGCAAAGAAAACACAAAAAGGTATGAATATGACCCTGTTTGAAAATCATTATCAGAGTTATAACTACAAAATACCTTCTTCGACGACTGGCGGAACACTTTCTTCCTCCATGAACTCATCGAAAGCATCATCAACATTTGCGTCGATCGATGGTTCAAAGTCATCAGAACCCTGTGGCAAGTCAGCTGACAAAAAAAAATGTGTTAGCAAACCGAGTCACAAACAAAAAAAAGAGAGCAAAAGAAGTCGTACCAATTGGAGATTCTGGATTTACTCCAGAGTCCCTCGGCTCTTCTTCAGGTGCCTC
This sequence comes from Litsea cubeba, assembly GCA_012931725.1. NCBI lineage: Eukaryota > Viridiplantae > Streptophyta > Magnoliopsida > Laurales > Lauraceae > Litsea > Litsea cubeba. Next base: position 32,728 of record WHSA01000649.1, on the reverse strand, counting down.
GACAGGATCCATCACCACCTCATCGGTTGGGACCTCAGGCATCCCCAAGTCTTCCTCTGCTAAAAAAAAAAGAAAAGCAGAAACAAGAAGCAAATCATAACATGGAAAAAAATCCCATGGAAAGAGAAAAAGGAAGAATCATACCTTCACCGACGGTCTCTTCTTCTCGGCTTCTCTTCTCTGGAGGCTCGTCAGCATCCACTGGCACATCCTCATTGATAGTAAGAGGAACTTCCAAGTCAGGAGAATCCTCATGCTGCCCCTTGCTGCGATGATGACTCCTCCTCCTCTTACCTCTGCGGGCTCGCTTCTTAGAGGAACCTGCCCCGCTGTCAGAGTCAGGTTTGCCACTCGACTCCTCACTAGATGGTCTGCTCTTGCCAGTAGACTCCACGGAAGCTTGCCTCTGTGCCGCTTGCATCCAAGCGCCAAGTTCGGCTTCCTCCTGTTCTAGCTGCTCCAAAGCCTCATCAGGTATCTCTCGAACAGCTTCAGAACCAATGACGCCCTGGTCACCGAGAAAGCCTATCTTGTGCTTCTCTCCAGAAAGGAAGGCCCAAACTTCCTCTCGCCGGATGCCATCCGACTTTCCAAGGCCCTTTCCAGATGCCAGCTTCACATCAAGCTCCTTCTTGGAAAGCCCCCGATATGCCGAAAAGCTCTCCGCGAACCACTTCGCAAAGCCGGCAGTCCGGGAAGTCAGCAACACAGGATAAGAAATCATGGCTGTAGTATCTTCAGCACTATAGAAAGCCCATGCATTTCTCCCGTCCTGTAAGCCTCCAAAGCGCTTCACCATACTTGAAGGTGCTCCAACAACGCCTTGAGAAAAGCCCAGCTGCAAAGCAAAGCGAGAGGGTACATACGGCTGGATATCGACGAAAAGATGTCTGCGGTACACCATTGTGCCGACACGTATGCTGAAAAGCCACTCTCTCTCTGCATTTGTCAAGGAATAATGCCTTCCCGACCCCGCCCTGGTAGAGTCTCGGGAGGCACCAAAATCAAAAGCCTTCTTCCGCAACTCCGGAGAAAGCTTTACTGAAGATTGCCCCATCTCGACGTCCCTGAACCGTCGGATCCTCATGCGGGCAAACAAAAGTGATTCAGACACGGCTTTGCCCTTAGCCAGTCGAATCATCAGAGGATCATCATCCTGTGCAGCACCCAGCCGATGGAAGCCAGGACAGTGGTATACATACCACGAATAAAAGATATGGGCTGAAAATATCCTATTCATGGGAAGCCCAAGCCGAACCAGAAAAGCAGCAGCCTGCAGTTCGGTACACAGGTAGGAGTAAAGAGCTGGCACCAAAGCAAGCTGCTCTCCAAACGCCATCTGACAAGCCGGAAAAATACAATGCGGCCTGATGTGCGTTCCATCTCCTCCAGCAAAAACAGCCTCGCCAAGCCAATAAGTGAGGTAAACAGCGAGATCTCTCCGCAGTGCAATGTCAGGACATATGGCGTTTGTACTTGCACAGAAATCTCTCAACTCTTCTTGCATGGCCAAGATCTTCTTTGGATCCTGAGCTCCGGCTTCCTGGGTCACGCTATCAGAAGACTCCCTACTATAAAAAAAGTTGGGGAATGAAGAGCTAAAACTCTTCCAACTGCTGGATCTAACTTTGAAACCCCCCTTCTCCTTCAAAAAATCATAGAAGGCGACGAGCTGAAAGTATAGAAGCCTGAACTCCTCAGACTGCCCCTCGAGGACGCTGTCAATCGGCATAAACTCCTCATAGAGTTTGCCGAGGATGGGCAATCCGGTAATAGCGCTCAGCTCCTTCAAAGAAAAACCAATCTCACCATTCGTCACAACGAAAGTATTGGTTTGTGGGAGGAATGACTCCAGCATAGCCATGAAGGCCTCGTCGGAAAAGATCACGGTCTCCCTAAAGGCGCGGACCGCATCAAAAATCCCGGCTTCCTTCAAAACGGCATCACCAATCAACAGGACGCGATCAGTCCACGACTTCCACTCGGAGTCAGCATTGAAGCGGCCACGAAGTCGGAAAGGCTTGATCCAATTGCTGCCGTCACCACTGAAAATACCAAGGCCCACCGGTCTCAAATCGACCGACGGATAATCAGAGCCCTGGTAGCCGCTGGATGGCATCAACAGGTCCATATCAACAGGCGACCTCTCCGTATATCCAGGAGAACCGCCGACAAAAACCCCGGTCTTGATTACATTTGTCCTTCTCACCCAGCTTGGAGGATCTTCCCTCTTAGGGCACTTGGGGGCAAGGCTCAGAATCGAGACGATGCGATCAAACGTTGACCGGGTAGCAACAGTCTTCTTCTCACCATCTGCTGTGAAAGAAAACTGAAAACATCTCCTCTGGTATGTCATGTCATCAGGGACTGCATCACCAAAGAAGAAGGTAGGCTTGGGCAAAACGCTCTGATCTTCCATCACCCATGGACGACTGCTTACCATGATCTTATAGAATTCCTCTCCCTTGAGAGTGATCAGTCGCTGCCTCATCTCATCTCTGTTGAGGGAGTCGCACTCTTCCAGATTTCTCTCAACATACTGGACCTTCTCAAAAGCCTACTGAACGGCCGGATTAGAAGATCTAGAAGATCGACGAGGTACGCTTGTAGCAGGCTCTTTACCCTTGTTCGCTCTGGAGGAACCACCTGAAAAGGATGGAAAAGAAAAAGATCAAACATCAAAATGACAGAATCTCGCTAAAAAAAATCTGGCGAAATTTTGACATGATGACGGGGCAATTCCAAAGAAAAGGAACTATCCCGAAAGAAATAGAAAGCTTGAAGATGGGCTCAACATCGCTGCGAGCTCCGAAACTCCAAACTTTCGAAACCTAAAAGTCTCCGCAAAATCAGGAAGGGCTCAACATCACTACGAGCTCCAAATTCCCAAATTTGCGAAAACTTTCAGGTATGCTATCACATCATGCTACAAATTTAATTTACAAATTGAATGCATGCATGAACATCTTGGTTTGCGAAAAAAATGCATTATCATGATGAGCAAAACAAAAAAAAAAAGAAAAAGAAACTTTCTCTAAAAAAAAAAGGAGGGGAAAGAAAACAAAAAAAGAAAGAAAAGAAACTCTCTCAAAAAAAAAGGGGAGGGAAAGAAAAAAAAAGAAGAGAAAAAAAAAAATGAGGACTGGCCCACAGGCCACGTGGCCGTACGGCCAGATCCGTACGGCCAACACAAAAAAAAAAACATGAAAAAAAAAAGAAAAGAAAGCAAAAAAAAAAAAAACCCGTGTGAAAAAAAAAGGGAGGCAAACACGTGGAAAAGAAAAAAAAAAGAAGAAAAAAAAAGAAAGAAACAAAAAAAAAAAAAAAAGAAAGAACTTTATTTTTCCTACAATGGAGTTTTCTTGAAAAAAAAAAGGGAGAACTTACTTGAAGCCATTGATGGAGAAGAAGAAGAAAAGTCTTGAAGATCTTGAAGAAGAAGAACTCTTGGTCTTGAAGCCCTCTTGAGATTATTGCAAAAGAAAGTAATAAGAGCAAGAGATCCAACCTTCTCCTTGCTTTTATAGAAGAGAGCAAACCAAAGAAGGAAAGAAGAAAAAGGTAAGTGTTACTAATTAGTAACCTTACCAAAAGAAAGAGATTAGAAAGATCCTTTCCCAAAAGAAAGATATCTTGAAGGATTTTCTCCCAAAAAAGAAATCTATGACGGAATCTTTCCCAAAAGAAAGATATCTTGAGATATTCTATCCCAAAAATAAAGGGATCATGAGAGATTCTCTCCAAGTAAAGATATTCTTGGATATTCTCTATCCAAATGAGATATTTTTGGATATTCTTTACAAAAATGACACCATATGAGATCTAAGCTATTTCAAAAGCTTAAGGTCCCATGGGTTAGCCCATATGAGCCAGGTTTGACCACCTAGGCACACAAAAAAAAAAAAAAGGGAAAAAGAAAATTTTTTTTGGGCTTTTAGTCAAAGAGAAATCCCTCTTACCAAGAGCATACAAAAATGGTTCCATGCCTCTTTTGAGTTGATTGGACCATACAAAAGAAAATTCCAAGCCCCATGAGCTTCCAAAAATCAAACCATCCAGCCTCATCTACCAAATTGAGCCAAATTCTTGAAATTGACATTCCATCAAACCAAATCCTGGTCCCCTAACTTGCCACATATAGCCTGTTAGGTCACAAGACCAAAACCAAAAACCAAAACCTGATCCCCTAACTTGCCACATACAGCCTGTTAGGTCACAAGATCAAAACCAAAATTGATCCCCCAACATTCCACATACAGCTTGTTGGGTCACACGATCAAAACCAAACCCGACCCCCTAACCTGCCACATATAGCCTGTTAGGTCACAAGGTCAAAACCCAAATCCACATCCCTGATGTCATCTTCAAAACTTTGCCTCGAGATGGTACGTGATCCCTTTCACTACCATAAAATTCCCCTGGAAGCTCAAAAGGCTACAAATACCAAAAAGAAAGACTGCTCAAAGACTCTTGGTCAAGTCACAGGCTCTCCTTCAAAAATCTCTTCGAGGCACATCGACTACAAAAGTTAAGCAACTCGCCGCTGTACCTCGAGGGGGCATTTGTTGACACCAAAAATGTCACTTTGCCTTTTCAAGATCCAAAGAGCTACATGAAGTCGCAACCTGCCATAAATAGGCAATGCTGCTTCCAAAAATCAAATCTTGTCAGAATCAAACAAAAACTGCAAGATTCTTCCAGACAGCCAAAAGAGGAGTACACAAGAAGTTTCAGGCCATTTCAAAATCATTTGGCCTAACTTCGCTTCTCCGACAGCCAAATCAGACCTCTCGGCGGCAAAGCTCTCCGGGACCATGGTTTCCAAGACAGAGCCTATGGATCATCTTAAAATGACTCCAATAGGTTCCCTGTCAAATTTCAAGTCAATCGGACATCGATTGACCGCACATCAAACCGCGACATCTTCATCGCGACAAAAAGCAAGTCTACAGGTGATAGGACCCCAAATGGCTTCAAAACTCAAACAAAAGCCTATGGTTGGTCTTATTTATTGCTCAGGAGGCTTCACACCAAATTTCAGGTCATTCCGACATCGTTTGGCCCAGTTTCAGCTTCTGACGGAAAATCGACAGCTCTGCGCGACAAAGTCTTCGGCTTTCTCAGGAAATTGGAAACTTTGCAAAGTAAAATGCAAGGATTCTCATCAGGTTTCCTACAAATAAATTAGGCTAATAAATGGTGAAAATGTCAAGGAAAAGTACAGAAGAAAAAAGAATCCAAAAACAGCAAAAACGGACGCAAAACGGGACACGAAAGGGGGAAAACCCCCCCAGGGTCGCAGACCCCTGCGACCCTGGGCCAGGGTCGCCGGCGACCTTGGAACCCGGGGTCGCCGGGAAAGCCCCGGAAACCCCGGTTTTCGCCGTTTTTTTCGCGATTCGAAGAGCCCAGCCTCTGGTACTTTCCAAAATTCATGCTTTTGAGACACCAAGTCCTCTGACATCCGTCCAAAACACGGGTCAATCATCAAGAGTATCGAAAACAACATTGATCGCCACCCGGTCAACCAAAAAAAGTGTGCTTTCTACCCGACCGATCGAGAAATCGACAGGACAGATGGCACCGACCCGCTGTTGGCAACAAACACCTGAAATTACATGATCATCTGATGTCGATCTACATGAAGATCCATCGATGATCATCAACAGAAGAATCTCAAAAGACGTGGCACGGCCCGCGACTCTTCAGCTGCTCGGCGACCACTTAATGCGATTAATTGACTAGCTTTATTACAGTCATTAATCCATTTCTTTGGACGGCCCAATCAGAAGCAAGCATTCGGGAGTTACAAGTCAAGAGATTCATGGCATTTAACCCATGAAACTCCTCCCATCATGGCGATTAAAGGCGATTAAATGCCCTCAATCTCCTCCGGCCAATCAGAAGCCAAGAAAAAGGAGTTACAAAATAAACAATTTAATTTTGTAACTCCTCCCATTATGCGGCTTAATGACAATAAAAGCCCATAAACCCACCTAAAAGGCTACCTAAAAGCCTATAAATAGGAGGGCTCTCCAAGAAGAAAGGATATCAGAAACATCAGAGAAAAAAGCACAAACACACAGACAGAAATCCAGAGAAAGGAAAAAGAGAGAAAACTCTGCGGAAGTTCTACACCGGCCACCACAACAAGGTGACAAAAGTCCCTTGGGGGGTACCCCCCCCCCAAGGTCCTTGCCTTCTCCTCCTGCCTCCAATGGCTTAGATATGGCTTTTCAGCCCGTCTACTCGGCTTTTTATTGGACATAGGACCTTCCTTTTGGTCTTTGTCCTCTAAAAATCCGAGGTTATAGCCAAGCCAAGCGAATCAATAGCATCCTCTGTTCTCATCTGCATGGATGATGGCGAAGCCCACATATGGCTTGCGACCGTCAATCTAAACGGATCCCCCACAATCTCCTGAGAAGTTAGATCCTCCTTTTCTTGCTTTTCATTGTAGTTTGTATTTTTTCAAAAGAGACAAAAATCACAATTCTTGTCTTTCATTGTTGATAAGGATTGTAAATCGGCTATAAATGACAAAATCGGCTATAAACGCCAAAAATCGGCTATAAACGCCAAAATCGGCTATAAATGCCAAAAAAATCGCCTTTCACGGCAAATCAAGAAAATGTCTCTTTTCTTAAATATATGTGCAATGGAAAACTTGAAAGAAGTTGATTTCCCTTTTACTTGCGAAGGTTGATCTCCGGATCACCACTTGCAATTCCAAGTAAAAGTAGAAAATCTGGCACACCCACAAAAAAAAGAAATGTTGATGCATGCCCCCCTTTGCCCCCCGGTTACGAAAGGGTCGGAACCAAACGGACTCCCACGTCCGCCGACCTCGGTAGGAACCCGGGCATCCGGGAGCGCGGTCCATCAAAGCCTACCTCAACCATTAACCAACCAAGATTATGAACACATAAACATGGTGGTCATGTGATTTACCTATAAGTGCAAGAGAGGTGCAATCATGAAGATTATGATGCTAATGGAATGTGACATGGAACAAAAGACATATGACTCTCAAGATCAATCCAATGTACACAAGGTCTATCACAAACTCAAGATATGATACCAATTGGATATAGATACTAATTGAAAATAATACCAATTGATTACCAATTGAATATGAAACATGATTAAGAGCAAGCATGTGACAAACACAAAATCCCAACAAGCATCATAAAATGATTATTCATCACTTTTAATGATATGACTAATGAACATAGTGATGAGTATCATAAATTGCATTAAAATGATATAACTTTGTAAAGCATGCAATTTTCAAAGTGTCAAGATCATATGAATTCAACATCTAAGACATCCATCAAACAATAGATATAACTAAGAAATACAAGGAATGGATTTCAAAGAGGTTCATATGATCAAGCACCCTACTATGAAGTTGAAGCATGTATAAAGAATGATATCAATAAGAAAAATACACATGAATCAACATCATAACCATCCATATAAAAAAAATGACTAGAAAGTATAAGGGATGGATTTTAGAATTCTAGTATGGTTTCTACAAATGTAACTAATAATGCAACCATACAAGAAACTATATGATATTTGCACATCAAGAATGAAACTAAATGAGCAATGTTGCAAATAGCATATAACAAGTATTTCCTTCTAAAACATATATTTATTAGCACAAGGAAATATACTCAAAAGAAAATGTTTTAATGAATATAACTAACAAAGCTTGAAAAACATTTTCAATTCATACAATCTTCAAATCATTTCAATACACAAAATCCAACAATGAGCATAAAGAGGATGATTTTGAAGATAACACTTTTTCAACTTGCATTTTAAAAGATATAACTTATTTGAAACACATACAAGTTGGTTTTTCAAAACAATAATTTTCCATATGAAAATATAACTTAGAAATCTATGGAAAAACTAAATTGTTTCAAATCATTTGTTTTTCAAAACAAATCTTACTAATACATCCAAACAAATGATTTTACAATATCAATTGATTATGAAAGATCTAGCTAATAAAGCTTTGAAACCATAATCAATTGAACATGTATAGAGTTGCAAGAGATATAACTAAATGAACAAGAAGCAAATCTAACATGTTGAAAATATAATCAAATGATTTTGAAAACCATGATATGTAACTAGATAAGTACATGAAGACAAAATCAATTGATTACTAATAAACATTGCATTTTAATAAATGTAACTAAGAAAGAACAAAATGCAAATGCAATATGACCAACAAAAAGATTTACCTATAAAGGATAGGTTGGTCAATGAGGTCCAAGGCCTTAAGGTTTGACTAAGTAAATAACTTTTGGAATCCACCTAAGGTCTTGGGAGGTTTGGTCTTTGAGGTCCATCTTAAAAGTCTTTCCAACTATTGGAGATTTGACTTGATAAATTTTCAATTTAGACTTATCACCATGATGTTTAGATTTAACTAAATTTGTCTTAGAATGGTGATTAGTCTTTTGAGGTTGGTGACTTTTCTTATTAGGGGATTGAGCCATTTTTCTTTTCTTCTTATTTTCTCCTTTTATTTGACTTTTGAATTTTAGATTTAACTTTGCAACTTTCTTCAAAAGTTCTTTCATGTTTTGATTTAAGGGAGATAGATTGAGAAGCTTTTTATTTATAGATTCTTTTAAAGTTGGTTTAACTTGTTTAAACTTTTTAGAATCTATTTTAGGAGACTCCTTTTTAATAGGTTTAACTTGTTTAATCTTTTTGGAGTCTTCCTTGCTTTTTAGTGTCTTAATCATCATAGTATTTGATTTTACCTTTTTAGGTTCAAATATGGATTTAGACACATTGCTTCTTCTTAATTTGCACTCAAACCTAAAATGTCCTTCAATGCCACAATAATTACATTTAGTCAATGGCAAGGAAGTGTGAGTGCTAGAGAAAGAGGACTCACCTTTCACAAATGTGTTGGTGATTAAAGGATCATGAGAAATATTCCTATTAAATCCAAGACCCGTCCTATCTCCTTTTGATTTACCCAAATTAAATAACTTTTCAAATTTTTCTTCACTATGGGTAAATTTGCACTCATATTTATGTTTGTAGGTTTCAAGTTGAGTGACTTGGTTTTTAAGGGTAGAATTTTCAAGTTTAACTTTTGTTAGTTCATGTTCAATTCCCTTAAATTTGTTTAGCTCTTCATGGGCAAGTTTTAATTCAAATTTAACTTCATTAATCACATTAGATCCAAGTTCTAGAGTATTTATCTTATTTTGAGCATTAGATAAATTTTCTTTAGTGATAGTCAACTTAGATTCAAGATTGTTAATGTTTTTATCTTGCCTTTGTAATTGATCTCTTAGATTCAAATTTTCCTTTTTAAGATTATCACAACCTAACATTAACTCAATTACTTCATCTTGAGCATTTTGTAGGTTATGCAAAGAGATCATAAACTTAGAGTCTACACAATTTATTAATTCCTCTTTCTCTCTAAGTTCATCTTTAGAAGAGACTAATTCTTTGTTTAGTCTTTTAGATTCTTGTTGTAGTCTTTTATTCTTTTTAACAAGCTCTAAGAAAAATGTACATAATTCATCATAGGCTTGTTGAATGTCATCTTCATTTTCATTAATTTCTTCTTCTTTTAATTTAAGTTTGGATTCAAGTTGAGATACTTTAAATTCAATGTTTGAATCTCCAATAGATGGAAGAAGAAGGGATCTAGAAGAATCTACACAAGAATCTACAAAGTCTATCATAGTGGAATCCATTCTAATGATTTTCATAGAAAAACACTACTAGGGTTCTAACTCAAGGATCTAGATAGAGAGGATCAACTCCGGGTGTTTATGCCCTAAATGGAGTAACCTTGCTGATATGCATGGCATAATACTAATAACTATCCTTTTATTTGAATTTACTAGTTGTTTATTTTGTCTTAAATGTTCTAATTATAGCATTTTTCTTATTATGCAGGAATTAGATGGCGCTGAACATATTTGAGCTTAATTCGAAGAGGTTTAAAGCTAAAGTCCCATTTGAGAAAAGATATACACAAAGAGTATATAGGCTTGTTGGAGGAGAGCTTGAATTTCAAGTTAGAGGTCATGAGTTCAAGACTTGGCACAATTTGTATTTATTTTTATTTTTGGAGATCGAATTTGGTGGCCCCCACCATATCTAATGCTTGCTAATGGTTGCTAAAAATTAGCAATCAACTTTAAAAGAAGGGAAGGAATCTCATGGACATCAATAAGAATGCTATTCTTTAGCAAGTGATCAAATCATGAAGGAAAGAAGATTTTCGGAATTATAGCCATCCTGCGCAAGCTTTACTATTTTGACCATAACTTGTGACACAAGACTCCGATTAAGGCAAGATTAGATGCGTTGGAAAGAGGACTCAAAGGAGAAGAATATCATGTCTCACGAGGATCTCCCAATTCTGACGTTTTGGGGGTAAAAACAGGCTGTCAATTGAAGGGATATGGGGGATGACGAATTTGAAAGATTTGTCTTTCTTTTTCTTCTTGTATTTTTTTCCTTTTAAGGGGAGGCTCTCTCTTGCTCCGAAAGTAGTTTAATTTTTCTTTAATCTTTGTTAGAAAGTGAAGGTGGAGATTGAGTGGTGTAATAAACAACTTTGAAGGCTTTCAATAATGGAGATTTGCTTCTTTATTGTTGTTTGTTCTACAATGCTTGGCTAATCCATGGATTAGGGTGGAGGAGGAAACCAAAATCGGTGAGATCGTTCCTTATTCTTCTATGTCTTTCCCTCATTATGCTTAGTGATTTAATAGATTCTCCTTCATGAATGTTATTCAACTTCTGATTTTGTAAAGATTATTTGGAATATCTTTTACTTTTTATGCTTGATCTTGACATATCATGTTTTGGTTAAATTCATTTAATGGTTTGTGCTTGATCTTAATAATTAGTGATTAGAGTTTCAACATATTGAAGTGAAGGGAGTCTTAGGTACTAATTAGAGAATTAAATTTGTAAAAGAAAAAGTTCTCAAAGCTAAATCTTCCGATCCAAGGCAGTTGCTTGCACATTGGATTGAGTTTTGTTGGGATAAGACTATGATGTAATTTTGGAATGATTAAATCTATTTTGGTGAAATCCAATACCCTGATCTCTCTTTCTCTGATTAGTTTGTGTTTAGATTTCCTTTGATATCATTTTAGTTATTAATTTCTTGATTAATTGTGGTTTTAAATCCCTAGTGTGAAAACTGATCGAGGATTTTTGGATCTTGTTTCTACAAATCTCTGTGGATCGACCCGTATTTGCCATTATCTACTTAATAGGAAGTTGTGTGATTGCGGTTAATAATTTGTGCACATCAAATTTTGGCGCCGTTGCCGGGGATTTGTTCTTGAAAACGGTTTCAAAAATCTGATTTCTGATTTTTACTCTAGTTTAGTTTAGGAATTTATTTTATTACTTTTTAAACAAAAAATAAAATTTCCTTTTAGGATATTAGCTATTTAGCATTTTTTTCTTACTTTGGTATTGTTGATTTTGCAGGATTGAAGAAAGAAAGAAGTTACTAGATTTGGAGCACAAAGAATCTTCGATTAAGTTGCCAAAAAAAAAGAGAATAATCTTGCAAATAAACATACTCAAAGCGGGAAAGAAATTTTTGTTTTAGTAGTAGTTTTTTTTTAAAATCCATTGTAGTAGGACTTCCAAAGTGTAATAATTTTAATTATTTTTTTTAATTTTGGAAAGGCCCAAATTGTAATAGTTAGGGGCAGGGAAGGACGACAGTTGGACGATACTGTCTCTGCACCTCGGGTTGGTATACTGAGTCTAGGTATCAGTGGCCCGAGTCGACTCAATAGATCTTCCCCCATCTTGAGTGGGAGGTGAGTACTGAAACCCTACCCACGCCTCTTCAGTAAGTGGGTTAATTCATGGTTGTTGAAATTTGGCAAAAGTGTGATTGATTGAATGTTACACATTGATTAAATTGGAATCACACACTTAGTAAGGGCATTCACCCCCAAAAGATAAGGACCGGATTTCATCACCGGATTCTTGCCCTAGGTTAACCACACCCCACTTTAGGTACCAAGCCAATAATTTAAAATCAATTAGACATTGGCCCTTGGATCTTCGAGCTCACTCGGACGAAGACCACTAAGGTTGCACCAATTGCGTTCTTTGACTAAAGTTGATCTAAGAAAAGCATTGTCCAGAGGGTGGAGACAGCTAGAATGTTCGAAGCAAGGGTCCTTCAAACGGGTTTATTAAGTAATCCTACCCTTACCTGGGGGCTAGTCTATCAACTAAGGTTTCATAAGACCAGATTGGAGGCCTAGGTGTACTCTTCAACCAGTTAGGAGCTGTCTAGTTGACATAGGCTAACCCATTAGATTGTTGGTGTGTTAACATTAAGGTGTGCTTGGTTTATGCAAACTTGGACATGTGAGAGAGGTCGTCTCGACCGAGTTAAATTATTTGAGATACCCATCAAGTTTGTCGAAAGTTTCTTAATTGATCCCAAAATGGAAAACCGAGAGAGAACTCTGAATGAGATGTTTGCACCCGCTTCTGCTACCCCACCCACTTGCATAGTTTTACCTGCAACCACTGCAGCCCAATTTGAGATTAGAGCTGCTACCATTAACATGCTTCCTAAGTTCCATGGTTTTGATAGTGAGCAACCTTACATCCATTTGAACAAATTTCTGACAATTTGTCAGACATTTAAAAATCAGATCTTGGATGAACATAATGTCAAGTTAAGGCTCTTTCCCCTATCCTTAGAAGATCATGCTGCGGCATGGTTGAATTCTCTTGCTCCTAATTCCATAACAACATGGGATGGGTTGTCAAAGAAGTTCATGGCAAAGTTTTACCCAATGGCCAAGATAGAGAAAATGAAGGATGCCATTAGGAACTTTAGGGGACGACTTGATGAAGAGTTTTCTTAAACTTGGGAAAGGTTCCATGACCTTCTAGTTAAATGCCCACACCACGGGCTTGACAAAGCCCAGTTGGTCCACTTCTTCTATAGAGGATTAACCACTGCACAACGTACATTGATTGAGTCTATGCACAAAGGGAAATTTATGAATCAGACTCCCAATCAAGCGTACGACTTTCTCGTAGAGCTGGCTGAAAATTCGCAAAACTGGAGTAGCAATGATGGAGGATATGAGAGAGAAGAGATAGGGTCTAGAAAGCAAGGACTTTATGAGATGAAAACAGATCCTGATCTCAAAAATGTTATGGCTAGTCTGGTCAATGGGGTGAACAATCTAAGTAAGAAATTTGATGCATTTACAGTGGTGGCCAACAGGAACCCCCAACAAGACCAGGATTCTTTGATGAATGTTGCATTTGAACCAAGTGCGATGTGTGTCCTTTGTGATAGTTCTGAGCACATGGTGGAGTGCTGCCCAAATTTGTCGGTCGTTAAAGCTGAGCAAGCCAATGCCATCAATGGATATAGTACCTTTAGGAAACCTACACCAAATTCTTTTAGTCAGACGTACCATCCTGACAATAGGTTTCACCCAAATTTCTCCTATAGGCAGAGTGAGCCTATTCAGCAACAAAGTGGTGGTCCTCCGGGTTTCCAAAGGAACTTTTCAAGGCAAGGCTCTTCTCAGTACCCTCAGACGAACCAAGCTTTGGTTCCTCAACAGCCATATGTTGCTCCTCAACAGCCCAACAACTGTAGAACTCTAGTTCCTGACCCAATGGGAAATTACTCTCCCTCTGTCCCGCAACAGTCTTCATCCTTGGAAACTATGATGACTAATATGATGAAGCTGCAACAACAATTCATCCAACAGCAGCAGCAAACCAACACAGCCCAAGCCCAGTTGAATCAGGCTACTGCCCAGGCCATTGCCAAGATGGAAGTCCAACTTGGCCAGTTAGCGATATCAGTAGGAGGGAGAGAAAAAGGGCAGTTTCCAAGTCAAACAGTTCCTAATCCAAAGGTACAGCCCAATGTTCAGAATGCTCTTAGAGGTCAATTTGGAATAGATAGTACTCCAGGACTACCCCATGATGAGGTACAAGCTATCCACACCTTGAGGTCTGGCAAGCAAGTGGACAACCAAGTCAAAATGCCTGAGGAAATGAATGTAAATGTGGGTGAACCAAATAAGGACAAGGGGGACAAGGGGCAAGATGTCCAAGAGAAAGGGGAGATGAACCAGGCTCCTATAAAGAACCATCCATTAACAACCTACATACCCAAGGCTCCTTATCCCCAGCGCCTGCAGGATAATAGGAAGAATAAACATTTCGAGGGGATCTTAGAGGTGTTTAAGAATGTTCAAATCAATATCCCTCTCTTGGATGCCATCAAGCAGATACCTTCATATTCCAAATTTTTGAAAGATCTGACCACTCTTAAGAGAAAGACTTCCCTCCCTAGGGAGGCAGCTCAAGCTTCAGGGTTGATCCAACAAACAATTGTTCCAAAATATAAAGACCCTGGATGCCCTACAATCTCTATCAGAATTGGAGACACAATGGTTGATAAATGTCTTTTGGATCTTGGGGCAAGTGTGAACCTTTTGCCTTACTCAGTATACAAACAGTTAGGTTTGGGGGAGCTCAAGCCCACAGATATAACTTTGAGTCTAGCAGATCGGTCAGTTAAGGTTCCCAAGGGAATAGTGGAGGATGTCATAATAAAGGTGAATGAGTTCTATTTCCCTGCAGACTTTGTCGTCCTAGATACCGAACCTGTCATGAATCCGGGCCATCACATTCCTGTGATTTTGGGCCGCCCATTCCTTGCCACTTCCGATGCAGTTATCAGATGTAGGAATGGAGTAATGACATTGGCCTTCGGTAACATGAAGTTGGAATTGAATGTCTTTAATAATGGATTCCAGTCCCTTGAGATGGATAATGAGGAAGAGGTGAACATGATTGATGTCCTGATAGGTCAGACAATACAACAGTCCTGTTATCAGGACCCTTTGGAACAATGTTTGGCCCAATTCAACTTTGATATTGACATTGATGAATCCATTCGCGGGGTCAATGCAATGTTGGACTCAGCCCCTCAAATGGATATTGGCCGTTGGAGAGAGAGAATAGAGCCCTTACCGGTTTCCACTTCGGTATCCGTGCCTTCCATTGTCGAACCTCCTAAGCTAGAGCTCAAACCATTGCCTGAGTCATTAAAGTATGCTTTCCTTGGTAATGCCGGGACATTACCTGTCATCATTGCCTCAGATTTAGAGAAAGATCAAGAGGGGAAGTTACTTGGTGTGCTTCGCGCTCATCAAGAAGCTATTGGGTGGACCATTGCTGACATAAAAGGGATTAGCCCCTCTGTGGTAATGCACCAAATTTATCTTGAAGAAAATGCAAAACCCTCAAGAGAACCACAGAGGCGGCTAAACCCTGTTCTGAAGGAAGTAGTTCGGGGTGAAGTGATAAAACTACTAGAAGCAGGTATTATATACCCCATCTCTGATAGTAAGTGGGTTAGCCCTGTCCAAGTTGTACCCAAGAAGTCTGGTGTCACTGTAGTTGCCAACCAACACAATGAATTGGTCCCCACTCATGTCCAAACTGGTTGGAGAGTGTGCATTGATTATCGAAAGCTGAATGCAATGACTAGGAAGGACCATTTTCCCTTACCTTTCATTGATCAGATGTTGGAGCGTCTAGCTGGTCATGCATACTACTGCTTCTTAGATGGTTATTCTGGATATAACCAAATTCCAATTGCCCCTGAGGACCAAGAGAAAACAACATTCACCTGTCCCTTTGGCACATTTGCCTATAGACGCATGCCTTTTGGGCTATGCAATGCACCCACGACATTTCAACGGTGCATGTTAAGTATTTTCTCTGACATGGTGGAGAGGTTTTTGGAAGTCTTCATGGATGATTTCTTTGTCTTTGGGTCTAGCTTTGAAGAATGTTTATCTCATTTGACACTTGTGCTAAAGAGATGTGAAGAAAAGAACTTAGTACTCAATTGGGAGAAGTGTCATTTCATGGTGCAATCGGGAATTATCTTGGGACACATAGTGTCAAAGAAAGGAATCGAAGTTGATAAGGCAAAGGTAGATTTAATTGCAAACCTACCACCTCCTAAGACAGTGAGGGAGGTGAGATCCTTCTTGGGCCATGCTGGCTTTTACCGTCGTTTTATCAAGGACTTCAGTAAGATCTCGAAACCTCTGTGTGATTTGTTGTCCAAAGATGCTTCATTTGAATTTACTCCTGATTGCTTGGTTGCCTTTGAAAAGCTAAGGACGGAATTGACCTCAACACCTATCATTCGGCCTCCTGATTGGACTCTGCCATTTGAGGTCATGTGTGATGCCTCCAATTATGCAATTGGTGCCATCTTAGGGCAAAGAGTCAATAAGCTTCCTCATATGATTCATTACGCTAGTAAGACTCTGAACGACGCTCAACTCAACTATTCCACCACGGAAAAGGAGTTGTTGGCAGTCGTATTTGCTCTGGAAAAGTTTAGACCCTACCTTATAGGCTCAAAAGTCATTGTATTTACTGATCATGCTGCCCTTAAGTACCTTCTCACAAAGAAGGATGCGAAAGCTAGGCTGATTCGGTGGATTCTCTTATTGCAAGAATCTGATCTCGAGATTCGAGATAAGAAAGGGTCAGAAAATGTGGTGGTTGATCATGTGTCCCGATTACTTGTAGAGCCTACTGTTGAGTCCTTGCCTATCTTAGAAACATTTCCTGATGAGCAACTTATGTCAGTCTCACATGCTGAAATCCCATGGTATGCAGACATTGTGAATTACCTTGTTACAGAGCAAATGCCAAGTTCTTGGACTAAGCAAGAAAAGTGTCGTTTTCTATCTATGGCAAAATGGTATTTTTGGGATGAGCCGTATTTGTTCAAGTATTGCCCCGACCAGATCATTCGACGGTGCATCCCCAACTGTGAGCAAAGAAAAATTCTTGCATTTTGTCATGACCACACTTGTGGAGGACATTTTGGGGCAAAGAAAACCGCTGCAAAAGTTTTGCAGTGTGGATTTTATTGGCCATCCTTATTCCGTGATTCACATGATTATTGCAAAACCTGTGATCGTTGTCAACGATTAGGGAGAATCACAAAACGGAATGAGATGCCCCAACACCCAATCCTGATAATCGAAATTTTTGATGTTTGGGGCATTGACTTCATGGGCCAATTCCCAGTGTCATATGGCTATCAATACATTCTAGTTGCTGTGGATTACGTGTCAAAATGGGTGGAGGCAATAGCTTGCAAAACAAATGACCACAAGGTGGTAGTTCAGTTTCTCAAGGAAACCGTGTTTGCTCATTTTGGTATTCCCCGTGCAATCATCAGTGATGGGGGAAAGCATTTCTGTAATCGGGTCTTTGCGGCCTTGATGGGGAAATACTTTATTACTCATAAAGTATCCACCTCATATCACCCACAGACGAGCGGTCAGGTTGAAATCTCCAACAGAGAGATTAAGACCATCCTTGAGAAGATAGTCAATCCCACTAGAAAGGACTGGTCATTGCGCTTGAGTGATGCTCTGTGGGCATATAGGACCGCATATAAGACTCCAATCGGAATGTCCCCTTACAGATTGGTCTTTGGGAAGTCTTGTCACCTCCCTGTCGAGTTGGAACATAGGGCATATTGGGCGATCAAACGCCTCAACTTTTCTCTCGATAGGGCAGGGGAGACCAGGAAACTTCAGCTTGATGAGCTGGAAGAGCTCCGAAATGATGCATATGATTGCGCCAAAATGTACAAGGACCAATGAAAGCCATGCATGATAGGCATATTCTCAGGAAAGAATTTCACCCTGGCCAGAAAGTCCTATTGTACAATTCCAGATTGCACTTGTTCCCTGGAAAGTTGAAGTCTCGTTGGACTGGACCTTACATTGTTCATATTGTTCATCCCCATGGTGCGGTTGAGGTCCAAAGTCCCAAGGATGGTAATATTTTCAAAGTCAATGGTCAAAGGTTGAAACCATTCTTGGAAAATGTTGTTCCGGAGGCTGAATCTATACCTCTGGATGATCCTGCTTACCAGGATTGATTGAGCACTGGATCTGACAGTGTATTTTCTGTGTATATTATGTACAGTGATTACCTGCTTTTGTTGTCTTTTATTTTGTCTAACTTTGGCATGATGTTGCAATTCCAAGTTTTTCTCAGGTGCCCTCCTGTACTTTTATCCCCCATGTTTCATTGATCATTGCATTTCATTTATTTAAACATCGAGGACGATGTTCATGCTAGGTTGGGGGGTGAGAACAAACACACTTGTCCATCTTTAGACAAGAATTTCACACTCTTTTTGTTTGATTTTCTAGGATTTTTAGGAAAATTTTCAAAAAAGAAAACAAAAAGTTATTTGTGTTTGAGAAAGGAAACTTCAAAGAGGATTTTTATGAAACGAAGATACCTCGAATTTTGGAATTCTCGATGCTTTGGGCAAAAGAAAACAATGGTTTATCCTTTTGTTTAAGGAAAGGATTTTTGAAAAAGTGCTGAATCTTGATCCTTCACTTTTACACAGGTGGTATATATTTTCAAGGTTTTGAATGTGAAGCTATGATTTCCGTTGACGATTGGATTGAAAATATGATGAAAAAATTGACCCTTAGTCTTACAGTTTCCTGGTTCAACTGGATGGATTTTATCTACAAACCGATGAGTTAATTCAGGTACATGGAAATGGCTGCCTATTGTCAGAATGAAAAAAAATTATTAGTTAGAAGTCTTGAAAAGAATAAAAAGTTTTGTGACTAGTTTGGGTTCGTAGCCTTTTTAACCCGAGCCAGTAAGCCCGTAGGGGTATTTACATACCTAGTGCCCTAAAGCCATCTGGTTTGGGAGTCATTGGCCTAATGCTCGTTACATGGGTTAATTAGAAAGCTTAAGGGACCTAGGCGTCAAACTCACATATCTCAAAAAAAAAAAAAAAAAAAAACAATAGTGCGAAAGCCGTCATGGTCTCCTTGAGAGGAAAACTGTTTTTCTTTGCTGAGGTTCGGTTGCCCAAAATTTTGGATTGAAAATCGTTTCCATGAAAGTTTCTAGCCGATCATTTGAGACTTATGTCTTTTTACGTATACACACTTTTCACCGTGCACGATCAACTTAGCATGATATTGAGAATTTCTGACCAAAAGATAGGATTTGTGAACCAAATTTCAGACTTAACTTTGAAAATTCTGAGAATCGAGAATATCGGGTGTTTATAAATCTTCTTTTAGAAAAGTTTCATTTGGTTTTAACTTAAAAAAAAAAAGAGAGAGAAGAAACGAATTTTGTGGGTAAATTCACTGCAAATCCTCAAGAGACAACACTCGTCCACTAGAGGTAATCTAGTGGTTTAACGGCTTGTTGCATATGCTAAATGCAACCGCGATTCCTGCGAAAGTGAGTTAGGATTCCTATTTTCAACATTTAATTTTACTTTTTACTTTTTTTTGCTCGAGGACTAGCAAAGTTTAGGTTTAGGGGTATTTGATATGCATGGCATAATACTAATAACTATCCTTTTATTTGAATTTACTAGTTGTTAATTTTGTCTTAAATGTTCTAATTATAGCATTTTTCTTATTATGCAGGAATTAGATGGCGCTGAACATATTTGAGCTTAATTCGAAGAGGTTTAAAGCTAAAGTCCCATTTGAGAAAAGATATACACAAAGAGCATATAGGCTTGTTGGAGGAGAGCTTGAATTTCAAGTTAGAGGTCATGAGTTCAAGACTTGGCACAATTTGTATTTATTTTTATTTTTGGAGATCGAATTTGGTGGCCCCCACCATATCTAATGCTTGCTAATGGTTGCTAAAAATTAGCAATCAACTTTAAAAGAAGGGAAGGAATCTCATGGACATCAATAAGAATGCTATTCTTTAGCAAGTGATCAAATCCTTTAGCAAGTGATCAAATCATGAAGGAAAGAAGATTTTCGGAATTATAGCCATCCTGCGCAAGCTTTACTATTTTGACCATAACTTGTGACACAAGACTCCAATTAAGGCAAGATTAGATGAGTTGGAAAGAAGACTCAAAGTAGAAGAATATCATGTCTCACGAGGATCTCCCAATTCTAACGTTTTGGGGGTCGAAACAGGCTGTCAATTGAAGGGATATGGGGGATGACGAATTTGAAAGATTTGTCTTTCTTTTTCTTCTTGTATTTTTTTCCTTTTAAGGGGAGGCTCTCTCTTGCTCCAGAAGTAATTTAATTTTTCTTTAATCTTTGTTAGAAAGTGAAGGTGGAGATTGAGTGGTGTAATAAACAACTTTGAAGGCTTTCAATAATGGAGATTTGCTTCTTTATTGTTGTTTGTTCTACAATGTTTTGGCTAATCCATGGATTAGGGTGGAGGAGGAAACCAAAATCGGTGAGATCGTTCCTTATTCTTCTATGTCTTTCCCTCATTATGCTTAGTGATTTAATAGATTCTCCTGCATGAATGTTATTCAACTTCTGATTTTGTAAAGATTATTTGGAATATCTTTTACTTTTTATGCTTGATCTTGACATATCATGTTTTGGTTAAATTCATTTAATGGTTTGTGCTTGATCTTAATAATTAGTGATTAGAGTTTCAACATATTGAAGTGAAGGGAGTCTTAGGTACTAATTAGAGAATTAAATTTGTAAAAGAAAAAGTTTTCAAAGCTAAATCTTCCGATCCAAGGCAGTTGCTTGCACATTGGATTGAGTTTTGTTGGGATAAGACTATGATGTAATTTTGGAATGATTAAATCTATTTTGGTGAAATCCAATACCCTGATCTCTCTTTCTCTGATTAGTTTGTGTTTAGATTTCCTTTGATATCATTTTAGTTATTAATTTCTTGATTAATTGTGGTTTTAAATCCCTAGTGTGAAAACTGATCGAGGATTTTTGGATCTTGTTTCTACAAATCTCTGTGGATCGACCCGTATTTGCCATTATCTACTTAATAGGAAGTTGTGTGATTGCGGTTAATAATTTGTGCACATCACTTGCTCTGATACCAATTGAAAGTCCAAAGGATCCTAACCCTAGAGGAGGGGGGGGGGGTGAATAGGGTGATCTACACTTAATGAGTAATTATGACAAATTTTAATTTCTTTAAATCAATTAGTCACATGTGATGATTAACATACAAAATGCGGAAGCTTAAACAAAACAATCACCACAAATCAATCACCACTACACAAAGATTTATAGTGGTTCGGCCTCAATGCCTACATCCACTACCGGCTTGTGACTCAACACCCCACCGGATTTCCACTATTTATGCTTTTCCAAAAGGCTAAGCAATAACCTCAACAATATGCTTTCTAAGGATAAGCAATAACCTTACAATGATGTTTTTATAGGCTAAACAACAACTTATACACAATGCTTTTATATGGCTAAGCAATAACCTCACAATCAAATGATTTCTCTAAAGAAAGTGTTTTCACAAAACACTCTAAGAGATTACAATTAAACTCAAATAAAATTGCCTCTAAATAGGCGAATATGAAAATGAAAAGCTAACTCACACAACACTCTAAGTAATGCAAAGGTGAATGCTTATGAAGTGTGTGTGTGTAGAACTTCAATCAAGATAAAATTAAGTCCAATGAATTTTATGCTTAAAGCATTTCAAAGTTTAAAGCACATAAAGGATATGATTGAAGTCAAATGCAAATCACTTGAACAATTACAAACTTGTGAATGATATGAAAATTTAAAGATCACAAGTTGTATGAAAATGATTAGGACTAATCAAGTGATGCATGTGCAATGTTGTTTTCAAAAACTAATTTAACTAAGGTTTAAATGTATGAAAACAACAAAGAAGATTCAAACAAGAGATAGAATCATGCTAAAGAGGAAATCAAGCATTTTCATAAAACATGATTTGTAAAGTTTTAAAACAAAACTTTGTTTGAATCTAAGTGAAGAATCCTATGATATAAAATCAAAGATTAAAGGAAGTAGAGGATTCAACACATCATAGTTAATATGCTTAAAATCATTTACCAATAATTTAGACAAAGCATAAAACATATGATTAACAAAAGGCAAAGCTTACTTGGTGGTTTAACTTCATTAATCCAAGCTTTAGCTTTTCCTAATGACCCATTAGCCTTCCTTAGCTCTTTCCATTTCTTTGGCCTCAAAGCTCTTCAAGAATGGCTTAAAAATCATCACACATGGCCAAAGGAATGAGCTTGCTTTTATAGAAAAAAGCTGCCAACGGATACCTGTCGGTCGACCGACAGATAGGTGTCGGTTGACCGACAGCTCAACGGTCGCATGCAACGGTCATATTTTTTGAAAGTTTTCTGACCCATATGCACTTGTCGGTTGACCGTCATTTGTCGGTCGACCGACAAGGGACCGACAGATGAGCCGACAGCACAAAAATGTTGAAAATGTTGCTGTCTGGTTTTAGAACCGACGAGCTCTCGGTCTTACATTTTATGCACTGTCGGTTGACCTGTTAGAATTTGAGATGACTTGAGAAGCTTTATGAAGAATTGAAGTAATTAGTATCTCAAGCATTGTTTTGAGTTGGAATTATTGTCAACACAATGTCACAAGCATGATGTTAATAGGTTGGTGTTGATAGAGCTTAAAAGTAAAATCAGAGTTGAAACAGTTCAGGAATTCAGAATTCCTGAAGCAGAGTGTGCGGTCGACCGGGCACCCCATGCGGTCGACCGAGAAAGAGAAACCTGCAGAAAAAAGTTTCAGGTAGCTCCCAGTTATTTTCGTGACACAGTGTGTCGTCGGTCGACCGGGACCCCAGGATGTCGACCGAGCAAGATAGTTGTCTGCTTCCAGACTGTGTATGATGTCGACCGAGCACGCCAGGATGTCGACCGAGCACGGGAAGACAGAGTTGCGCAGAAACAGAAGTCTTGCATGAAAATTCAGCATTCTTATTTATTTCGTTTGGGACTCTTTCTAAACGAATTGTAGCCTATTTTGAACACTCTTAAAGGTTACCATAACCTATATAAAGGCATGTTTGGTTCGTTTTTAACAAGACACCAGAGAGAAAGAAGAGAAGAGAAAAGAGTAGAAAAGAGAGAGAGTTTTGGAGAGAAGAGAGTGCTGTTGCTGTGTGCAGTATTGTTAGAAGTTTCTACAGCAAGTGTGGACGAGGATGTGCTCTTGAAGATGGTGTTTCGTCCATAAGATAAGTGTCTCTCTGTTTATGCTTTAAACTTCAATTTGTAAGGGATTGAGAGAGAGAGATTGTAGAGGGGAAGGGCTGTAGAAAAAAGATTTCTACTTTAATTCTGTAGAACATCAAGTTGGTGCTTGATGTCTGGGGTTTGGTGATCCTATCTGTTGGTGCAGATAAATTGTAAAGGGAGTCGGTGCTTCCTAGATAGTTGGTGCTATCTGAAACTAAAGGGAGTAGGTGCTTCCTAGATAGTTGGTGCTATCTGAAACTAAAGGGAGTAGGTGCTTCCTAGATAGTTGGTGCTATCTGAAACTAAGGGTTGGTGCTCTTTGTCGTTGGTGCGACTAAATAGATTCAGATCTGTCCCGGATTGGTGTTCGGACAGTCTTTGAACCGTGGACGTAGCCTTTTGGTGAACCACGTTAAATCTGGTGTCCTTGTGTGATTTGATTTGCTTTTGTTGTTAAATTGGACCTGTTTTTAAGGAATCACTGATTCACCCCCCCCTCTCAGTGATCGCGATATCTAACATGACCGACAAGAGCCGACGAGCTGACCGACAGAGAAAGTCTGAAATTTGTAGCTCTCTGGAAATGGAACCGACAGAGCCTCTCGGTTGGCCTCGGTTCCACTATCGGTTGACCGACAGCTTGACGTCGGTTGACCGACAGCCTTAGACCAAAATCCCAACTTTACATATTTTAAAGTATTTTCTAGAGGGGATTTTTGGGCCATTTAACCAAGCATGGAAACATGATCTAAACCAATCCAAGTGCTTTAAAATCATGAAACATAAAATGCCATAAAAGATTTGAAACTGTAAAACATTGGCTAGCTTGATTTGTAAAAATTCTTTTCAAAAACAAATGCATCCAAGATTTAAATCCAAAACATGCATGCAACATTATTTTTACAAGTCTTAAAAACAATGCATGTGTAAATCAAGATTTCAAGATTTTCTAAATCAATGCATGTGTGAAAATTCAAATGATGATTAAAATGTTAATGCATCCATCAAATTGCAATACACAAAATCCCTAACAAAAAGAACACCGAATAGAGCCACTTAAAGAACCTTGCCTATAATTTGCTTACCACAAACCAAAGTTCCATAATGAATTTTCCACTTGGTCGGGAAGATGTCCTCTCCAAAATGCCTTCTCTTGGTTGGATAAGTCCGAGATAAGCAATACCTATTATGTTCTTTCCTGCCTGAGCACAGGGTATCCAAGTTCCAAGGGCCCAAGAGGACATTTATCAGTCCAGCCTTGACATAAATGTCATGGGCAGAACTTGGGCAAGAATTAGGCATCCTGCTGGTCAAATCCTGCTTTGGGCTTAAAGAAATATGGGTTCAACTGATGGGATGCTCCAACTTTTACAGAATTTCAAGAGATTAGCCATTTAAATGGTTGTTAATATATAGATACTTAAGATCAAAGTGCAGCAGTTACCTACTTCCAATTGAGAAAGGGCTCTAGAATGAAAATTTGAAATTTTCCTATACATTTTTGGCATTCCCTATCCTTCATAAAAGACCAATAGAACATCATTTAAGAGCAACAACCCAAGGAAAATGTAGCAAGTTGAGAATTTCAGCATCTGTTCCACCACAAGGTCCTTTAGTTCTAAAAATCAGAACTAAAGGTAGAACATGTATACTGTAATCCAACGGAAATAACATATAAATGGATCGATTGCGTAAACGACCAGTTTTAGGGCAGTCAAACTGAATTCGGGGCATATTGTGTTCAACTTTAAACTGTTATCTGTAATCATATTTCTCATTGTTTCACTTCCATTGACTGCTCACATAAGGTATTGAAGGAAACCGCGATTCAGATCTGAAACTTCTCATAAAGAGACTACTATGGCTGATGCAAAGCATGACAGATTTTAAAAAATCTGATTTCTACACTATGCAGCGGAAATCAGCCATAAAGAATCGCATAGAAACTCCATTAAATCATGACCAACATGTGTCTAATTAATAGAGATGATAGAAGACTAATACCTCGAAGATTTGTAGACTTCAAATCTCTGAAAAAATAGATCCAAAGGCGCGAACTCAGACTTGCAATTTGCAAACAAGTTGCTGGAATTTTCTTGCACTAGTATTGCCTTTGATCTTCTCCTCTATATCACTTCCAAATCTGATTGGCTAAGATGGTGGAATCTTAATCTAGGAAACAAGAACTATTTTTCTCATGAAAAATCTCAGACCTACAACTTTCTTCAAGGGAGAAGAAAGGAACTAGAGGGCTGGACGTGTGGGGCTCTTGGTGTGCTAAAAAAGTGTTGCAATTCTTGTTCTAGTGTTTTGGACGTCCAAGGGTAGGCTTTGTTTCTTTTATAGAAACTTTGTGGAAACCTTTCCCAATTAGTTATCTCTCCTTATTCTAATTTATGTCCAAAAAGGAAAGACTTATTTCCTTTAAGAAATACTCTAATTAGAAAAGGAAACCAAAAGGAACTTTCCATACAATTAGTAATACTAGTTGTAGAACACTTACTAATTTTAAGTTCCTAATCCAAAAAGGAAACTAACTCATAGGAATACTAATCCAAAGAGGAGTCCAACTTTCCAAGTAGAGTCCTACTCAAAGTTGGAAACCTTACCCATGGAAATCCTATTATGGACGTCCCACATATCAATGCACACCATGGCCCACATACAATTTATCTAGAGTTAAATTCATGTATGCCATCAAAGGCCTATTTGAATTTAAACTCAAAATTACTTTTCCACTAAAATAATTCATCCTTATGTTATCTAAACATCTTTAGGAATCCATGCCAATCTTGGTAAGTGACTAGAGAAGGGACCAAAAGACATATTTGCCATTGGCTCCCAAAATGACCAAAATGTCCATGCTAAACCCATAGCAACATTAAGACCATTTTAACCTTAACTCATTCCACTAAAGAGTTATGGTTGAACTCCAAGGACAAATATATATTATAATAAGCTCGTCATAAAATGACGGTTGTCTTCGACCTACTAAGTGTAATGACCTGAATGCCCCTCTATGTAACATCCATAATCGAGTCAGGTTATCATATGTACTATCAACCTTCCCGATTACATCTAAACCTTAGAACTTCATATCCTTAAACATAATCATCATTCGAATATCATTCTCTTGATCTAGGGAGCGACCCACAAGTTCAATATCCATATGGAACATCCATATACTAAGATCTTAGATTTTGATGATTAATCGGATAATTCTAAGGGGACGATTATTCCATCATCAGATGGCATAGATTCTATATTGCATCTGCACGTCCCAACTAATCAAGTCCGAGTACCCAAAACACAGAGCTGTTGACCCATGAATAGAATCTCACCCATAGTGAATTAAAGCACAAGAACTTGACTTCGTCAGTTCATCCACAAATGCTCAAGATTAAGAGCACCGGTTACTTAGTAGCATGAGGTGACTTGATCTCTTTTCTGTGATAGTACTATTTTAGAGATCACACCTACAACGGTCCTGTTCAATGCATGACACATGCACTAATGAGATAGATCCAGGAAAGCCCTCCCGTGACTTAGGTATGTCACCCTATATAGGAGAGTATCTCATTATAACTTCTACCAAGATGAAGTGCCCAGCTCCATCTTTCAGTTATGAATAAATATGATGTTTCCAGTTGTCCATGAATAAGACCTATCTGTGTGTAGACACTACACACCTAATTCATTTACTAGAAACAATGGGCCTTACACAACCATACATATATACATGTTTAAGCATAAAAGAGTCTTTCAATTAAATAACCAGTAAATATCCAGTAACAAAAGATGAGAATGCAACTAGTGGGCTTTAGGGCATACACCAATCCCAACAAACTCCCACTTGCACTAAAGATCACTGCTTCCTAACCTAACACCCATAGACTCAACATGAGAAGTGAAGACTTTCTCAGTAAGAGTCTTAGTGAATGGGTCAGCTAAGTTATTTGCTGAAGCAATATGCTCCACCACTATCTCTCCATCCTGAATGAATTCCCGGATCAAGTGGTACTTTCTTTGAATGTGCTTGCCTTTCTTGTGATTCCTGGGCTCTTTACACTGTGCTACTGCACCAGTGTTATCGCAGTACATGACAATCGGTTTATGCACTGCAGGAACAACTCCTAATTCCAACAGGAATTTTCTGAGCCATACCGCTGCCTTTGCAGCTTCCGATGCTGCCACAAACTCTGCTTCCATGGTAGAATCAGCTATACAGGATTGCTTGACACTTCTCCATGATATAGCCCCTCCTGACAAAGTAAAGACGTACCCTGAGGTAGACTTTCTGGCATCACTATCAGATTGGAAATCAGAGTCTGTATACGCCAATGGTGTTAGATCATCTGCTCGAAAGGTTAGCATATAATCTTTCGTTCTCCGAAGATACTTGAATATATGCTTAACTGCTGTCCAATGCATAGGTCCGGGGTTTGACTGATATCTGCTAACCATGCCAACGGCAAAGCAAATATCTGGTCTAGTACATAACATAGCATACATGAGGCTTCCAACAGCGGATGCATATGGAACTCTCCTCATGGTCTCTATCTCTTCAGATGTCTTTGGACATTGATCTCGGGACAGTGGTACTCCATGTCTAGAAGGTAGTTGGCCCTTCTTGGAGTCATGCATGTTAAACTTGACCAATATCTTCTCAATATAAGAAGATTGGGATAGGGCTAACATCTTATTCTTGCGATCACGCAAAAGCTTGATCCCTAAGATATAGCTGGCCTCACCCAAATCCTTCATCTGAAATTGAGAGGATAACCAAACCTTTGTGGATGACAATAAACCTACGTCATTTCCTATGAGTAATATGTCATCTACATATAGAACCAAAAATGCAACTGCTTTCCCATTTCCTTTCTTATACACACATGGTTCATCAATGTTTTGATCAAAGCCAAAGGATTTGACTGCCTGATTAAACTTGATGTTCCATGCTCTAGATGCTTGCTTAAGTCCATAGATGGACTTCTTAAGTTTACAAACCATGTTATCTTGGCCACTAGCAATGAAGCCCTCTGGTTGCATCATATAGATGCATTCGTTAAGACATCTATTAAGAAAAGCTGTCTTGACATCCATCTGCCATATCTCGTAGTCATAATGACATGCGATGGCCAAGAGAATCCTTATGGACTTAAGCATAGCCACTGGTGAAAAGGTTTCCTCATAATCGATACCTTCTTTCTGAGTATATCCTTTCGCCACCAGTCTTGCTTTGAAGGTTTCAACCTTCCCATCCACTCCTCTCTTTCTCTTGTAGATCCACTTGCACCCTATGGGTTTGATCCCTTCAGGTGCATCTACAAGTTCCCAGACTTGATTGGAATACAAAGAATCCATTTCAGATTTCATCGCTTGCTGCCACATGTCAGCATCTATATCCGTTACTGCTTCATCATAACTAGTAGGATCCTCAACCAGATCTCCAGAGTCTGTCTTGAAAGACACTCCTAGATATCTTTCTGGTTGTCTAGAAATTCTCCCACTACGACGAGGCTCCGGAGTGTTCAAAGGAATATCTTGTTCATCTACTGTCTCAGGATCTGGTACAGATGTTATAGGAGATCCCGGAAGAATCTCCTCAAGTGTTTCTTTACAACTAAGCTCTTGGTGCATCATACAATCATCCTCCAAGTACCTAGCATGAGTGCTGATGAGCACTTTTTGCTCCTTTGGATGATAAAAGATGCCACCTCTCGTTCCCTTAGGATACCCAATGAAGTAGCACATTTCCGATCTGGGTTCTAGCTTGGTAGCTTTATCATTCAGTACATAGGCTGGACAACCCCAAATGTGGATATGATTTAAACTAGGTTTTCGACCTGTCCATATTTCTTGTGGTGTCCTAGGTACTGACTTAGATGGTACCAGATTTAAAATGTATGCTGCTGCTTCTAAGGCATATCCCCAAAAAGATATAGGTAGGGTTGCATGACTCATCATGGACCTTACCATATCAAGAAGGGTACGGTTTCTTCTCTCCGCTACACCATTTTGCTGGGGTGTACCCGGTGCAGACAACTGAGACACAATCCCATGTTGTGTGAGGTACTCCTTGAACTCACCCAGGAGGTACTCGCCACCTCGATCAGATCGAAGGGCTTTGATATGTTTTTCCTAGTTGTAGCTCCGCCTCAGCCTTGAATTGTTTGAACTTATCAAACGCCTCAGACTTGCGTCGCATTAGGTATACATATCCATATCTAGAGTAATCATCGGTGAAGTTGATGTAATACTCATACCCTCCTCGAGCCGGTTTGTTCATAGGACCACAACACATCAGTGTGAATCAATTCTAACAACGCCTTTGACCTTAGTCCCTTTCCAGAGAATGACCGTTTGGTCATCTTTCCCTTGAGACAAGATTCGCACTGAGGAAAAGGTTCGAAATCTAATGAGCTCAGGGCCCATCTTCTACCAACCTCTGAATCCGTTTTAGGTTAACGTGACCCAAACGTAAGTGCCAAAGATATGTGTCATTGATTGAAGATACCTTCCTTTTAAGGGAAGTTGAGCTTTCTTGTTGTACATTATGCAGTGTGGGAGCAATAGGATATATATAAAATAAGTTGTCATGTATTCTACCGGAACATATAATATTTCCATCTCTACTGATATCAATACCAGAATGGAAAGAAACTGAATGATTAAATTCAATTAATCTGGAAACTGAAATTAAATTCTTCCTCATGTCCGGAACATAGAAAACATTATTTAAAACTAATATCCTATTACATGGAAAATGTAAGATAATAACTCCTACTGCAACTGCACAAACTTTAGCTCCAGTTCCGACTCTAAAGGCAAACTCTCCTTTCTCAATTCTCTGCATTATCTGAAACCCCTGCAATGAATTGCAGATATGATTAGTGGCTCCTGAGTCTACTATCCATGAGTCAGTAGAATCAACCACTAGACAAGTTTCAATGTAGTATGAAAAAGATGTACCTTTCTTAACTGAGGCCAGGAACTTGGGACAATCTTTCTTCCAATGACCTTTCAGGCCACACTTGAAGCATTTCCCTTTGGGCTTTCCATCTGTACGCTTGTCCTTCTGATTACCAGCATTGTTCTTTTTCTGCCCTTTTCCCTTATTCTGCTTCTTCTTGGACTTCTTCCCTTTCGGGTTCAGTTTAGAGGAAGACTGGAAAAAATGAGCTTGGGCTTTGGGCTTCATGATAGCCTCTGCCGCCTGGAGTTCTTTCATTAACTCAGGTAGAGTCATGTCCATCTTGCTCATATTGAAATTGAGCTTGAACTGATTGAAAGATTCCGGCAGAGTCTCGAGAATCATGTCAGTCTGACTCCCTGCATCAATCTCGGCCCCTAGAATCTCAGCTTCATTGAAACAATCTATCAGCTTGAGCATATGCTCTCTGACAGGTGTTCCCTCAGCCATCCTAGCATTCATGATGGTCCTCATAGCAGCTTGCCTAGCTGGCCTGCTCTTGTCCGCAAACATCTCGGACAAGGACATCATGATTTCATAGGCTGTGTCCATTTGCTCGTGCTGTGATTGCAACACGTTGGACATGGAAGCGAGCATGTAGCATTTAGCCATGTTGTTCGCTTTCTTCCATTTCCTTTCAGCCTCTCGCTGGTCATCAGTAGAATTAGCATCAATTTCGGGACAGTTTTTTCAGCAAGACATACTTGTACTCCTCGGCTGTGAGTACTATGTCAAGATTTCTTTTCCAATCTACGTAGTTAGGGCCAGTCAGATTATTCTCACGAAGAATGCACATCAACGGACTAAAAGAGTCTTTTCCCATCTCTTTCTGGATATAAAACGGTTTATAATTAGACATGCAGTATATATGTAATATGCAATATGGTGCTTGTTATAAAAGGAAAAACAAAGCACGAAACTTTTTACATTATTCAACCCCAATTATAATGTATCAGTGTTTCAACCTCCTCATAGACCCTCCATCGAAGGGATGGCCGAGCCTACAGTCACGTTGAATTAAGGCAGACTTATTTGGATTATCACTATCTGGACACATATCCAGTGGTAGTCCAATCACTGATTGGTTTGGCCTCATATGACTAATAACCCTTAACTCCTAAGGAGAGGTCATCACCGTCTTATGTCAAGTGTATAACCATCTCTTATGAAATTCCCAGAATGTCTATGATTAAGTCTTCCGAAGGGAAGAGACTTTTATCCTTCCTAGAAGTGAACTTTAGTAAAGAGCTCCACCGAAGGGATGGCCGCTCCCACCAACACTTCATTGACATTCTATAGAAGTGATCTTTAGTAAAGAACTCCACCGAAGGGATGGCCGTTCCTACTAACACCTCATTATGAATATTCACATTAGTTCACCCATTAACTCATCAAAGCGTTCTTTAGTTAAAGAACTCCACCGAAGGGATGGCCGTTCCCACTAACACTTTAATGAGGTAACATGAACCGAAAATGGAAGGCCGTGGGGTCTTTCCTAAAACCCCTCTCCCCACTTGATTATTTATTGCTAGGGTTTATACTTTTTGACCTTTACATTGTTTTACTCAAAAGCTCTTTTTAAATCTAGCAAACTTGGTTAATTAAATTTATGACTTAAGTCATCTTAAAATCAAATAACCTTTGCTTTAAAACATTTGAGCAAATCCCTTCAAAGAGTCAAAAACCTATCTTGGGTTATGAAAAACCCATAGGTAGCATCTAATTAGATTTTAGTTTAGCCTCCTTTGGAAATCAAGGGTACCAAGATAAACTAAACCCTATCCAATTTTAAACCTTAGACAAATAGAAGGTGCTGGTTCTAAGTTCCGTTTAAAATAATTTGCCAAACTAAAAATAATCTAATACAATAAAGATGCCAATTTTAGAACCTAACGGTGGCCATGTTTCTAGGTGACAATTATAGCAATTATATAAAGCATTCATCCATGCATTCCATATATAAAAGCAAATAAAAGTATGCAATCCTTGATGGCTCCTTGCTCTTAGGATTTCAAATCCTAATCGAATTAGGACTCCTTATGCATCTAGAAGTCTTGACTCCTTGATCTCCAAGGACTCCAATTTCTTGCAACCTTCTTGTCTTGAAACAAAACCAAAATTACATTGGAGATTCCTATGCTTTCCAAGAAAGCTTACATCAAGACTAGTTGGAATAAAATTAAGGAAACTTTACAACTTTCTATGATTGCTAACCGCGCAATCGTACACTTTCCAACTAATTAAAAAACATCCAAATCCACATAACATACATGCGAACCATCAAGGATGCTAATTATGGCTGCAAACAAAGAGGTTAGTGCATGCAAACTCACTATGTGCATCATTAAACAAATCTGGGAAATAAATTCTAGCAATGTTAATGAAACTTGCACACAACATGCATCACAACATAACTTTAATAGGGTGCCACCATACCCATAATCAATCTAGGATTAATTACACACAACATGGGATCATGATTTCACATGGAGTGGCTCTGATACCACTGAAGGAAACCGCGATTCAGATCTGAACTTCTCATAAAGAGACTACTATGGCTGATGCAAAGCATGACAGATTTAAAAAATCTGATTTCTGCACTATGCAGCGGAAATCAGCCATAAAGA